>CAJNDS010000381.1:0-154047 GCA_905221605.1 Symbiodinium natans | reverse complement strand
AATATAAATATATATAATAATTATCGTCTCCCCCCCATCCCCCCCCCGCCAAAAATACTCTTTTATTTCTTTTCATATGGTTATAAATCCAATATACCGATCGAAAAAAAAAAATCTACGTCTAAGACTCTTGTCCCTAATCCCCCCCTCACCCTCACCCCCTTATACCCCGACCCCCCACTCTACCCCGCTGACCACGCCCCCACCCAAAAAAATTCAATTTTTTCTTCTTCTATACCACGTAAACACCATATAAGAAGAAACAAAATTTCATATTTTCCATTTATTCATCATAACCATACCCTTCCATAATAAGTAATAATAAATATGAAAATTCAATACCAATCATAATATTAAATAATGCAACAACCCCTCAAAATGAATTTCAAATTTATCGAATTAAGAAAGTTTAGAAATTATTCAAAACTAAATTTGATTTTTCTAGTTATTTCAAAATAATCGATCAATGAAATAAAAATATATCACACATTAAAATATCAAACCTACATAACCTTTTTCTTTTATGAATTAAACCGAACCTCTATTGTCAAAGAATATGTACCATTCAGAAAAATATACTAATCCATAATATTCATGTCTTTTGAAGTAGTAAAACGATTAGATTGAACGATTCTGTGATATATGATGATTTTCAAATTAGGGTTTGGTGCCGGCTCGTGGCGCTAGGCCATTCAATACATTCCCCTCGAAAATACTTATCCACGAACATACACGTACAAAAGCATAGACACACAGCAAAAGAATAAAATCAAAGGAGCGCATGATTGTGTAGTGAGCACATCAACCGGTGAAACCAAAGGGAAACATCTAGGGCCGAGACCTATTTCCATAGATATCGACGATATCGAAAAACGAGGCGAAAGGCGGACTCGAAAAACCCGCCACCTGGTGTCTAGGCTACGCAACAACTTCGGCCGCACCACGTCCTAAAACCTCCAAAGCCTTCGATTGGATGTAAGCTTGAAAAACCGAAGGAGTTGAGAACTTGAATATTTAGACCAGATTTTGCAGCCCTATTATTGGAATACTAAACATGCTAGTTTTGCAAAGAACTGGTGTAATGACATGCCTTGCAGCCAGAGAAAGGCTGGAACCAGCCCCACGCCTGGTGCGTGCACCCACTTCTCTTGTTTGCATGGCACTGGATGCGCAGCCGATTTCAGCATGCACTCCAGGTGCCACTGCAGAGATTCGCGGAGGTTCATTAAGTGAATTCACGATAATTCACGGTCGTCTATCGCTTTCCTATGCCCAGCTATCAACGACTCGCCAGCGGCCATCTCGGAGCCTCAGTGTTGCGACATTTTTGCACTTGATTTCACTTCTCCGTTTGAAGACCGCCATCTGAGGTGAGCACACACCATCCTCATGATGATTTTGATGCTTTCCTGACACAAGTGCCTCGGCTTTGTTCATGTCAAGCAATGACAAGCATCACTTTGCCCGCGAGCAGCTTGGCTGCTTGGCCAACACAACAGCGGGCACTCTTCGACCTTTTCTGCACTTTATGTTGCTTCTCGGCCATGATATCTCATGGCACTCCAAGTAACAGATGAGCTGCCATGAGACCACCTAAATCCATGCACTTTCCCACCCCAATGCTGTCTAAGGTCTTTGCTGCAGCCACTGCTTCAGGAGTTTGCGCTCCACTTCTGAGAATCAAAGGGGCTGTCAAACTCTTGAGACGCCAGCCTTGGCAGATGCGCGCCATCTGTTTCGATGCGCCTTCCCCATCTGAGCCCCCGCATATTGCCAATGCGACAGGCCGGCCGTTCAATCGGCCCAATGCACCGTAATAGCAGCGATCAAAGAATTCCTTCATCTCCCCTGACATTGAAGCGAGATTCTCTGGCGCGCAGAACAAGAAGCCTTGAGCAGACAAAAGGTCATGCACCTGTGCATCCTGAGCACGACGAATGTCAACCACTAAGTCATTCTCGCTGGCCTCCATGTCTTGTGTCGCTCTCACTGCGCCACGTAGAAGGGCCTCCGCCATTTGCCTTGCCATGCCAGTCCTGGAGTGCCTGACAAGCAAACCTCACCAAACACTTCGAAAACTCCTTCGGAAAGTTCTAACAGACTGACAGACTTCCTGGCCAAAGCCGAGGGGCCAGACGATGAGCAGGCGCATAGCAGCGTCTGGTCGGTGAAGGGGCGGCCCAGGCCGTCGCTCAGTCTGCAGGAGGCCAGCTGGATCGGATGGATCGGCGGTGACGCCATGAGAAACGCCGGTGCTGATGCCGCCGGCGCTGCGCATCCGAACTCGCATTGGTCGGCATGCCAAACGCCACATACCGTACGCTTATCAATCCTTGATACTCCTTGTCAGGCACATCAGTCTAGCCGAGTCAAGCACTGCCGAATGTTGGTTGTTGAAGATAAATTAACGCAAAAAGGGAATTGAAACTTCGATTCATCTTGCAAGATCGATGCTCATTTTCAGGAACAATCTTAGTGTTCTAAAGAGAAGCTTGATTCCTGGATGTGCCTCACATCCTGAATGGCCGAGAAGTAAAGCGTGCGACAGGTCAGTTGCATTTTGTCCTGAGTTCCTAAAGAATCACGTCCCGGCCCAACTCTTGAGCAGTCATCTTCAACGCAAAATGATGTGCAATATATACAGAATCGTACATTGTATCACTGTGATTTCACGTTCCCGAAAGGAACGTCTACAGCAAAATTCGGCACTGGTGTGGACATCCCAGCTGAGCCCGGATCTCGAGGCGTCACCAAGACTGGACTCTTGGCAAAGTCTGCTCGTGCAGTAAACCTCCACAAGGCTCGAGTTGAAAAGGCGCATGCCCATGGAGGCCCATCAAAAGATGAGACCATGGCAGGCCTGTCGCTTCTGTCAGTGTGGCTGGGCCGAACCGGCTGGGCAAGCGGCTCAACGAGTTGTCTGGTCTGCCAAGGCATTGACGTTCAGCGCATGTACATTACATTCATTACATGCACTCGCTGATTGTAGTCATATGAATCTTGCACTCATTCTCACGAAGAACTACGGAATCGATCAAACTCGGCTGGTGGGCTGCTGTGGCTCCAGAAGTACCTCGCACGTGCAACACTCGTGCACAACGAAGAGTGACAGCAAAAGGTGGGCTGGTCCCTACTCTGATGCGTCTGGCGCAGATGCTGCAAGATGGTATTGTGTGCATCGCGCATCCGCGTTGGTTTCTCGAAGATTGCAAAGACATGTGATAACGCATTTGGTTCGCTTCTTCGATTTTCAGTTCACGCCTCCTGGGCGCCCTCGGAGACAGAACGGCACAGGTTTGCTTGAAGACTCTCTTCCGCAGTTCTGCTGTCGCACCTGGTAGCGCTGGTTCCGAGTCCTGTCAGCACATCTACTTTCAGCTCAAGCAATTTCCATGATCAGCTGTTCTGCCCCATCGCTTGCGTCCTGAGCGCCTGGATGGTCCAGCTTGGTTAATGCCTTGTAGCATGAAAGGTCACCACTGAGTGACTCCAGACTGCGAACATCATGTGGTGCGCCTCATTTATGCGAGAAAGGACACCTTTCACCTGACGCAAGCAAAATTGATCACTGTGCCGAACTTCAACAATAAAGCCAACAAGCCAGAGGCACACAATCTGCCATTTGGGATGATGCTTGACTGGTCCCCATCCTCAAGGGCATGGCATTTGGGAGGGTATCCTCACGTGTGTTCTGCGAAATATCAGTGCTTGCTGAGCAGGGGGCCCGTTGACAATTGCTGCATCGTTGTGACTGACTGGCCTTTGATGTTTGACCATGCTGCCAAAGCATGAGTCTAACCCAGTCTGAGCAACTAGCTGCAGGCCCCCTTCCTGCGAGTGGCTGTCCAGATTACTCTGGCCCAGCCCCTGGCAGGAACACTCGCTCAGACCAGAATGCAGGATGTGTAAAAAACGAAGCTTTCAGCATCTGCTACATCGCGGCCTCGTCGCTGGTGAAAGCAGGCCCTGCGGCTCCTTGGGTGTGACATGTGTGATCGAACAAGCTCACCAGTGGACTTCACTGCAAGACTTCACGCTGCTGGGCGCTGTGCGGCCTCCTCTGCCGACCGGCGTTCTGGCCTGCCTTTCCAAGGAGATGTAGACAAGCATGGACAAGGGCCGAAAGAGTTCATTCTCCTGAACTCCTACTCTGAAGGGTTCGCTGAACTGCCTAGTATGCGCTGTACGCTTAGTACTTGGTTATGTATGCAACTTGCAGACAACTTAAAGCAACCACCAAGCACCATTATGTCACGATGTCTGCTACAGTTTGTATTTAAGCATGTTCATCGGTGCACCATTGATGACTTTGGAGAGCTTCCTTGCTTACGCACCGGTCGACTTCGCATCGGTTATTGATGGTCACTTTATTGAGTGCTGCTTTGCTGCTTTGCTGCTTTGCTGCTTTTGCTTCCGCCTCCTAAGGGATGGGTCAGGCTCAGCTCATTGAGGCGTCTGAAACGATCAAAGCGATGCAGGCACTAGGCGCCCACGATTCCGTTGTAGTCCTCCGGCTGGTATGGCATCAAGGCCTCTGCGAGGAAGTTCGCCTTCCGCAGATGGCGGAGGCCCATGTCTTTAAGCAAGGTGTCATGAAAGTGGACTTGATGAAGGAGCACCAAACTTGCCCTGGAGGATGTAGCCGGCATCCAGCCACGCTTCCACTTCTTCATTTCCTCCAATTCTGCCTCCATAGCCTCAACTTTCGGTAAATCGATTTCACCAGACCAGACCTTGCCTAACCAAGCTGACTGCAGGCCATAGCTACTGATGTTTGATATGGTGGCCAGCTCACTGCCAACAAAAGCCAGGCGAGGCACCTTCGGTGCAAGCGTATGGCGCCACAGATACAAACCATCCTCCTCCACCCCGAGCCTTGAGCGCACCTCCTCAGAAAAGAGACTGTAGTCTTTCTGGAAGCCTGTAGCATAGATGACAAGGTCAGCAGGCACCTCTTGGCCATCAATCGTCACGCCATCTGGCGTGAAGCCGGTAGGAGTTCCAATCACCCATTCCAGCTTTCCTTCCGCGACCAAGTCGCGCAGCGAGTAGTCCAGGACTTGAGCATGGCCGTAGAAGTCTGAGACGACATCGCACTTGAAGAGAGGAGAGGTCTTTCCGGACATTCGAAATTGTAGTGCGAAGAGCATCTCCACCGCGCTGAAGGCCACAGCCATCAAAGGCCAACTGAGTTTGTGCCAGAGTGACATGTGACCAGGAGCTCCCGGAAGTGCCCCCCGGTGCCCGGTAACTAAAGCCTGGCCCAGCCTTGACAAAAAGATGTACTGGAAGGGGATCAAATTGGCGATCTTCCGAGGCGTAGGCCAATGGGGTTTTCTGCTAACAAGGGTTACCTTGGCAGCAACCTTGCTGGCCTCTGTGGCGCAATCCACCGCGCTCTTGCCACCACCAACGACGACCACACGCTTGTTTTCTGCCATTGCAAAGTCTTGGAAGTAGGTTGAGTGCACTGCCTTCCCTGCAAACTTCTCTTTATCGGGAAGATCTGGTATGAAGAGGCTCGCCTTGTTGTACAGCCCGGTAGCCATGATGCAATAGTCAAAGCTTTCCTCCTTTTTTTCGCCATCCTGCTTTGTTGTGAACACCCAGCCGGAATTTTCTGGATGAATCGCCTCCACCCTGGTCCCCGTCTGCACGGACTTGCGCAACTTGAAGTGGTCAGCATAGTCCTCGATGTACTGCTGAGTTTCAGGACCTGTGGGATATGTCCCCCAAGGAAGATTGAAGGGGAAGTCTGGGAACTCGTACAGCTGTTTGGGAACCTGCACGCCAAAATTGACGTAGTTCTCTCTCCACACACCGCCGATTCCAGCATCCTGCTCGAAGACCTTAACAGCAAACCCCTTTGCCTCGAGTGATCGTATGGCCTGCAAGCCAGCAACACCGGCACCGACGACCCCGACACTGGGTTTTTGTGCGCTGGTGCTGAAGGATCTGGAGGCATTGAAAGTTCCTTTCTTGGCCCGCGGCGATCTTGAGCCCCAGGAGCCGCCAGTTTGGGTTCCGAAGTGTCTCTTGCCAGTGAACGCTTCAACTGCCTTATGAACCACTGCATAGCCCTCGTGGCGAGGTGGCATCCACTTCTTTTGGATACCTTCCAAGCGCATCACCTCTTCATGCTCGGGGTTTTGCATGTCCATCTTGAAGATGGCATTGCTGAAGCTCTCCCTTTTCCACAGAGGATTGTGGGCCAAAACGTCAAACTGGCAGTGGTCAAAGAGTGGGGGCCCTTCACCCGGTACCACTTCTAGGGTTGTCTCCAGCATCTTAGGATCGATGCTCAGCTCTCCTGCCAGACCCCTGTCCCACATCATCTTCGAAAGCAGACCCACCTGGGCACCGTGCTGAAGCAAACATTCCATGGCAGCCACTTCGCCAAGGGCAGTGTCACCGTGCTTGCCCAAGTCCAGGTCAAAGGCCCGTATCTCGGATGGCCGCACACCCTTCTCATGTAACCAGTAAAGTGGCACCAAGTGAGCTTGTGGTGAATCAGAAGCTCCCGTTGCCACTACTTTGTCATGCACATCGTGCACCGAGGACACATTGGCATCCTTCCTTGCGACACATATCGACACGAAGTCGCAATCGACGTCTCTCATGCCCAGGGAAACCAGTCCGTTCGGACCGGCATGCTGCTCTGCAAGAACATGGGCCACGGGACCGTTCCATGCAATGTCGACTTCTCCTGCCAACAGTGCGGCAACTTGTCTTTCATAGTTTGTGAAGAGCACGAAGTCAAATGGGCATCCAGCGGTGTTTAGGTAAATTTTCATCCTGCCCCAAATCGTAGATATTGCCGGATCATAGCTAACAGCCCCCAAGAGAACCTGTTCGTCTTTTGAAGGCAGTCTGCCAAGTTTCCAGCCCTGTGAGAACTCTCTGCAGCTGCTTCTCCGGGCAAAGCCAGTACGAAGAAGGCGTCCGGCAGCTGCAATCATCTGATGATGGATGGAATCGCAGGACCTAGCACATGTGCCTGGCTCTGGCCGAAGTCTCAGCTATCATTCGGATCTACCTGTAGCTGTTTGTGCCTTTATTCAATCACATGATATCCAACGACATGGTTCTGCATATCTGCGTGTCCAGCGTGGTGCAGCATGGTTGACTGTACGAGCATCACCTGGCTGTCGCCGAGTGCGGCCGTGAACTCCTCGGCCTCGAAAAAGAGCAAGAAGCGCTTACTTTCACTGCAACATCTTCGGTGTGTGAAAGATAGACCCGCTTAGCCAGCCACCGTTCATTTGAGGGACCGTCCCAGCCTCAAGTCATCACTCAAGTCATCAGATAGTCATGAGCATGGCATGAAACATGGATGTTTAATCCTTGATCGAAGAAATGCGTTCTTGCCTGGCCAAAACCATGGATCGTCAGGATCTGGTCGACGCCTCGTTCGACTTTGAATATGCAAGTGTAGGGAACATCTGAAAGGCCCGGACCCCTCTACATCATCGAAAGCAGCAAGTTCCTGACACAAATTTTGAGTCCGTGCACAGGAGGAGCGGTCAAGTTTGCGCACTAACCGTCCCATCTGCGTGCCGATGCCTGGGTTGCTCGCAAAGACCTGGCACACTTGCACTGACTGAGCCGAGCATCGAACTCAGCTTGGTGATGCTCGCATGACTGCTGGAACCGACGCAGCAGAATTCACGCCCTTTTCTCAACATGCTCTGAGCAGCCAGATCCAAGTTTGGATCGCGGCTTTGTGATACAAGCCGAACCTTCCTCCGCTGTGATCTCTGCAGTAGGATCTCGACATCACTTCGTTTGCAGCAGCGTCCAGCGTCGGGAGGAACCTCCTTGGACACTTTGGCCCCGGTATCAATCGATGTCAGAATCCGAGTTGAAGTGCTGAAACCTTGAAGTGCAGAGTATGGCTCACAAGGAAGAGGCATAACACTCTTTCAATTACTTTGGACTTGTGGCTGATAGCACAAGGCCAGACTGCATCCACAGCACTTTTGAACAAAGGAAGGTTTTTTTTCGCTCAACACGCCATTCCATGCGTTGCACAGGTAGCGTGTACTACACGACAGAAAAGGTCCAGGGTTACGGGAGGTCCTCCGGAAATGTGAGATCATCTCTGAAGAGGAGATGAATGAGCTCCTCTATCTACTCAAAGGCAATGAAACAATGGACATGAACGAAGTCCTGTACCTTTTTATGCAGAATGAGAGAGCTCCTCTATTTCCAAAAAAAGAGGGAGAGAGGAGAACCCTCTCATGACCTATTAGGAGACAGAGCAGATAGAAGAGCTTGCTCGTTGCACCCAATTGAATGTTCGCCCCAAGCCCTGGTTCGCAGGGCAACGAGAACTATCGCAGTGGAAGCCCTCAACAGTGGATGAGATGCGACAGATACGAAGTCTGAGTTTCAAGCCTTCGACTACCAAAGCAGCACTTTGTACACAACCAGTCGCCTCGGTCTTCTGGGTATGCGAGTAGCGCTCTTCTCAAAGTTCCTCACATTCTCGGGGACCGGGGCAGAAACGCTAAGGCCATGACAAATGGACACCAGGCACCCGCATGCAACGAGCCTGTGCCGATGTCGCCAATCTTCAACTCAAGCACGAGCCAGCATGCTCAGACCAAGACCCGCCAAAGATCGACCCAGAAAGGCACCTCACCGTGGGTCATTTGTGCACAGCATTAATTGATCACCAGCACGCCAGCTGTGTCCAAAGATAAATCTTCCCAAAGATGCAGCTTTGACGGCTCCACCTGAGGCACGAGCCACCAATAATACTGCTTGAAGAAGCTGCTCTTGACCTGCACGATTGTTGAGAACCAGCCGCCCATGGACGTGCGAATTCCGCCTCTGTGCAGCTGCCATCTGTCTCGTCAATCACATACGTGTTGTCGACTGTGTCCTTCAGGTCGGAGCAGCATGAATAGGTGGTGCCGCCTGAATACGAGGCCTCACGGTGCCTGGAAGCACAGGTCACAGACTGAGAAGCTTCCACAAACAGCGCAGTTCCTGACATGGATATGCCGACTGCGTTTGATGGGCGAAGGCGGACTGATTTGGGCTCCTGTTGCAAAAGGAACACCTGCTGGCTTCCTTGTTCGGGTACATGCCTTGCGGGCATTCTGCATGGCCTCGTCTGCAATCAGTTACATTCCAAACTGAAGGACTGGGTACAAGACTCACAAGAGCGGGAAGATAGGTTGAATGAAGCCTTTGAACGACAACATCTGAGGAGCAATCAACTGCCAGACCTTGGTCTCACGAAACGGGCACAGTTTAAATGACGTGCACAAAACATAGCCTAGCCAGGCCAAACCACCGACGCGTTTGTGTTGTAAGAACTCAGTACTGTGGGGATCGATTTCAGGACTTTCTTCGCTGATGCAGTCTGAGTCTGCTGAGGCTTCGTGTAGAGCGCCAAGGGTTCAGGGTCACCAGATACTCATCTCAAAGGGGTCTGCAAGTGGGCTCAGCGACGGCGGAAAACACACACACACAGATAACTTCAAGCTCCTTAGCCATGCAGCAGAGCAACGATTTTTGAGCTGATCAGAGAAATAACATGAAATAGGATTCCTTCATGTCAAGGTCTTAGCTCCCGAATATCCCGTGAACTGCCACAAAAACCAAACAAACACTTGGCTTCAGGTTTGATGTTCAGGGTTACAGGTCAAATGTGTGCTGGCACACGGTGTCCCCAGCCTAAGTGTTTCTGTGCATGAGGGCTGTCAGCAAAGGACGCTTCAAGACCATTCCGGCATATTACCACGTGCTGCACGCTGGACATGGCCTTGCGTCGGTCTGAACAGGGTCTGAGTGTTTCTTGGCATCCAGGTTTGCAGGTCTGCATTTTCTTGCGACTCTGTGTGATCTTCTTTATTGGCAAGAATAGCGCTTTGAAGAATGTGTATTGATTTGTGGCTGAAACAAACTCAATACACGACGTTTGTGTAAGCTTGTAAAGTTTCTTGACGCTCATCTCAAAGTCTTAGGAACCAGCGTCGAGCTAGAGGAAACAATTGAAGATGCCCCCCAGTGAACTGAAATATATTGAACGTGCAGGTGACCAAGAACTCGACCGTGGATTGTAAAGCGGCCGCTGCTTGCTGCAGTTGTCGCGGCTGACAGCAATGATGTAGACACCACGAGCTACCTAGCAACTTGGCAACAGTACTCTGGAAGCGAGAGTGCTGAGTCTGGCTGTGCACCTGCATTGGATCGGCCGACTCGATGTGCAAGGACAGTTCCCGGGTGTAGCCTGACTTCTTTCTGTTCTCTCCCGCTGCTTACTTGAAGTCCTTGGCCGTTAGTCTAAACCAGATATACAGCAGGAATTGGCAAAGGGCTGAGTAAGACATGTTCTAGGTCCGCCTGCCACCCAGACTTAAAAACAATTGAAGCCTAGAGGCAGTAGGGGTTAGGATGATTAATGATTTAGGGCTTACGGCTTTTCGGGTGGGTTTTACGGGCTCAGGTTGCAAGTGAAGACCTCGTGTATGCGACTTTCATGGGATCTCTGTTCAAGGCCCGAAGTCAGCACAAGACGATGCCACAAGACATGTCGCTTGAAGACCTAACTTGAACTTCTTGGCTCTTACAGTGCTGTCGAACTTGTGAGCAGTTTGTGTCTTGGAGAAGTTGAAAGAGTCATGTAGGAGTCTGCGGAGTCCTAATTTCGATTTTGGACTCGGAGGAGAAGCGCTCCGAATTGTGAAGCATCCGCAGGACTGACGTTGGCTGCACCGGGTGCCCAGCCTACATCAAGAGGGAACACCTCCAGAAATGGCGCAAGCATGAAAAGCGGAACGCAGCAAGCATTCATTCTCTGCCTCGTGACGCTGATGATGTTGCTGTTCCCCTGTCTCAAGCAGAGCTCTTGCCTCAGCAGGTGACACGTCTTGTGCAACATTCCGTTCTACCCGTAGGTGTCAATGAGGCGTGATCAGCCGCATCTGGCAGACTCTTCTCACCACCTTTGTCCGTGCCAAACGTTCTGGCCTTCTTGATCGACTTCTTGTGCAGTTCGATGTCTGAGACGCGCACTCTTGACCTCGGGCGTTGCCTTTCTCAGGGCTTTCGTGCTATCTTGCGATGCGGCCACCAGAGCCCAAGCCTCCCAAAGAACCTTCTGCCCACTGTCCTGCAGGACAAAGTCCACCTGCAACAAGGTGAAGTGGAAGATGAAGATCTGCACACAAAAACTGAGGCCTGAAGATGATTGAGCAAAACTCGACATCGTGTGGGCAAGAGATGTGACTTGGCATACCGTGCATGGGCCTCGATGAAATCATGCGATACATCGAGCTGCACCTGGCCGGGGAGAGCAAGCCTGCTGCTTCCCACGCATAGGGTGATCAACCTTCAGAGACCTCGCTGCTAGAGCGACTTGGACTTGGACTTGAGCCTCCCTGAGAGCCAAGCCCGATAGCTTCGATCCTCTGGTCGGAATGCCGGAACGAGCTCACCTCCTGAAAGAGGTGACGGTGAAATTGTACCGGGAATCGACGTGGTGGCTTCCAGACCCTGCTCATGTCCGGCCTTGGACTCGCATTCCAGCAATCTGACGCGAGTGGATCCGTATCCGAATGCCAGCAACGCAGATCTGAGATTTGAAGAGAAACGCTCTACTAGGAGCCTCTGTCTCTGCTCCAGACAGCTTTGAGACCTCTGCAAACTGTCATCTGAACAATGGGTCTCGAACTGGCGGTAAAGCGAGCCAGGGGCGGAGATGCGGTACCATTGTTCCGCTCCTGTCCTTGGCTACACGACAGAGAGACCTAGCCAGAGGCTAGAGCCCTATCTTGCTACATCTTACAAATACGGCCAAAACCAGGCCAATTCAGAATGAGAGCAGGGCCTGGGATCACGTGCGCAGATGTTGGATTCCTTGGAGCCCCCACCTCCGGCCAAACAAGGAACAACTGCAACTGCAGTACTCGTGCGGCCCGTGGTTTGAAACTAGATCTTGCAACATCGCGCGCTTTGTCGGGATTCTGTGCAAGATTGCTGCTGTGGCAGGATTGCTTTCTTGTCCTTGAGGCTGCTAGCATCTTGCAGGCAGACTGGCTCTCATGGGGGCTGCCGTCTAAGTTTGAGTACGGGGCGCCAAATCCTGGACGCTCGGGAAAACTCCCCCGATTACAGCTCCCCCCCACCCCTGACCGCCCTGATATTTACAGACTGTACAAGCACTGTTTTTGCACATTGCCACTTGCATGCTTTGAGGTTACAGTATTGTGCTGTTTGACGTTAAAAATTCAGGAAGAAGGCGCATGCTACATTGGATGCCGCAGAAAGACTCAGTGACTTAGGGAATGAATTGGGAGGCGCCATACTGTAATACTGAATATTCCCCATATGCTGTAAATACATGATAGAAGAACTGTTGAACACTTGGGGCTCGGGTTCGGGTTGGGGCCGCAAATTACAATCAGGTCTGGTGAAGGGTGCAGATGCATCGTAGACCGGCCATCTTCATCACGGCATGGATCGGTTTCTTAGATACGGGTTTCAGGGAGCGGTGGGCTTCCGTATTGCACGACAGCCTCATACAGTTCCAAAGCCTGGCGACGACCAGAAACCTAATTTTTCATGACAGGCCTTTCTGGGCATCTGGTGCGAGGAAGGGGCGGTTGGGAAGGCCCCCAACTTCACAACCTTGTCACAGTCAAAAAACACGGCATTTACGGTCTTTCGATCCGGCATAAACCGTTCGTCTTTCTCTCTCTCTCTCTCTCTCTCTCTCTCTCTCTCTCTCTCTCCCTCTCCTTCACTCTCTCCCAATCGCGGCCTGCTTGTGGCTCAGCATCAATGGAGAAGGTGTCCATTGAAAAGTCCAGGGTGGCAGACTTGGGTTTGCTGTGGCTGCATTCGCTGCAGTTCGCTGCGCATGGCTCACGTTTTTCAGGTCGCGGCGTAGCTGAAAACATCTGGAGAGAAAGGAGGCTGCAAGTCCACCTAGCCATGGGTATGGTGAAGTAACCGTCAGTAACCTAGGCTCGACACGATTGCTACCTTTTCTCTTCCTCGTGCTCGCATGCCCCATTGTGCTTGGGCAGCGTCAAATGCAACTGCAAAATCCCGCAACACACGCGTCGGCGCACCGCGTGGTCTGTGGATCGAAGCTGCATTGCGGCCAGCCCGCACCCAGATCCGTCGCCATCGGCAAGGGCCTCAGCCAGGTTTCCGTCGCTTTACGCGAGGCGCAGGGCAACTTCTTGGGTCAAAGCGCTCCCTGCCCAGGCAAATGCCAATGCAGGCCTAGCACGTGCAAATCCAGTGATGAGGCACTGCCATGAGAGACCCTTGCTGAAGACTGTTTGTTTGCGCCTCGTCCGCATTCGGCATTAGGATGTTGATGTACTAAGCGATCTCGAAGCTTGGTGATTTGGTAGTCGTGCGGGCTGCTTGGTAAGCCGTTTCGATCAGGGCTGGGCATGTCCTAGAATGTTCGTTTATACTCGTTGCTTATCCTTCCGTGTTGTCTTTTCGACTCTCAGCAGCTGCGGCATTCTTCTCAAGCATTCGCTCTGCTTGCTGCCCTGAAGACCTCTGAAGCAACAATGCCGGGAGCAACACCTTGCTTCCACGTCCACTCGCTCACCTTTCAACATCCAACACACGGTCTCATTCCACGTGTCTACAGAAGTCCAGAACCCGACCTTGCCGCTCATACCAGGGTATGGATCGGATGGAAGCAGCCTTTGGTTGAACTTCTTCACAGCATCGGTGTCTAGATACGCCAAGCGAAACAGCACGGGGCAGCGGCTCGCTCAGAGGGCGCTGCAGATCCAGTCTGTGCTTGGCAAGTAATGCCATGATGTTTCACTATGCTGTCTCGGCACCATGTGTCGCTTTTCGCCAGTCTGCCTGCAAAGTGCCTCGCTGTCGGGAGCGGCTTCGGTCCAACCGCTTGACCTCAAAAGGCTCAAGCTCGTGATCTCATCACTTTCACGCCTTTCGGTTTTCTGGCGCTTCGGTACATTTCCAAGGGCTTTGCTGCACGAACGACCGCGTCCAAGGTGTCACTGGTACCTCTGGCGGCAGCACAATGGCGCCAGTGCAAGGGCCGAGTACTGATGGTCTGGTGCATAAACACCAACAGATGCTGACACCCCCGTATTACCAAAGCAACAAAGCATCTCCGACATTTCGATGGCGGAATGTTTCGTATGCATTCGTGCTCTTTGGCTGACCATGTCCAAAAGGAGGCATTCGAGAAGGTGTGCGGGCGACTGAGGGAATGCCACCTGCTTCCAAAGGCCCCGGATCCCGGATCATCCCGATCCCAGCTTCTCAACCATGGAATGCAGATGTGAGTTTC
The DNA here is from genome assembly GCA_905221605.1 of Symbiodinium natans. Taxonomy (NCBI): domain Eukaryota; class Dinophyceae; order Suessiales; family Symbiodiniaceae; genus Symbiodinium; species Symbiodinium natans. The sequence continues at coordinate 139,739 of CAJNDS010000381.1, read as the reverse complement.
TTGGTTTTTCTGCCTCTTTTTTTCAACCTTGAAAGAGACTGACTGCGCTTCCCCCACCCTCGTCCCCCCTCTGTGGCTCCTGAAAGTGGTGTCTGAAAGTTGGCCTGGTTGCAGTGTCTGAGACGCATTTTTCGGTTACGATGCACAACGCCCAGCAGCGGCATGGCAGTGCTTGAGCCAGACTGTCACAGGATAAGGGCTCGACGGCGTTGCTGCTCTGTGAGGCTAGCAATTGCTCGGCCATGTCGAGCGGTGTTGTCCTGCGCATGAGCCAGTCCGATTTCTCACATCGAGAGTGGCACAAGTAAGGAAAGCGCTTGCTGAGGAAGAGAGTTTCTAGTTCTCTAGTCTGAAGACTGCAGAAATCACAGCATGTAGGCCAGCATGAGAAGCGTTCAGCCCAGGCACTGACACCCCAGCGAGCGAGAGATCCAGCTCGGAGGTGCCTTTTGAGCGTCAGTTGTCACGAGGCCATGAGTTCTGCAGTCAACACAATTGCACAATGTGTTTTGTCAGCTAGTTGCAATACCTGAGTGACGGTGTACACGTGGCAAACAGTGCAGCTTCTACAGCTAAGTGCAGTACGATCCACAACTTCGCCAATGATCTGTGTGCTGCTCAGGGCAGCCTGAAACGTGCCATCTTACAGCCGTGGGGCACATGGCACGTGTGTGAGCACTCTGCAGCTGCCTGCACCCCTTCGCGCAACTCCAGACACTGCACCAGGGCTTCTCGGTGCTGGAGAAGCTCCTGCAGTGTGAGTCAAACTCCCTGCATCCAAAAGGTACCCTGCCCAGTCAAAAGCAGGTTCTCCAGCACGCTCTCCCGCACCTTCGGTTTGCAGTTCAAACTTTCCACAATGAACGCGTCAGTGCAATGGCGGGACGTGGAGACCTCCAGACATTGCTCCAGGACTTGTCGGTGCATAAGCAGCTCCTTCAGATTCGGAAGAGCTGCGGAGCCACTTGCGCACCATCAGAGTGGTCCTGCGCTAGTTTGTTGACCTCTGTGCGCAGCATCGACACCTGCCGACTCGTTGGGAACTCATACCGTGGCCATTGCGGCCTTGCACAAAAGACCCACCTCATCTGTTGACCCCTGAGAGAAGACAGCAGGGGCTGCTTTGTTCTGAGATTCTACTTGTAGCTAGTGTAGAAGGGAGAATACCATTTGTCAAGTCGGCCTCGGCCACCTCAGCTGCCTCTTCAGAAGAAGCCATGCTGTGAAAAATATATTGCCGAAACAACGATAGAATGGAAGGGCCCTAGCGGCCAGGTGAGCGTGCTGTTGATTTGCCACTTTGTTATTTCCTGGCTCAACTTAGTTCGCACGAACTCTTGCCATAGTTGCAGGAGCATGCCTGCCGATGAAGCGTGCTTTTTGGATGGGATCATTACCACGAACCTTCATTGCTGCAGGCAGGCCGTGCACACAGCCAGTGGGCTTAGGCTCTTGCTGGCAGTGCCCTGCCAATGACAAAGGCGTACAGAGTCTGCGCAGTTTTTCTGAGCTGAGAGTCTTGGCCAAGGTGGCGGCACGGAAGCAAGCCCGAAACACGCACGTGTTGAAAGACCTGCTTGAGAGGAGCAAACATGGGCAAGCCAATGAGCTTCACGAAAACCGCCGCATCATGATGCCTGGCTTCAACGTGGCATGTAGTATCAGCCGGCAACATCACGTGCAGATGCAGCTGAGGCTGAGGCGCTGATGGGAAAACTTGGCTTCGCCTGCTGAGAAGAGACTCTAACTTCATGTGCCGTTGAGATGGTAAGCAGAAGCTCGCGAGTGTTGCCGCAGATGTTTTGGGCACGTTCAAGACCTCGGCATTTTGACTTTGGCGTGTCCCTGCGCATCTGTAGAGGCTACGGCCCTGCGCTGCAAGCATACATGTTGGCCCTCCCGTTTATCTTCAATGCTCTCGACCTTTCGGCGCACCCTCCCTTCTGGGCATTGTTGCACTGCATCGAAGAACCCGAAACTGTCGAAAACAAAAACCGATTCAATGATTCAAGAACGACTTCTGCATTTCGGCGTGGTGAACAAGTTCAACGTCCCCCCGGCCAGATGCAAGTAGTATCGAGAATCCCTGCAGTACATTCGGGGAAGAAGTAGAGCTTTGACAGTCAAAGCCAGTCAAAGCCCGCGCAAAGACCACAAGACCGCTCGAACACGGGAGATGGTGCAAAGGTTCCGAAAGCTCAACGCCGCAACGCCCTTTGTGCCTCTCTTTCTGTCTTTCGGTTTGCATATTACCAACCCACCATTAAGACATGCAACTTAACAAAACACATTCCGTGCTCAGCTCCGGGCTGTCAGACTCACCTGTTCCAAAGGGGAACACCCTTCTGAAACTTCTTACTTGACTAAACATTTGCCCTGCCCTGTGGTAGCAGCTGGTGTCTATTCGAGACACCCTGCAATCCGCCTTGGGAAGGATCCGAATGTCCACCTCATCCATGAGCTCCGGCTTCTTCTGCGGGACAGGCGAAACCGGGTCAACCGAAGCAAAGCTTTACCGGTGTGCCATGTGATGCCTGTGCTAGCAGACAGCTGCCGTGATTGCGGCTGATTGTAATGTGTGTGTGCCTTCTCGTAGTAAGCATAGAGCTGTCGAGGCGTTGGCGGATCTTGGCCCTGACATGGCAAACAATCTAACGAACATGAAGATACTTAAAAAGCACACTGAAATGCTTTAAACTACAGCAACGAAACTCAGCAAGACTTGAAGCTGTCACGTTCAAGCCACATGCCTCGGGAAGCCGTTCCCATCGGTTTCGCACAGGGTCATGGAAGGCACGGACGAGTGGCACCTTAGAACAGGCCCTGTGCAACTCCTTTGCAGTTTATGCCCCGCGCGCTCATTTTCAGCACAGCTCTCAAGCCCGTGACGCTTCTGTCGTCGAACATGGGGTCGCAGAAGTGCGGCTGTCCTTCTTGCCATTCAGGCGCCTCTGCAAGTTGCAGCAAGATGCAGCAAGTTTGCTGGGAGCAGCGCTTGAGAGTATCGCCGGTGCCTTCACGCACACGTAGAAAACGCCACCAACGACGAAAACCCTCAGGCATTGCATCTGCCCGCAAATTCGGTAAACACCTTCCTGCCCGAAAGCCTTTTGACCCTGACCGAAGCACACTGAGGACACCTTGAAGTATCTGAGAACGGCGCACAGTTGCCGGCCACCAGCTTGAATACATCTTGTCCTGAGCGTTCATTCATCATCATGTCAAGCAAAGCCGTGCAACATGTTTTTGTTCTGGAAGTCCTTCCCTCATTTGTGCCCATGCCCTGGCCTTACTTGTGCCCCATGCAGTTGGCCTCATTTGCACTCATAATGTCTTGCACTGGCACCCAACCCAGGTATTGAACCCCTTCCACCGTTGTTCCGGGCTTGGTTTAGGATGTAGGGGTTTAGGGGTTATAGCATGGTGTGGGTTTCGGTTAGGGTCGAGGTTCAAGGGGTTCGCAAACGCGAGCGCGTCGACGGTACGAACACAGACGAAAACATCGGCACACACCATAGTTTCTTGAGGTTTTTGAGGGTCCCTGGGCGCCCGAAAATCATCGACGCATACATATCTCAAGCTTTGAGGGCGGTACCGAAAGCCATTGAAAACGCTGGCCCGTGCGTCATTGACCTACCGTTTGTCCCTTGCCCTTCGGGCCTCACATGCTCGCCTGGGAGCGGGCATAAACATCGTAAATATCGAGTGCTTTTCAGGTCGTCTTAGCGCAGATTGTGCCGATTATGCGTTCTGTGATGCTTGGGGGTGGCACTGATGCTTAGTCTTGGGGGCGTCGCGGGGATACAAGCATCGAGTATGAATAAAAGAATAAAACATAAGAATGTCTAAATTAGGGTCCCTCGGCCCCTTCTACCCAAACTGCATATTGCAGAAGCTGTTGGTTTTCGGGAGGGGATCGGGAGAGGGAGAGAGCAGATCGAGAGGGAGAGAGAAAGAGAACGCTAAAGATAAAGAGACAGAGCAAAGAGGAAGAGCAAAGGGGAGAAGGAGCAAAGGGGAGAAGGAGCAAAGGGGAGAAGGAGCAAAGGGGAGAAGGAGCAAAGGAGAGAAGGAGCAAAGGAGAGAAGGAGAGAGAGAAACAGAGAGAGAGAGAGAGAGAGCGAGAGAGAGAGCGAGATAGAGAGTGAGAGAGTGAGAGAGAGAGAGAGAGAGAGAGAGAGAGAGAAGAGAGAGAAGAGAGGAGGGAGAGAGCAGAGCGAGAGCAGAGCGAAGCAGAGAGAGAGAGAGAGAGAGAGCAGAGAAAGTTTTGGAGGCATGTTTGGGGCCTCGTGCACTTTTCAGAACCCGGCAGTCTTGGCCGGCATGTCTGTGCACTTTTTGGAGCCTACTTTCTTCGAAGTGCGAGCCAGCACGTCACGGAGCATCGTCAGCAAGTATTTTTGATCGCTTTCGGGTCCCCCCTTCACCGGCGTTTCCGCGTGCTGTTTGCCCGCCCATGGACGCAGCCCCTTGATATATATATATATATATGTGCTACCGTGAGTCTGGAGGCAAGTCGTTGCGCTCACCGGCAGCATATCGCCGATACCGTTCCTGCATAGATCTGCATGCCACCAGCACGAACTGCATGCTGCCGTCAGCTGCTGGAGTCCTTTCGAGCTTCTCGCTCCTCCGGAGTTTCCTGCTATGACTGCAATGGTTCTCATGATGCGACATGACAAAATGAGGAGAAAAGCTTTGCATTGACTTTTGGATGGACTTTGCTGTCCTTCTCCCAATGCTCAGTCCACCTTTCTCTTTCGACCTGAAAAGCTGTGCACTTGGTCTTCTCAGAATTTCTGGGATTTTTGCTTGTCCAGCCTCTTGTGTGACCCCGGTTCCGAACTTGCTGAACTGGAGATCCTGCAAAAAATCCGAGCTGGGCAGCGGCTCCAGTTTAACCGAGTCGGTGCTGGGCATCCTGGTCGTAGAGAGCCTTCTTCCAGGAGTCGCTCAGCCTTGGCAACTTGGTGGTCTTTGGTAGCGTCTTCTTAACACCTTGGGAAGGTAAGGGTGCCTCAGGCCCCCGGCGTGGCATGAGCTTCCTGGATTTCCTTGAAACGGGTTTCGGCCTGCAAAAAGGCCGCGTTTGCGCAGAGGGTGCCAGTTGCTCGTAGCTTGTGGAGAATGTCAGCGCGAAAGGAAGGAGATCGCACCAACGATCAACTGTACGGCCAAGTGCACGGAATAGTTCTTGGGAGTTTTAGTAGTTTGCTCTCTTCTTAGTCTCTGGTGGAGTACAAAGATGGGTTTGCAAGGTAGAATGCGGTTCTTCTTGGGTGAGCTTACGAAATTACAAAGAGTGAGTTGCGAGACTACAAAAAGCAGGAACATAACCTCATGAAAACCAATCCAGATAAACATCTACAGCTCATGAATGCCAGAATGAATAAGCGAATCATTGCACCACATATTTATAAGAGACTTGTGTGGTATAAAATGGTCAACTTCAACTAAGAAGAGTTACAACATGTGGCCTCCGGATCATCAACATTTCGATCCGGATGGTAGCGCTTTGCAAGGCGCCTGTACCTTTGAAGGCAGCCGTGTGGGAGAACCCAACTCTACACTGTACACAAAGCAGGCGCACGCTTCCTTGATCTCGTCCTTCTTGGCCTTTTGGGGCACCTCCAGGATGTCGTAGTACCTTCGAGAGTTGAACACTTGCATCCCGACACATTTGCGTGGCATCTGATGGCGGTAGCGGCGTGGCTGAGACATGGAGCCACTAGCCACCAGTGTCCCACGGTCCACGGTCAACGGATGTGAAACGATGTAAGCAGCGGGCGTCCGGCTCTTGCCAGGGACCTTGGGAGAGGAAGAGGACGAAGAGCCTCCGCTTTCTGCCTTAGTTTCTTGTCGAAACGGCGAACTGAATCTCCGAAGCTGAGCTTCAAAAGATGGGGTGTTCAGGACAGGTTCTGCCTGCCGCGTCTAAAGCGTATTCTTGGTTCATCACTGGGGGGGAAGGTGCGAAAACTCCATGCAAAGGTGCACAGTGCAGAATGAGAAGGATGAAGGACAGGAGCCTGTCCAGGGTGCATCTTGAAAGGAAATTGAGAGCCCTGCGGCAAAGCAACGCAGCTGTTCTTCAGCCTTAGCCGTGGCAATGCAAGGGAACTGGCTGTTCAGTACGGCTCTCAGCTTGTGTAAGGCCAGCACGCGGATGGTCGGCCGCAGGCACCTGCTACTTTCAGATGGGGCTTTCATGAGGTCCCTTTTCTGTGCACGGCATGGCTGTGCAAAATATGCCTGTGCAAGGCGCGCCTTGGAAGCAGTGGTCGAAACAACGACTGCTTGAAAATGCCGGCACGCAGCATGCCCCCAAATTGACACTTAAATCTGTGAGGTTTGCTTACTGCGAGTGGGCCAAACTGCCTCTGCTTGCAGGCCAAATGAACTGGGCATATTTGGACCGCTTTTCGCAAGTGACCTCAACTACAGCCGCTCATGAACCTTCACAGCTTGCAAGTTCTACTGTTGGACCTTGCCCACGCTGGCAGCCAAAGGAAGCGGTCCATTTAGCATGTGGCAGCTTACTTGATGTCGTTGTATGGGCTGTAGAAGCTCCACAAAACAGCTCTCTCATGCACACACACACAGGCCCACACGCCCACACACCTTTTGCAGCTTAGCCAAGCGACATAAAAACCTGCCCTGAACAATTCCCCATGTTGGGCTTCCCGCTCCCCCTACACCTCAGGATTGGCACAAAGAGTCGGTGAGTTGGCTTCAGAAGAAGCAGCAGAACATCGCAGACCACAGGGCCATAGTGGCTGTTGTGCACAATCCTGACTTGGAGGGCTGGCAGGGCCCCCAGTTGTAGCAGTGTGAAACGTCTGCTCAGAGACATAGATTACACGAGGATTGCAACACTCCTTCTGCTCAACCGGCAAACGCAATGAAATTTACTTCGGAACCAGGGTGCAAGAAGTGGTGCCTCGCGAGCTTCGTGAAACAGTACCCTGCAAGCTTACAACGCGCTCTTACCTGCCAGAGAAGCACCGGATGCGCATAAGACTTATGAGCAACAAACTGACTACTACATGAAACACACTTTTAAAATTGCGCTTCCCAGAGATGGAATCGACGGTTTGGTTGCCGAGCCTGAGACCGCGCCCACGCCCTCGCTGCCGCTTCGCAGACGCCTGAGAATTGTATACTTCGTATACTCGTACGCTGACGCTCTTCAATTACTTACCTTCAATGTACAAATGGCTAGGCGGCTAGGCTTGGTGCACAGGCAGGGCGCGCCAGAACTTGTGGCACGGCCTGGCTTCGGCCTGCAATGACAGCTCCCAAGGATGCGGACTGGGACTGACAAAGGCACCAAAAGCCAGTGAACGTCGCTGCCTCGGCCGCGTGCGCGTTGTCCACCGCAACCTCGTACTGCCGCTCGGCCTCCTGTGTAATCGTCACTTTCAGCACAGCTTGTGATGATGCATCTGCGTACCATGTGCTTGCCTCTGGCTCTTCCTCCCTCTTCCTTTTCCTTCTTCTTGGGCTGTGTGGCCGCTGCTGGCCCTGATTTCAATCATGTGCGGCAGTATACAGCGTCCAAGTTAGGAATGAAGCTCTCACAAGCAAACCTGTGCCAATGCTGATGGAACTCAGGCCAAAGCTCTTCATGGGCTTCCTGAACATCTTTGCTGCGGCAGCTACGTGAAACTCCATGTTGAGGCGAAGCTGGCTGTGTCCCTTGGCCCATGCAGTGTCCTGCCCGGGCTAGCTCTGGTTGAAGCTTTCTCCGTGCCCTTAGCCGCCGGGCCGGTATGTCATGTCACTTGATGGCTTGATACAACGATGGCCTGTGACTGCGAGCTTGTGTGCTCCAGCGATTGCCACAGATTAATGCCATCTGGCCTTCATGGAAATGGAAGGGAGAACGAGGACTGTCAAGACTCAGGTCAGATAGCGCTGCGCAGGGACGACGGCTGGGCCGGCCTACTCTTTGACGGAACAGCACCTGGTCGTTTCACGTGTACAAGCGACGCACAGTAGGGGCTGTCAGTCACACATCTTGCACGTTCTTGCGCATTCTTTGGCACTGCCGCAACAAAGCTAGCAATGGCATGGTGGGAGATCTCATGGGGGGGGACTTCTGTCAAACCTTCTTTGCTCATGCCTACAAAGAAGTCAAAGGATCGACAGAGAGGGAAACCGAGCATGAATAACCCTAGGGAGGGTTCATGTCGCATCCGCACCATGTGTTTCAATTGACGCATCGTCTTAAAATAGAATGCTTCTCGACATGCGATGAGAGCATACGAGAGCGAAGCTTCACAATGCATGTCCGGATCTACTGAATGTACTGACACAAGGCATTCTTGAAATAATGCATGCCCAAGTGCCGTCCATCGTCAAACCCATTTTCCTTCTCTCTCCTTCTCTCTTTACTTTCCATCTTCCTGAGAGTTGAAACTCCATCCAGCTAGCCCCTCCAAGTTTCTTACCAAAGAAAACCAGAACTTTGCATATTTCGTGTTGGATAATGTTGCATTCCACAATGCTTTAAGTGTGGGGGGGGGGCATATTGCAAGCACATGTCTGAACTTCTGTCTTCACAATGTTGCAGCAATGTTGCAACTAGGCGCTGGCAGCGCCAGGGCTTGGGTGCCAGGGCTTGGGTTCCTGCGCTTGGGGGCCACTTGCGCAAGATGGGCAATCATGTGGTCTCTCACATGGTGTTCTTGGGAAGGAAGCGTTTTCAAAATGGTGGATGGAGGGCTCATGAGAGTCAGCCCACCTATGTTCATTCACGAAGAAGCAACACGGTTTCGATTAAAAACTTACTTGGGGTTGGTTTGGAGTCGAGTCTGAGATGTCTAAGAGTCTGGAGTCTCTAGACGATCTGGGGTCAAGAAAGCCTGAAGAGAAGCCCCGGGCTAACAAGCCAGGCCGAGCCTTGCATTTCCTCATAGTAGCAAGTTAAACTATTACTCGGCTTCCGCATAGCCCTTGTCTGCCTACACAGCAACCGAAACAGAGCCATAACGGCCGTCCGCTGCATCCACTTCAGTCCATCAGTCTCTGCAAGCAAACCCGAGGCCGCATGTCCCGCGCATGCACCTTGGCCACCTTGGCCCGCACTACCCGTGGCTCGCTTTGCGCCAGAATCTCACAGAGGCAGAAGCAAAAGTCACGGGCACAAGGGGAGCGAAAAAATGGAAAACCACTCCACGACCGGATGCCTGAAGCTGATGGCAGCTCCGCGGCCTGCAGAACTACACTTGCGACGTGCAAAAGGCGCAAAGCCACACTAAAGTGGTGAGGATCGGACAGATTCGGCGTGGCCGATCAAAGGTAGTCCTTAGTCAGAATGATGTCAACGACAACGCGAAACCGGGCAGTCTTTCCCGGTGGCATCTCTAGGAGCTAAGTCCTTGTACTGCTAGGTCCTGAAATGCAGCGACAGCTTCGGAACCTCCACCTAGAATGCCCAAATCGTCGAGCAAAACATCCAGTGATACGCTAAGAGCTTGACCGTTGTCCTTGTGCTTCGACTGGTCGCCTGGCGACCCTGGCCGCAGGTGGGGAGTATCCCTTGACATCCAGAATTGTCCCTTTCAACTCGCCTCTTTGGCCAGAGCACTCGCCAGGCCCGTCTCTGCAGTCAGCGACAGCCTTCCATGCTACTGTACAGCAACCCAAAACGGAAGCTACTAGTGTATATAGACTCCAGGGCTGGGAGGTGTGAACAAACCACATTCCTTGCACAAACAAACTGTCCTTGTGACTTGACAGAAACATCGCTGGAGTCGCAAAGCCGATCATTTTGGTGGAAAAGCTGTTTGGAGTTTGTCTCCCTTTTCAATCTGTGGATTTTGAGAAGCTTAAAAAAACATCCTCCAGAGCTGCAAGTCTCCAGGCGACTCTGCATGAAGTGTGGCGCGGTGTACAACTGAACTCGGGAAGGAACGACAACGGGTTCATCACAATGGGTTCATGATGGCTCATGGCAAAAAGGCACGGAAATTGCGGAATGCTCTGTGAGCATGCGTCTTGAACAACAGCCTTTTGCTGAACCAGGGTGCGTCACACCTGGGTAGAAATTAGGAACCAGCGCCTAGAAGTTGGACACCCGCAAACTTTTCTACGATGCTTTTGCACTCTGCTCTTTGAAGTCCACATTGCCGACATGTGCATAGAGAGATGAAGGCGATACGCCTCAAAGCGCGGCGTAAGGTCCCTCGGCTCCAGGTGCCAGGTCCTCAGCACAGAGCTGCACAAGTGCCACAAGTGCAGAGAAGCACCCTGTCCACATGTCTCTCCTCTGTTTTTAACGCAATTTTGTTGGAGGCCCACATTTTGTGACCAAAGTGACAAAAGTAATAAGGAAGTAGGAAGTCAAGCCGGAGCATATGCCGGAGCTACTGACGCAGACTCCGGCCGAGCATCGTGTAGATCAAGAGCTCTACGCGACGAGTCAGGGGACGCGATGCACATTTTCAGATGTTGGCAGTTTCAGCGTTCGCTCCACATGCAAATCCGCACGAGTTGGTTCCTGCAGAAATTCCGCTCTCAGTCTCAGTGGTTCTAAGAATGTGCTCTGCCACCATAAGAAGTTTTGACAACTCCCCAGGAAAGCGGTTGTCAAGCCTGAGCTGGCGAGAATACCCTGAACCCTGCATATTCCCAAGAGCACCGAAAAACCCAATCACAGCTTCTCTCATACTCTCATATGCATCCCCTCACACAAGAGTGCGTTGCAGAAGCGCGCTCTGTCCTCAATGCAAGTGGCCCTTCCCAACCATCCATGCGCTTGCTAATCAAATTCATTCTCATACTCATTGCAGACGATAGAGAACGACATACCAAGATAAACATATCAGCGACTGCATGCAGATTTGGTTTTTCTGCGGCCAACAAAGCCGTACTGAATCGCATTGGCAGAATTAAGGCAAAAGTTGGCAGCTGATAATAGAACACAGACATGATAGCATCAGGAGTGTGACTCACCCCATGCACATGCCTACGCGCCCTTGCGCTATCCAGTCTCAACGTACTAGCATCCCCCTGCGGCGCACAGCTGCCGTCCCCCCCATATGCGGTCAGAAACCAGGGTGGGCCAGGGAGGGAGAAAAGAGTTCTGCTGGCACGACTCCCTTGGCCTGAGCCAAGATCGTCGGTGCCTGATGTCGCGCCTGTTTATGTGTGCTGCACCATGCCTGCCCTAGCCTGACAGCACAAGCATAAACATATCAGCGACTGCATGCAGATTTGGTTTTTCTGCGGCCAACAAAGCCGTACTGAATCGCATTGGCAGAATTAAGGCAAAAGTTGGCAGCTGATAATAGAACACAGACATGATAGCATCAGGAGTGTGACTCACCCAACGCTGCTCCGATGTATTCACACTTTTCTGCCAACGATGCTCGACTGTCCACACGGTTCGGCTGGTGCCGCATGCTCCTCAGACGTGACTAACTTCAAACTGCTGACAACGTTTCCACATCACCCGCAAGGGTTGGAACCACAAGGATTGCGGGCACCACATCGGCCGAAGCTCGAAGCCATGAGCTGTGCTGAAAGGATCCTTGTCCAATTCTCTGCTGATTCCATCCGAATAATTGCTGTTACTGCCCACCCACTCGAGCCAGCATCGGACGTTGAGGAAATACAAGAGAAAATGAAACACCGCAACGATGCAATCCAGCTGCGGACCCCTAGCTGTGCCCTTGACAATGGAATAGAGTGCAGTCGTGTTGTCGCACAGCCATAAAACGTCTCTTCCTGCGAAGATATTCCGAAAATTCATGAGGGTAATTGGCAACATGCAGCACTCACACAAAGCTATGGGATTTGCTCCAGCCCGCAACGCTGCAGGAGAATACCCCCAAGCTTCCAGAAGTTGCTGCTGAAATTGCAAGTGCCCCCCCACTTTGTGACCTGTCACAGGGTCGTAAATCAGCACACCGCCCGAAGGGTTTGAATCAGCTTGCGCATCCGAGGCCACAACCAGGAAACCAAGCGCACTGGCTGTTACTTTGACTGTTCTAGGCACATGGAACTCCAAAAGCATCAGGAGCAAATTATACGCCCTGCACAGCTCCCGCGAATTGTCCCACGGATGCTTGTCACTGTACTGCCTGCGGCGCAAGGGGCCAAATGGAGCACGACCAACACGCCCCCACTGCGCGAGGGCAATGAAGCCGCAAACGCCTCGAATCTTGGAGGCCTGCGCAGGGGTCGTGCGGCCTGCAGCCATCCTTGCGCGAATCAACCCAACAGCTTTGTCCACAAGGCTCTGCTTGGCATGAAAGGAGACAGTCCATGAACTGAAGGCAGCGCTGGTGTCATGAGAAATACCCAAAAAATCGTTTTGCAGCGCGAGGTCTTGAGCCTTGGCTTCTTTAAAGGACTGGCCGCACTCAGTGGCCAACTCTTTCCACAGAGCTTGCCCATGCCCTCCTGCACACTCCAAATCATCTAAATGGCTGTCGTCCACGTAGAGGCTCACCATGAGATGCAGGACTCGCCTCCCAGCCGCCTCCAAGAAAAAGGAAAATCTCTCAAACTGAAAAACGCTGGCGGCAAATCCAAACAACAAGGCCCAACATGGAAAGACATGAACCTCTTTTGTTTGGGGATGTTGCACAGCCACGTTGTTGTGTCTGAGATGCCGAGGATGAACTGGCAAAATGCGGTACGCCTCCGGCAGATCTTCTGCAGCTGTGAAAAGGCGGGTGCTCTGCAACATGGTCACTGCTCCTTCACGCGCTGCCCACGCTCCAAGCGCTCGAGCAGCCACGGCAGGCATCATGGCAGAGACCATACTGAAACGTTCCGAAAAAAGCCGTGGCAAGATTTTGCATGCCAGCTTTAGCATCATCGATGCGTCTGCGCTTCCCGTCCGGCTGAGTATGCACAAAGGCAGGCACTACAGACCAAGAGTCTTTGCCATATTCCACATCCAGCGACTCCACGGTTACAGGCGCGCCCGCTTTGCCATTGGCCACTTCCTTCTGGCAACTGGCCCAAAGGAATTGCAGCTCATCCTGGTCAAAATGTCTCCGGCCGTACTGCTGCAACACGGCTGGGCCTGTGCCACACAAGGTGGCCTCATCGATGTCGGGAACCTCATCAACTGCTGTCCAGATGCTGACCGTCTCAAGCTGACCAATCAACGCAAAGCCTTGCAAAAATCCCAGAGGCAGAGTCCTGTCCGGCCACTTCATGAGGATTATCAAGGCAGCAATAAGCCCAACATGGATGTGCCCTGCCACACTGTTGATTGACGGATGCAAAAATTTTCGCAAATGGCGGGATAGGGGCTGGCAGCGGCGCGACAATTCCTGCAGCAGGTCGCGGCCTAACTTGCGGTGGTCTCGCAAAACCGGCAAGCAATGAATGGCACACCACGCCGCAAAAGAAAAATCTGCAGAGCATGCCAAATCATCAAACGGCAACCTCTCCTCATGGGATGCTTTACAGCATGCTCGGAATAGGGCTTCCTTGCTTTGGTGAGGAAGAACTTTGCTGGGCAACGCACCTTTTTGGGCCAGGACTGTTGTCTGCAATCCCAAGCTTGGCTGAACCTTGGCAGTTGCTGTTAGGTGACTTGTGTTGACATCCACTCGATGATCGGCAGTCCATTGGTGAAACAACGTGAAAAACGGATGGTTGAACAAATCTTGCAGCATGGGCAATGCAAAGCCATGCAGCGCTTCTCTCGGAAACATGAAGCGGAAACCACTGACAATGGCTTCCTGGCAAAACTCCAGCTGGACTGCTGGTGGCAACGCGGCGGCACAACTGCCAGACTGCAGACTGGCCCCAAGCGAAGTCTCTGGCCCGCCCTCGCCTGGGCACCATCAGGCCTTGCGGGCCCTTTCCGCCTGCTTGCAGTTGATGCCACGGTGGTTGCTCATGCCACAGACTCGCGCTTGCCGGGAACCTACCTGCACATTGCACACGTGCAGCTGCTTCTTGGGGCAAGGGCCCGACTTGACACACTGGCCACGGTTCCAATCCTGGCAGATGGCTTTGCCATCCTTCAGCGCAGTAGCATAGTAAACAGTCTTGGACTTCCTGGTGCTTTCAAGCTCCGCAGCAGGCGGAGGTGGCACGTCAGCTGAGCTTGGCAAACTCCACACTGCTTGCCTCTCAGTGTAGACTTCTCGAATGACGGCGCCGATCGTGCGCTTGCTGCCCCGAAACCGCTCACACCAGAGAGCCCTGTCCTCCTCTTCTTTGGTCACGATTTCTGGCAAGCGGCTCACGGGCATTGACATGACATACTTCTGCACCCTATGAAAATGCGCCATGCAAACATCCAGCGGGCAAAAAACATAGCTGCATGGGTCAGAATGCACATCTTCAGGAGAAGTCGGGACATCAGGCGGCGCAAACGTGCCTGCTTTAGCGAAAGCCACCATCAGCATCTCCAGCTGGATCAAAAAATTGGCTACATTTTCTTCGACATGGTCCTCTACCGTTTCAGCATGGACAATGTGCACACCCTCCGTGACCTTGGTGCGCTTCTTTTCACCGCTGAGCTGTGCTGCCAACGATTTGACTTTGAGGACTTTGTGAATGGTGAGGAGTCTGCTTTTGAAAAGGCGATTGAGATTTGACACCAGCAAATCTGACGGCGTGCGAGCTGCCGGATACCTCATCCGATAGCGCCCCCAAAAGGCAACGTGAAGAGACTCAAGCTCTTCTGTGCCCAACAAAGCTTCCAGCTCAGGGGTTTCGAGACCTTTGCGCTTCTTGTCAGCTGCTTTCTGGACAGCTTCGACTACTGCCGCCCAGGCTTTGCGAACTCTAGCCGTTTGCACGCCCTTGTTCGACAAATCCTGCACTTTGTCAATCACATGGACCCTAACCTCATCGTCATTCGTGACGAACTTGGCAAAGTCTTCAAGGCTACGGCATCCCTCATTGACTAAGAAGGCGCCGACTTTTTCATTGACATTGAACTTGAGGCACAGCTCCTTGAAGAGCTCGGAAGGGTCATCCGCAGGCTGTGCTGGGGGTTGCAGGTCTGCCACTGTCAGAGCCATGCTACTGGCTGAGAGCGAGCGCTGCTCAAAGAACAAGGCCACTACGAAGCTACAAGAAAAAAAGGAGTCCTGACTGCGGCAACTTCAAGGCTAAAAACACCGCTGGCGCTCTTTGCGCGACGCAGACATGGATGGGTAACAAGCACGCGCTTCAGTACGCTTCTTGATTTCTTGCGCTGAAACCACCTGGCTCTTTAGATGCTCTGGCAACAAGAAAACGCAAGCTGTACAAAAAGGACGATCTGCACTGACCGCCTCAGACAAGGAGTCAAACCTCAAAGCTTTTCCTTTGAAGACGCCGTTCTTCAGCTTCTGACGCCATGAGCATACAGGGCCCACAGCATCCGCGCGGCACAGATGCATGAGAGCGCCGCGTCGGCCCGCTGACACCCAACTCTGAGGATCAAAGACACGCTTCCCACATGGTCGCGATGGCTGCAAAGAAGGCTGGCGAGGCACATACCTTCGATTTTCCATGTGTTTCAGGTGACCTGGGGCCCGTGCTGCAAACTCCGCCTTCGCAGAGAAGTCCGCGTAGGTTGCTGCCTCCTCTTGCCAGGACTGCACCGTGGCCGCTGGCTGACGTGTCCACCAAGCCCGAAAATCCTGCCAGGACGACACGTTCGCCTCCAAAGAAGCAGCGAACGTCAAAGCGTGAAGCGCCTTGCTCTGCACTTCGTTCCCCTCGCGCTGGCCACTATAGCGGAAAGGCATGGAATTTCTGGTTGCCCTGCGATCGCGAATTGCCGCCTCGTCCATCTGCCACCCTCCCACATCAAAGCGCTCAGGCCATGGGGCACCGCGGCAATCTAGCGCTGTGGGAGCGCAGCGTCGGAAGGAGTACGAAGACACGGGCGGCGAATCCGCGCACAAGACATCTGCCAGCTGTCGCTGCGCCATGTCATTGAACTGAGACAGGGACACAGCGCGACCATCAATGTGGCAAATGAAAACAGGCGGGCTTGCCTGGTAGCAAGGCAAAGCTTGCGTGCTGTGCCATCCATCCCAGATGCAGCGCAATGACTCTTCCAGCACCGGCAATCTCGGCACGAACCAACTGAATCCTTTCCTGATGCCATTGATTCTGCCTTTACCACGAAAAACCCAGAAACAGACCCACTTTGGAGCCCTACTGACCGGCACCATGCGCAAAGCATGTCGATATCGCAGCGGCATGAACGCCAAGACCACCATCACAGACAAGACGCACGCTGATGCCAGTTGCTGAGTTCTGGCCTCTTGCGCACGGCTGCAGAGGAAACCCACCATAAAAGGCTCCAGCGGCACAGCCTGCCCTCGCTCCCCAGAATCGCGCAGCTCCGCCTGGTGCACAGTGCGGGGCACAGGAACTGCTTCCATATCAAGAGGCGCTTGCAAGTGTCGGGCAAGCCAGGCCAAGCGATCGTAGCATGCCTTCGGCACAGATGTCCCTTTTCCTTCGGAGGAGATGTTGATGTAATCTTCTACAAGAACTGCCGGGACGCCAGCCCCGAACTGAAGAGCTGCGCTGGGCGGATTTTGACTGCGGACATGGCTCCACAATCGTTGCCACTCAGCTAGCGCAGCTTTCACCGTACGCGGCTCAAATCCCAATAGACGCGCAGACAATGACTTGACACGTCGCTGCAACATGGCTTCATCGACCACTCCAGCTTTGACACCAAATGCTGGCGCCCAGGACATTGACAACTGAATGGCTCGGTTTACTTGCAACTGGCGCTGAATGAAATCAACCTTTACAGTGAGTGGTTTGAGCATACCTTGCGTCGCTTTAGCACGCACATGAGGCTTGCGCATCCGTGGGCCGCACGCTATGTGACCGACTTGCAGCAAGTCTTTTGCAATGACATAACCATCTGATCTGCACTCTCTTGCCTGTACCCAAGCAGCCTTGAGCGGCTCTGATGTCGGCACATGCGTGTCAGTAAAGAAGAAGGCTAAATCATCCACCGTTTCCAGGCCTTCATGCGAAGCCCAATCCAGCAAATCCGAATAGCCATGCTTCGTCAGCCACTCCTTGATGGCATCCATGGCTGAAGGCTCATGGCCTTTCTCTTTTCTAAGAAAAGAGTTCTGCTGGCACGACTCCCTTGGCCTGAGCCAAGATCGTCGGTGCCTGATGTCGCGCCTGTTTATGTGTGCTGCACCATGCCTGCCCTAGCCTGACAGCACAAGCAAAGTAAGCAAGCGCCTTTGTACAAGGCGATGGCGATGCGTTTTGACTCCAGAACCGTGTAGATCATGGCCCGGCAGACGTCAACACGACGCAAACTGGGAGCCGTCCGAGCCGGACGAAACGAGAAGCCGAGGCTGCAACTCCATCCGTGCCGCCTCAGCAGCCTCTGCAACAGCTGATGACATGCTGAACGTTCTGACAATGTTCTGACATCTACATGTTGCGAACTTTCGATGGCATGCGCTGAGCACGAGGCTTCCAGGAAACGCAAAGCTGCTAGCTATGACTCATGTTCCAGGGATACTAGCAACTGCTCCATTTCTCAGATGCTTGGACCACCTGACTGACTTTGCTGATTGAGTGGGGTCCCTGAAGGATGCAGTCGGGGTTTGCCCAAAGCTAGAAGGGCAGGCCTCAAGATTGGACTTTATTATGGCTGTGTTGAAATGAAGCCAGTCTTGTTCACAGCTGCGTCTATGCAACTTGCTGCCCTGGCCAGCTGTGGGTATATGCAGAACTCGGAGTTGATTGAAGCCACGCCTGAGACATGCTTCTACGGGCATTCCGATTGCTGTTGGACACACTTTTGCACACCGCTGTACACTGTACAAGCGCGGGTCTTAAGACTTTTGCTGCTATCCTACTGCCATGCCATGCGCTCGGCATTGGAGAAGGAGTCAATGTGCCTGTACCTGGCAGGCCATCAAATTCTGCTGGTGGGGACAAGTGAAGACCCGGCCATCAATACGGCATTCTGAGGTGAGGTGGAACGTCCGTCATCATTCAGAAGCATGGCGGCGCTACCATCGGCCCAGGGATGGCGAAGAGGGGCATCCTGCAAGATGTTGCCAAGATGCTGCAAGTACTGAACCCTGTGAGGTCCTGTGAGGTCCTGCGAGGTTCTTGTGAGGTTATGGGAGCCCGCAGCTCCTGCGTCTTTTCGAAAGCTCTCGTAGAGATCCCGGTCTTGTCTGCTCGGCCTTGGGTAGAGCAAGGCCCGACCCAGCTTCAAACAAGCATCAACCGGCTTCCAATCAGTCTTTCGATGATTACATACATAACTCACATACTTAGACCGAGTGCCTGAAGCCAGCGACGTAGGACTGCTCGGAGAGGACAGCCTCATCAAGCCGATGACTAAGACTATCAAAGCGCTGCTGAAGAACTGTGTAAGAAAGAGGAAGGTAAAGATATGCGAAACGCCTTGGATCTCTCATTATGGTTTGGTATTGTTTAATTGTTTGTGGTGTCCGGAGGCACACGCCTGAACTTGTCGAAGCCATTGACATTCTCAGACAGCTCAAAGCCCGCTCAGTCACATTGAAAACAGGCCAAGCCTTCGAAATTGCTCGTGTTGCAAGTTTAAGGCTTCGGGCCTCCAACTGAGAGGCGTCCGTGACGGAACCTAAGCTTCGAGAAGCTGGAGAGAAGCTGCTCCAAGAACAGTCCAAGTAGGCGCTGGGCCGTTTTTGGGTGCCGGCGCTGCCGAAGAGGACTTTGTGGGGGATGTGCTCGCCGCCGAGCTGGCCTAGGAAAAGGCTGAGGCTTCAGCAAGCTCCAGAGTAGGTTAGGCGAGCCAATCGACGAACACGTTTGCCTCTGGCCCTGCATTTACAGGGACCGATCTCGTACCACTCTTGCATGCTCTTTGAGCCACTCTTGCTCTCTTGCTCTCGCACCAAATCTCACCAGCACTCACCACCAGGATGTCGGGGGAACTGCATTCTTGTTATTTCCCCTTCCAGAAGCTCTAACTTTGGAATCTGATGTCTTAATATTGTTCTCAACGTAAGTTCACGGGAGCTTTCGTTGAATTAAGCACCGTTCTCCTCTTCCTCCCTACACTTGGCTTCTTCAGTGTGAGGACGGGGCAGCGGGCCCCTGACCGAAGTAGACATCGACGTTGCCCAAGTCCTGAGGTTCGTGATCTTGCGATACTCTGAGAGCTCCCGCGATCTGCTGCATCTCAGGCCCTCAGATCCAAGCATTAATGGGAACATCCTTTTGCTTGAGCTCGTCTGGGTCTGTTGGCTTGAAGTTCCGAAGGTCCTGGAGTATTACGCGCTGAAGTACAAAGCAGTACGAAGCAACTTGAGGATGCTCTCCCGCTGTACGCCCCCGCTTTATTTCAAACTTGGGGAGTCCTTGATCCGAACCAAGCCTTTGGACCACTCATCTGGGGCAACGAATGCTATTCGCTCTGCACCCGCGCGATCGGCATAGTTGAAGGCCTGGCCGCACAAACTGGCGCGGCACGTGACAACTCATCTCGCCACTGATTACAAGTACCCGTGCAGCACGCCTTTGCCACTTTCTTTGATGCTTCTGCATAGACCTCTGTGGCAGACCGGGGTAAAAAGGATGCACAAACAGGAGCGTGCAGCAGTGATTCATTGCCAAACGCCATGACGGCTCTCGCTGCTCTGGCCAGTAGCTCAGCAGCCCCATTTGACTCATCTCGGTCGCTGGCATCAACGGACTTGCCTGCCTTGCGCAGCAAGCGTGCGACTTGTAAGGCCTGCCAATGATCACAGCTCCGGGTGACAAAGTTTGTCCTTTCACGTCGCACAGCCATTTTCTTCTTGCATGCTCTGCGTGTGCTCGGAATCCGCTCTATCGGGCACTATTGGGCAATCCAGTGCACATGCACAGGACCGGCACTGAGCTTGTGCTAGTGGCAAGACGTCATGGAGCTCTCATCGTGCTTCTCTGTATACTCCTGCGCCTGGCCCGCATTTACTGGGTTGTTGAGCTCAAAGAGTGGTAATCGACCATCTCCATGCGCTGCTCCATGAAGGGATCAGCATGGTCTTCGCGGTGGCTGGATGCAAGCGGAGCGCGCCCGATCCTCATCGCACGCCCATCGCTTTCCATTGGTTGCCTGCTTCACGTACTCCGGTGACTGCTGCTGCATCTCCTGAAATCACCTTGCAAGATGCGTGTAGGGCGCAGAGCAGACATCTACAATCTAGAGCAATCATCAAGGCCGGTCACTTATCTACCTGCATTCTCAAATTCATACCTCTGTCAGGTGCCTTAGCTCTTGAACGCGTGCTGCTCGAAACTCTTCGGCCGACACGACGCCGTCATTGTCAGCATCCTTTCATGAATTGGCCGAGGCAACATCATAAAGACACAGTAGGTAGAACTGCATATGCCCTGGCAACACTCGAGCATTAGCTTGCCACATGAAACAAGCACTTCCCACTAGCACTACGGTACTAGCATGGGTACGGGACCAAAGCAATAACGGCCGTGAAATACTTGAGAAAGGGAGCCCCTTTCGGCGACGTGTTGAGGTTTGGGGTTGAGGGTTTCTAAATGAAATTGAGTGTCTATGCTGGAGCCCAAAACGAGCGCTAGAGCTTCAGGGAGCCAATTGTTGGAGGATCCAACCGCTGTTCTAGAATTACACGGTTCCTTCCCCACAGATCCAAGCATATGCATCTTTTTCCTTGGAAGATACAGGTTGTTCCGTTGATGCTGGCTGGACCTTCCTTGATGCCGGACCACTTGTTGCTTCTTGATCCCGAATGGATCCCCGGTTTGCGTCTGGTGAAGACTTTAAGTCAGCCATTCATAGGCATTCTACTCGCCCGGTGTCCCGTCCGCTGGCTTTTGGTGCCTGGATCGCTCCCAGAGAAGCCTGTAGAGAGTCCCGCCTACCCCAGAGAAGACTGTCGCCTGCAGAGGTTCCGCTGAAAGTCCCACCATATTCCTGGAAGAATCCTTTGCCCACCCCCAAGACTAAGACGCCCCGCAAGGTCCCGCCGAGTATACTTGGAGTGCACACCCCAGCGAATTCTGCGGAGAGTCCCTGGCGACAAGAGCTTGCGGGGCAAAGTCTCCTTGCTCTTACCTGTGCCCGATAAACAGAAGAGGATATGGCTCTCGCATCGGTGCAAAATGATAACATTGGAATATGGGGATATATGGGGCATCTCCCGTACCATGAGAAACAGGCGCCCACTGCATATTTTGGGCTACTCGGCCGAGGAGCCAGCAAAGCGAAGTCTTGAGCAGCTCGGTTTTCAGCGCGCTCTCGCGCAGCACCGAAGGCAAGAACGGTGGTGCGAGGCCGCCTGTGCAACCCTGCTTGCTCTGAATGTCTTTGTTGCAAAATGTGCATCAACATGCTGTGCTCCTGCGCTCTCCTGTCAATGCTCTCTCATGCATTTCCTCCGTTCCCACCTACACTGCTACACTGAAGGGGAGCAACTGCAAAGAAATTGAACAAGCTTCTTCCATACGCCGCATACCGTGTCAACACCACGCCACACAAAATCAGAAAGCGTCGGAGGCAAGCAGGTGGGTGCACGAAATGGGCTGACTCGTTCAGACACTCTCAGCACATTTTCCGACTGCACTGCTGTCAAAGATGTGAGCGCTTTCAATGTCAATTGTATACAACGGAAATCTTGAGCACTGCGATGACACGAAGGATGCATGACTGGCCGTTTGTGATCTGTGATATCCATGGCTGCGAATGCACAGAATAACAACGGACGGCGTACAGCCAAGTTGTGCCCTTTTCTCATTCTGATCCCCACTTTGCGTGCTGCCAGCGTCCGAATCAGCTGTTTGCCCCTGTGAACATGTGTCCAGCCTGTCAGCTGTTGTTTTGAGCGTCCTTGCTCTTTCCACTACTGTGCGCGGCCACCTGTGCTCCTCTACTCTCATACGGTGCGCGCTCCTGCTTTTGGGTGCGCACGGCCTCGTCAGAGGACGACATCAACACTAACAACAGACAGACTCGGATGATTCGGAAGCTGGGAGAAAGTGAGTCAGGACATTGGCAAATGTTGATCCGGGAACCTAAAAGCATCTGTTCAGGCAATTGTACACCGCAGATTAAACGGAGACATACGGAAACTGGTGGATTCAGTAGCTGTGGACTGGGGACGACGAATTGGCAAACTGATATCGCATGATTCCAACTTCCTGAATCACGTGATTTTCGTCTTCGAACTCGTGCGATCTCAGTCTCCTAAACGTCGTGGCTTCAGTTGTCCGAATCGCATGATTTCAGTTTCCTGAATCACGTGATTTCAGCTTCCGGAAACGCATGATTCCAGATGATTTCAGTTTGCCCCATCACGTGATTTCAGCTTCCTGAAAAATGTGTGTGTGTGTGTGTGATTTCAATTTCTCGAATCGCATGGGTGAATAAGTCGCGTGTTATTTCAGTTTTCTGGTCAGGCTGAATCACGAAACTCCTACTCGGCGTGATTGCAGCTTCCTGACTCGCGTGATTTCTTCACCGCGCGGAGTCGCCTCCCATCCATCTGCTGTCCGATTAATGCCAGCCGTTCTTCTTGGCCGTTGCCTCCCTCGCGGCGGTCCTGCAAAAGCCCGACGGTCGTTGAACCAAAAGTGCTGTGAGGCGCAAGCTCTAAGAAGATCTCAGAGTCCTTCAGATGCTGCCGAAGAGTGCGCACCCGCTGTGCCTACCAGATAGCTGCGAGCAAGCAATGCAACCACAAACAGTGCCCCAAAACCACCTAGCCTCATCGGGAAGCTGCCAGTTAGGATGCCCTGCCAATATTCCCAAGATGGATCGATGCATGCTCTGGCCTCTGAACAGCAGTGGGACAGACTGGATCATCTAAGACATCTAAGGATTCAAGAGCGCACTGACAGTTGCTGATTCTTGCACAGTCTCGGCCCCCATCGGTCCCCTCTATGCTCCAGGCGCATCAAGTTGCTTCGTGGAGGGGCTTGCTGTTGAAACTTGTGCTGCCTGGTCCATGGGGGTTTTGAGCTCTTGGCGTGACGTGACTCGCGCCACAAACTTCCCTGCCTCGAGGCGCCCGCATCTTCCCGTGACGGCTCCATGTCTGCATGGAGGAGTCGGCCAGCCTTGACCAAAGCCATGGCACAGCACTTCCGACAATTTCTGAGAGGCAGGCCAGGTTTGCCTTCTCTATGAGCTCTTCCGCTGCCTGATAAGCGATTCTTGTGTGCTGGTTTACATGCTTGGACTTCTAGGCCTGCTGCAGGCCCTCTGCTGCCGCTCCCAGTCGTGCAGAGACAGGTCTCACTGGGTCCATGGTGTTCAAGGCTCCTGAAAGTGCACGAAACTTGTTTATCCGCTTTGTCCAACTAGATGTGTGGCCGTGAGCTGGCTGTGTGTGCCAGGCGCAGCTGCCAATTCCAAAACTCCAGACTCAAGTGCAAATCGGTCCGTGTCCTTGCATGTAGCCTCGCACAATTGAAACAGCTAGCACCGCATTCGGCTGTCAATTCAATCGTGCGGCTCCGCCTGACATCCGGCTGACCAGCCGTGCGACACTGCGCAGCGCTACACCATGCTCCTCCATTGCTGCATTGCTCCATTGCTCCGCGTCAATCCGCACTACCAATTACACTAACAACAGTTGTCTGCTGTCTGACCTCGTTCGTTTTCTTTTGCGGCCGACAGAGAAATATTGGCAACCCTTCTTGCCGCTGACATGTACAGGCAGTGATTGGTAAACCCCAATTCCGTTGCTTGCACAAGCTCTGACGAGCTGTCCGAATCATGACACCTACCAGTGTCAATCCTAATTGGTCCTCCAAAGCTGTAGTGGATGGCGTAGCGTCGAGCAACTCTGCGCATGTCCTGCTAGCATAAGCAGAAGCACATGATGTGCGCTGAAGGAAGGGAAGGTCAACGGGGTGGGGGCCCTAGTTCAGAGCAACATCCCACGCCTACTGGCGCAAAACACCACGCACCGACCCCACAGGGCGGCACAGAAGCTCTCCAACCCGATCGTTTGTTTGCACGGTAGGGACACAACACAACTTTGCGAGTGGTTAACACAAGACTCTCGGAACCGAAAACAACCCAGACCTTTAGCTTCGATCCGGGCAGGGAGATTTTGGAGACATGCAAGGAGCTATCAAGCAACAAAAGTGTTGCCAGCAGTGATTGAATATTCACCTGGTGCCCGGACCCAACGTGCCGGCATCGCAGAACTGCTTGTGGAGTAGGCGTCGCTACGGCCGAGCTACTTTTGAGTGCCTTGCCTTGCCCTTGTGGTTCGCGAACGCTTGCCTCTGCTTTGTCCGACGCGACTTCACGCAGCGACGTCAGGAAAAGATGAAGTTGGTCTCAAACTTCAGCGTCCACGAGCCAATGACGTTTTCTGATTCGCTTTCCCGCATCTAATTGAAGGTTTGAGAGTCGACACAGTATGGAATTATGAAACATATGTTTTCGACAAGGAGCTATGTCCCGTAGCTCTCGATTTTTGAGCCGGCCAAGTCTTCTAGACAGGTTACCCTGCGCCGCACCGACAAGAGAGTTCGAGAGTGAGAATGACGATTTCAATTTCCCATCAATCGCTTCAGGTACTTTTAATGCCGAGTCCAACTGTCAATGCTGAAATTCAGGATTCCAATTTCCATACTTGCCCTGACAATTCTAGGCTGGGCCACTGCGAAACAGCCTGGAACTGGGCAGAAGTGTGTGCGGGCGTCATAACATCCATGATGGCCCTGTGAATAGTGAAGTGGGGCGCCCCGTCTTACTGTGTATTTGGGCCTCCATGACCACAGCCGCAGGTAAACACCCAAAGCAGTTGTGAGCATGCGGGTGGCAAGACTTGGCCGTGCAGCGCAGACCTGCACAAGCTTTCTACTCCCAGGGTCCTCGTGACAATGCCCGTCAGCCAGCGAAAGAAAGCTGCAAGCCTGTGCAAAGACATCCCGCGTCTGTCAACTCTTCGACAACCCGTGTGCCTCTCCAGGCTGCTGCCCACAGCCCATTCTCCATGTTGCCTCAGCCAGCTTTGTGTCCATGCTTCCATTGGAGTCCCTACCATTGCATGTCCGTGTCATCATATATGCTAGAATGTACCATGCTACGGTACTTGACTGGAGTACAGCTGCAAGTCCCTCACCTTATGGACCAGTCCGGGGCGGATTGCAATAGTTCCCCCAGTTCCGTTGCCCATGCCTGGCGCAGGCGAATCGAAAGGAAGAAAGGTCAGCCTGTCGCAGAATATAATGAGATATAGAAGAAGCTGTTATCGAACCTATAGACTCTTTACCGACCATCTACAAGCTGCTGGGGTTTGACCTCGGCGGCAACGAGGACGGCGGCCCTCTGTGCCGAGGCTGCAAGTGGCTCCGGCGCCAGCTGCGCCTCTGAGGGGAGGAGACATGCAAAGAAGAAGCGTAGGATGCCAGAGAGGGAACTGCTGAAAATAACATTTTGCACTTGGCAAATCTGGTTGCCATCTCCGTTGGTTGAGTTCACGCCAGTAGAATTGCAATGACGGCTGTCGTTTGAACTTCTTCACATCTATAAGCAGATCAAGACATACAAACGCGAAGCTCGAAGCACGAAGCAGCGTCCGAAAATGGACGACCTGGACCCAAAATGTTGTTGAGTTATTCTGATTCTGCGTGGCTGTCATCTCTCAACTGGGCATATAAAGAACGTGAGAATACGTCATACTTCATACGAAGCCACGGCGCCTCGCAGCGCCATGCCGGCTCAAGGCCCTTCAACAGAGATCGAACCTGGAATGCCACAGCTCTCAACTTTCGTCCCGCTGCGCTGTGCTGCGCTGTGCTTGGTTTGCTGCCATGGCTGGAGCTGTCTTCGGCAGATTGTCAGGCAAGTCCTCGCAGTCTCCCATGCGGATGGTTTTCCGAGTCCAGTGCCCGCCTCCGCATACCCTCCAGCAAAAAACATGTTGTTGTAGGATCGTAAAGTTGACATCCCAGCTACAGCATTCAGGCTGTAGATGTCTTTAGACTTCACAGAGTTTTGCTGCTAGTCAGTGTCTAAAGTTCATGAGGATTTGTAATTATACTATACTTGTTCTTCAGGTCTCGGTGTTTGGGAAAGGTTGCGGTTCAGGGGTCGGGACTTGTGTAGAGTTTAGAGGCCTCAGGTTCAGAAACGCCAAATCAAGCCTACAACGCACAAGCCTTCAGAATCTTCAGAACCTTCTTGCAACGTGATTTCGGCATGCCAGGGGATTGCGTTCCGAGCTGGATCCTGCGGCAACATGTTTGAACATGTCATACCCAGACAAGAACAGTACTATCGACTTGATGGCAAACAATGCCAAACACCATCCTTCCCGCAGTCGAACCCGCCAGCTAGGTGCCCATACCTGATCATACCTGGCATAGTTTTGACAGGCATCGACTGGTCTCCTTCGTCGCTGCTGGCTTCGCTGCCCCTGCCGTCTCAGCAGCATCTCCCGGCAATAGCCTGCCCCAGGTGTGTGTTACTCTTGCCAATACCTCAAAACGACAAGACATGTCTTGCGCCATATCTTGCTTGGTTCTTAAGCAAGCTGGAGCTGGCACGGCGAGCCTGGAAGGTGCGTTGTGTGGTAGCCTGACAGGCTCAGCCAAGATGCAGTATCGCACAGCACATCCCAGCAATGCAACGTTTCGCTAGTTTTCTCCAGCCTTTGTGCTGCCTGCGCAAGATGTGGGGCATGCACGAAGCAAACCTGTAGTGGGCACTGCCCTCCATGTTCAAGCTGATTCGACGGATCATGCTGTGGCATGCCATGCAGCAGCGACCAAGGTGACCAAGCCTGCTCACAGTCAGTGAACGTAGTAGATTTCATGGCCTGTACAGTACTTGTCATGCAGGAGCTGAATCAACTCCCACACATGGCTCATGGTTCGCACATGGCTCTTTCGCATGGGCAATGCTGTTGCGGTGTGACTGCATGAACTTGATGTTGTGGCAAAACAACGGCCCGCCTGAGAATATGCTTCAAGTACCTGCAGAGCCGAATTCCATGGCTCCGCAGGCGGCCAGGGTGTTTGCACCATCGCGGCCATGTCGCGAGAAGGCTCCCCAAATGTAATATGACTATGCAAAGGAAGGATTGGCTACGAAAGAGCTGCTTCAGTACGTGGTCAAATCTCATGTCACACAGCATGCTTCATCGCAGTGCAGTGGCGAGTGGAATGATCATTGTGCTAAGCTACTCTGTCACAACTCAACCGTGGCTCTTGCCGACTCCTGCACAGCAACTCAGCAAGGTGCCTTGCCCATCATGTCTTGATTGAAGGCTGCTACCACAAAGTCCACTTTGTGGGGCAACTCTGGAAGCACCTGACTTGCATGTCGGTGCACATATGTGCACATGCTCAGATCAAGAACAAGGGGGGAATAAACCTTCCGCCGCTGTGCCTGCTTCTCCTTCAGCAGCTCGTAAATGACGCAGTCTCCGAAGCCGAAGCCTGCACATGGAACCTGCACAAGCGATATGAAGCTGAGATGCGCCGAGATCCTACAGCAACATGTACAAACATAGCCATAACGAGCGTTTTAGGTATTCGCATTTCAGCACGGCGCGCATCGCTTTTTACCCCCCCCCTTCCCTTTCCCTCCATGCCCATTTCAACCTCGGCGAGCAAGCTGTTGACCCTCAGTCCAAGCCAAGGTTAATCAGCCCCAGCTGGCCCTGGCCCACACCCTGTCGCCAAGCCGGCCTCAAGCCCCTGTATGGGCCCAAACCGGCCTGCAGGCTGCAGGCCCGCACGCCGATGCCCGCACGCAAGTTAAAGCAACGCGCACCACGGACAGCCCACAGGTCACAGGTCAGAGAAGCGCAGTGCGGGCCGGCAACCCGCAGCAATGTCAAGGCCCAGCTGCATGTCAGCAGCCCGCACCGAGCTTGGCCGGGGATTGAAAAGCGGTGCGGACCAGGGTGCTCATATCCCTGCATGCTGCTCCCCAATCAAATCCAACAATATGGCCATCAAGCTCCGTCCTCCTTGGGAGAGCCGTACAGTGTTAGCAGTCTGTCGTACCTGATGCGTGGATGATGCACAAACCACTCGGCATGGCAAGCTCTGCAAGGCCCTGAGGTTTCTGCCGGCCACCGCCACAAATGGCGCGCAAAACGCCAGCGCGATCAAAGCCTCTGAAGGCCGCCGTATGTGTCACGCATGTCACACACGGATTGGCCTGGGACGTGTTTAGAGCATGCACTTGCTGTTGAAAGGCGTGCCCACCTTCAAACACCACACCAGTGTAGTAGGCCAGACCTGTTGTGGGAAGCTGAGAGCATCCATGCGGCCCCTCCCGCAATCCCTAGCAATCCTCGAACGACAGAGGCGTCGAAGATGAGCCAGTCACCAAAGCCTTCAATACATCAGTCGGTTTAGCACCATTCTGTATACATTCTGTGATATTCTGTTCCCAATTTGGGTTCAGCAGCGTACAGCGACGTACAGTGCGGTGTGCGGCCTTCCTCTTCAGCCAGAGTGAACAACTGTCGCAGCTCTATCACCTGGCACCACGGGCACGGAAGGCCACCTTTTTTTGGAGCTGCTGTAAACTCCTCGTACAGTGCGCACAAATAACTCCTTCTCGGACAGGCCTCGGGGCTCTCACCAACCTTGGACGTGCCCAATGCGCCCCACAAAGGCAAAGCCCTGCTGTGAGACACATGGCCATATAGCTGAATCCCCTTTACCATGCGACTACGGGATGACGATCTGCCGCGAAATCTCACTTTGACCCAACATGAAAAAGGGCAAACGTCAGCTTCGCCTCATGACTGACTGAACGTGTTCAGACAAGGTCACACAAGTTTGCTGGGTGATAGTTCAGATTCCACGTCCTGAGATAACGTTGCAACAATACGAGAAATCACCCCTCCCGCCCAAAACACACCAAGCATTCTCCACACACGGATCCACAGCTGGGATGAGATATTCTGGCGTTTATTCTAGCATTTGGGGCTCCAGACCTCGGGTGGAGTACTGTAGTTGGGCTCCGGGGAAGCCATTCTCCTTCCATTGTTTGTTTTTTTTGGAAGACATTCTCTGTTCCGGCTCTAAGGTTTGGGCTTGAGGTGCTCAGAGAAATATGGGCTGAGGGCTCGGGAACTACTCTTCTTTTCGGGATTACAGGCCTTGAGTTCGGCTTGAGGTGTTCGTGATAGAGCCGACTTCGCTTGTCCATGTGAATCCCGTAGCCCCCTCCTTGCTCAACAGCGCAACTGTGCTGAACGAGTGCTGAGTGCAGCGGCACCAGCCAAAGCTGCAAATTCATCCAGCGTTTTGGCCTCAATGCTACAGAACCAGCAGCACACCTAAAGGACCTAAAGTGCTCTCGCAAATTCTTTCTTTGCATCTTTCGGCTTAGCTGCACACGGCTGTGGCGTTGACAATGCGCTCGGCAACCGCCTGAAAAGTGCTTGGTGCTTGCACTTCCCTACGTCCCTACGTCTGTTGCAGAGGACCGCTGCTGGCCGCAGCAACAGCACAAACATGACCCAACATGTAGCTCCAGTTTATTGTAGAACGTCCAACGCGTGGGGCAGCTTGGTCTTGTTCAGGATTTCAACAATAACGAGCCGGCTGCAGGCTCTAAACACAACCAAATCAGTACGTGCTAACCGCTACTTTGCTGGCTCGGGCACAGACCTTTTCCAAGCCAATATTCCTTAGACCAGGGCTCGTGAGAACATATTATCAGCTGACATGCGCAGCTCTGCAGCACTTGTGCTCTGATGTACTGTACAAGGACCATTGATCCTGGAACCCAGAACGGGACAATCAGTTCGGCAGGAGAGTTCGCTGAGTACGGACGACTACCACCCGCGTGTCCAACTGGTTAGGAACATCTTGTTTTTTGCGCTGGTAAAACCAATGTTTCGTAACAACGACGTGCTTTCAACTTTGCCGTGGTTTTGCGCGTTGTTTTTTGCTTGTTGTTATCAGGCTTATTTTGGGGGGCTCAGGTTTTCGGGGGGTTGGGGTTTTGGGTTCAGGAATTCCCGTCGTTGGGGGTTTCACTGCAATGGGTTTGGGTTTTGGGGTCAGAGTGTAGAGTCTGGGGTTGGAAGGCTTTTGGTGCGGGTGCAGGGCTGAGTGTTGAGAGTTTTGGGTTTACACTGCTTTGGTCGCGGGCTCAGGGCTCACCGTGGAGGGTTTCACACTTGTAGGGTTGCACTTCTTTGGCTCTAGCTTCAAGATCTAGCTAGGTGTGACGGTTTGAGAGCTACAGTATGAGGTTGCACAACGTTGATTAGGGTTGAGGCTTTCAGAGTTGTGGCATTCCGAGGCATGCTCCCTTCGGCTCGAGCAGCGCAAAGCATTGACGAAGTGGTATACATGCCAGTGCGAAATATGCTCGACTTATGCTGTCAATGTACGAGACGATTGAATCATCACTGAAGAGTGGAGACTGAATCATCACTGAAGACAGCTCGCTTCTTTTCCTCCAGAGGCGAACCCCAGAGTTGCAAAGCCGTAGCTGAACCGAAAACAAAGGAGTGCGTGAGGCAGCGTTCGCAACTCCATTGAGGATTTGGAGCAGTTGTAGGAAAACCAGTTGTGCGAAAACACTGTTTGCCGATGCCGAAGAAGCTTGTCGTGCAGGAAGGCCTAGCGTCAAATAAAGAAGTAGGTGGCGGAAGTGATAGTGGTAGTTGCAGTAGTAGTGGCAGGTGCGGTTGGTGGTGGCAGTGGTGGTGGTGGTGGTGGTGGTGGTGGTGGTGGTGGTGGTGGTGGTGGTGGTGTGGTGGCCGTAGTGGAAGTGATAGTAGAAGGACAGCAGCAGCAGTAGAAGCAGCAGCACGAAGAGTAGTGGTAGTAGAAATAGTATGTAATCGTAATCACTTGCAGTGTACGTTGCATACACATCGTGCCGCACGCAGGCTTTAGCGCTACGATTCACTTTCAACGACAACTGGCCGAACATCGGCCTCCGCACGCGGAACGTCCCAAGGTCAAAAAAGTCGCATCCGTGCAGAAAGCATGCGCTCCTCAATTAAACACATATTGAGACGACCGCCGTGTCGAAGTCATCCACACGTAGACAACATTGCGAAGGCAATGAGAGGAACGCACTCCGCTGAAAGACCCCTCGCAACGCTTTCAGGAAACAAAGATCGCTAACTCGGGACAGTCTTTTCACCATGACGAGTGTCTCCGTTAGCTCCTTCACAACTGCTTCTGGGCCGATCTTGTCCTCATGGTCGAGACAGTAATGGGCACATACCAAAAATCCTACATGCACGGCGCTGCCTGTCATGCCAACCTTGCCCCACTGGCCGAACGTCCTGCTTGTCTATGACGATGCAGGTCTCCGTAAATCTTTCGTCCTGAAGATTGGCTGTTAAGTGCTGGCGACTGCTCGGAATATAGCTTTCCTCGGAACGAGGCAACATAAGCAGCTTTCAGTGTCTACAGTGAGCTTGCGACTATTCAAATGTGACATTCGCCATTATGGACCCCATGATTCGACAAAAGGAGAGCGACTACACTACGAACCGCTCTTGACAACATTCAAAATGATAACGTGCTCATGCTGTGACGACATGTTCGGCCTGTCCCTGGCCCGGGCGAGCCTTTTGAAATGTTTGCCTAGGTTCCTGGTTGATCCGAAATGTCCTAACTCGAACCGAACCGGGCAGTTAATAGGGAGGCAATGGCTGTCAGGCATTCGGAGTTCGGTCGAGTCCCGCAAGTTTTCGGCAAGCTGGGTCTCGAACCGGTACACCGGCATTCTTTAGCACGGCTCCGAGGACCTTTCGTGAGTTCACCTTGATGCCCACTTCCTGCAAAAATGGAAATTGACCGCACTGCAGACACTCCCTTTCATCACCTCGCATGCCCAGCACGTCACAAGCTGCGTTGCCCGTTACCCAAAGCATCCCTCCATTCGCAGAGCTCCTTGGATGTGATACCCACCTGCGCTGGAAGTTGAGGCTAACTCTCTCAATGACAGGCGTGGGCAGTTCGTAGCTGTGTCTCTGTCGCATGAGCAGACATTCCTGCACACGGCAACCTATAAACATCAACGTTTTCGTCACAGTGCGCAACTTCCAAGACGATAAAGAACCCAACGCACTCTCTGACAGCGCGGTCAGCCCTGCCCTTGGAAGCTTCCTGTGACAAGCTTGAACATTCAGAAGCAAAAGAAAGTACCAACAGACCATCATAAGTCACAGTATGTCAGGAGTCAGGTCAGGACCCAAGACCCCTGGTGTCCGCCCATGCCCGCATCTGGTCCACTTGTCGCCCATCGTCATGTCGCATACCACAAGCATGGAGCTGTCATGGCCCAAGCTAGGATCCTTGCAAGCTCGAAGAACGTGGTGATGGCCGAGAGCAGCTCCACCTCGGGAACTAAGCATGGACCGCAGTCACCGGCAAACGCACAGAAGTGACATGAGATATAACAAGCCTCCGCATGAATGGAGGTGATGCCAACAATATCCATGTTCCACCTCAGGCTTCTTTCAGTCTTCCATAGTGCTGCAGCAATTTGAAGGTGCTTCGGTTGCTCTCTATGATATCCATCACGAGCGCATGTGACTCGCTAGGATGTGGCGAATAGGAAAGTCCAGGGTCGCTGCTGGTAGTGCTCTCGCTTCCGACCACGCTGGCAGGTCTCAAATCTCCTCGAACCAAGATGGAATGCACAAGCTTGACAGATCATCAATGGGAAGGTTGCGAAAGCCTGTGTCAACGCCTTCCCCTTACAACCTTCCACATGCTGAGCAGCAGACCAACACTGCGGGATGGATGACCATTTCAGTGGGAGAAGAGCCGACATCTCACCTGCCAAACTTCATGCTATTACCAGCTCCCCATCTCGCATTACTTGAGGAGTGGAGAAACAGGGGGCAGCAAAAAGCGGAAACAACTGGCGCGGCTGGCCTGTTTCGGCGCGCATGAGGCTGAGAACCTGAGAGCTGCGACTCGCCCGGGACCCCTCCCTGCTTTTTGGAGACTGGACACACAAACACAACACGCAATAAGAAACAACAGGAGAAATAGGGATCGTGTCCCTCACACGCGCTCCAAGGGCACAGCCATCCGTGCAAGAGAGGGCGTCATCTCAGGCCTGCCAAGGATCCAACAGGTATTTGCAAAGAACCGACGAAAGACTGAAGCACACGCAGAGGTCTCGTTCGGGAAGAAAGGGCTTCACAGGCACAGAATGCAAAGGCGCCCCGCTGAAAAGCCACCCATGTCAAGCCAACATCACTTGTACTCACTACACCCTGTAGCGCAGCGCCGGGGCCTTAGGGTCACTGCCGCACCGTCCTTGTCGATGAAGTTGTACCTGCTTCGTCAAAACGAGACGAACTGGCTTGGCTCGCACTTCGGCGTCCACCCCGGACAGTTTCATGACTTGGCCGCGTCGCATTTGCTCGGTAATCTCCTCTCCAGCTTTCCGCTTGTAAAGCTCCTGTGCCAATACAAGATCAGCTGTCAGCCAGCCCAACATGGCCCAACATGACCCCACTTATGGCAACCCCAAGCCTCATGCTCCAAGACCGGCGCGTCATACTCCTGAAACCTGGGCCCGCCCCATGCTCACCAAAGCATGTTGCAGCATTGATGTTTCCAGTCTCTAACTCCGATATGCAAGAGACGCTTTCAGTCTCTAACTCCGATATGCAAGAGACGTGGGAACACTGAGAACACCGCAGCAAGTTGCAGGTATTCGGACTGTGTGATATGGGGTGCAAAGGACTATGGCTCTCCCGTTGGCTGTGAAGGCTCAGCCCGGAGCCCGTATCTACGAGCTGTCTCTTTGAAGGCTCCTCAGCAGCATGCTGATCATTTGCGCAAGGCGTCCAACAATCCAATACAGTCCCTGAAGCGACGCGCAGTGTCAGCAGTGTGGCCAATCAGGCAAGCGTCCAAAAAGCCAATTGCGAAACCTGCAAAGGCTCGCATGTCTGAACACATGTCCACACCTTGCACTTGCTTTGCACTGCAACTTTGCAGCTCTGCCTCATCTCGGTCGGGAAGAAGTCTCGGGTGCCACTTGGCGGGTCCAGACTTATAGCCGGGCCCTTGGCTGCAGCCTGCATTCGGAGCAGTGGTTGGTGGCTCTAGGACGTGCCAGGCATCCTTTGTGAGTTTTACAGTGCGCGCGCTTTCTTGGCCCGACACCCGTGGGGCAGCCGATAAACCGATGAAGCCCGTACAAGCCGATAAACCGATCCGAGGCGATTTCAGCCGATGTCGGCTTTATACCGGCTTATTGGCTCGGCTTACGTCGGCTCCAGCGGGGTGTGACCCCCGGATTGGTGATGTGCTGAGCCCCAGACCCTGACGCCTCACCGAACCCCAAACTGAGGTTTGACTCGAAGCAACGCTGGCAACTTCGACACGGGGCCCACGCCCTCTTCGTGGGGCACAACGGGCCCCTTTATCCAAAGAGGCAGCTCATGAAGTTGAATGCTTCTTTGCAAGGGAGCCTTAAGGCATTACAGTCGCGAAACGCGAAACCCTAAGCCCTTTCGCAAGCCGCTGCAGCCGGCAAGCCAATAAGCCGATTGGCTTATTGGCTTGCCCGAACTCGAAAAGCCTACCAATATGCTGGGCCAGTGCGGAGGATACGTTGGGTCATGGGCTGGAGCCCGAAGGTATATTTTTTAGGACTACCAGATGGGAATTGAAGGAGGCGCTAATGGAGCACGAAATACACAGAGAAGATGCAGGAGCATGAGCCAATTTTGTCGAAAGCGCAACTGCATACACACTTACAATCACTTGTGCGGCCAGCCTTCTTGTCATCTTTCTTTTTGTCATCCTTCTTCTTCTCGCTTTTGCCCTGCATGACCATAACAAGGTGCAACACTCCTGCCATCAACCGACCCCATCAAAGGTGTTGACAATATGAACACGCCCTGAACCTCAGTTGAACTATTTTTGGAGGCTTGCGAATATGCTCCGGACTGCCTCATTGCTATGAGCACTTCTGACCCAGGTCTCATGAGATGCTGGGCCCTGACATGGAGCTGGAAGCGCCTTCTCCTTCTCGCTCATGACCACGCCGGCCACGGCCTTTCAATGGCAACGAGGTCAGCCAAGAAACATGATTTTCGTTGCTTCATGCTCGGCTTCAATGTGACACTGGCTGGCAGTGACTTGACATGGCTTGCTGGCACGTTGCAAAGTAAGGCCTCGGCCAGCGGCGCCAGTTCCCGAAACTGCCCGGGAATCTACACTGCCAAAGCTAGGAGCAAAAAGTGCCGGCAGTTCGCCTGTGGGTTCATCTCTGCGTTCGTTAGAGCTAAGATGCTCCTGCTTCTCTTTATGTAGAGCGATACAAGGATAGCTGCGGCCTTCATGGCTGCTAAACCTTTGTGCCTCTTGCAAGAGCTGATTTCATCCACCGCCCTTTGGGAGGCACTTCCAGAAATCCGAGGCCTGCGAGGCTGTGGTGAGTCTTTGCCACCGGTCACAAGAAGCTCGCATTGCGCAGCCGAGCCTGTCACAGGGAACATGCGCCAACCCTGACCTGCTACAAGTGACCAACGACGCTCCTCTGCTTGTGGGCGGAGTGCAGCAAGTACAGGAGCCGTCATCCAGACCTTTGTGCGAATGTGAGGTGCCACGGGCATGGCACAGTCAATGGGTTGAAGTTCTTTGCAGCTTGATTCCGGCTTGGTAGACGCACTCACGGCAGCGACCGATCGTGGAGCTCGCTTTGCGTCCCTTCGCTTCGCCTTCGCTTCGCCTTCGTGTCATTGTGTCATTGTGTCAAAGATGTCCTTTCCAACTTTCAGAATACTTTCCGGCCACTGCATCACACCAAGTGTGCCCCACCCGTTTGGTCATCTAGTCGAAACAGCGAGACGTCAACACACACCTGGGTTGGGGTGCCTCATTCGCGTGATGCGCACACCCTCATGTGGTCGACATGCCGCAGCCAACATGGCATTCATTCCACGGACTCCTTCCTTGCCCGCCCCATGCTCTAAACACAACCCCACAATACCCCCTGACTCAACAGCCCTGTGGCACCCGACATACTCATACTCTACTACTCTAACCTGAGCCTGTCCTACTGTATCCTGCCTTGCTGCTGAATGTCGTGTCCTCGCTCAAACTGCTCAACCAAGATCTTTGCCCGCGATCACCTGTCCTGATAACTGCAAAAGCAACTCACCTATTCATGCGTGCTGTCGCCCTAGGCCCTTCTAGGGGTGTTGGGCTGTCACGGTCTCGTCCGCTTCTAGTGGTTTTGGGCTGTCACGGTCTCGTCCGCTTCTAGGGGTTTTGGGATATCACATTTTCGCATTCTCGTCTGCTTCTAGGGTTTTTGGGCTGTCACGGTCTCGTCTGCTTCTAGGGTTTTGGGCTGTCACGGTCTCGTCCGCTTCTAGGGGTTTTGGGCTGTCACGGTCTCGTCCGCTTCTAGGGGTCTTGGGCTGTCACGGTCTCGTCCGCTTCTACGGGTTTTGGGATGTCACGGTCTCGTCCGCTTCTAGGGGTTTTGGGCTGTCACGGTCTCGTCCGCTTTTAGGGGTTTTGGCCTGTCACGGTCTCGTCCGCTTCTAGGGGTTTTGGGCTGTCACGGTCTCGTCCGCTTCTAGGGGTTTTGGGCTGTCACGGTCTCGTCCGCTTCTAGGGGTTTTGGGCTGTCACGGTCTCGTCCGCTTCTAGGGGTTTTGGGCTGTCACGGTCTCGTCCGCTTCTAGGGGTTTTGGGCTGTCACGGTCTCGTCCGCTTCTAGGGTTTTGGGATGTCACGGTCTCGTCCGCTTCTAGGGGTTTTGGGCTGTCACGTTCTCGTCCGCTTCTAGGGTTTTGGGCTGTCACGGTCTCGTCCGCTTCTAGGGGTTTTGGGCTGTCACGTTCTCGTCCGCTTCTAGGGGTCTTGGGCTGTCACGGTCTCGTCCGCTTCTACGGGTTTTGGGATGTCACGGTCTCGTCCGCTTGTAGGGGTTTTGGGGTCCGCTTCTGGGGGTTTTGGGCTGTCACGGTCTCGTCCGCTTCTAGGGGTTTTGGGCTGTCACGGTCTCGTCCGCTTCTAGGGGCAGTCACATTCTCGTCCGCTTCTAGGGGTTTTGGGCTGTCACGGTCTCGTCCGCTTCTAGGGGTGTTTGTTTTGGGCTGTCACGGTCTCGTCCGCTTCTAGGGGTTTTGGGCTGTCACGGTCTCGTCCGCTTCTGTCAGGGGTTTTGGGCTGTCACGGTCTCGTCCGCTTCTAGGGGTTTTGGGCTGTCACGGTCTCGTCCGCTTCTAGGGGTTTTGGGCTGTCACGGTCTCGTCCGCTTCTAGGGGTTTTGGGATGTCACGGTCTCGTCCGCTTCTAGGGGTTTTGGGCTGTCACGGTCTCGTCCGCTTCTAGGGGTTTTGGGCTGTCACGGTCTCGTCCGCTTCTAAGGGTTTTGGGCTGTCACGCTCTCGTCCGCTTCTAGGGGTTTTTGGGCTGTCACGGTCACGTCCGCTCCTAGGGGTTTGGGCAGTCACATTCTCGTCCGCTTCTATGGGTTTTGGGCTGTCCCGGTCTCGTCTGCTTCTAGGGGTTTTGGGCTGTCACGGTCTCGTCTGTTTCTAGGGGTTTTGGGGTCCGCTTCTAGGGGTTTCGAGCTGTCACGGTCTCGTCTGCTTCTAGGGGTTTTGGGCTGTCACGGTCTCGTCCGCTTCTAGGGGTTTTGGGCTGTCAAGGTCTCGTCCGCTTCTAGGGGTTTTGGGCTGTCACTGTGGTTTTGGGCTGTCACATTCTCGTCCGCTTCTAGGGGTTTTGGGATGTCACGGTCTCGTCCGCTTCTAGGGGTTTTGGGCTGTCACGGTCTCGTCCGCTTCGAAATGCGAGAGCTCTACGAATTCAACGGCTTTCGGAAGGGTGCTTCAGCCACTACACACAGGTCGCCTCCACCTCTCCCAGAGATCCCCACACATGCCGACCCAACCCAGCATCTGACTCAAGACCCGCCATACAAGTGGCCTACTGGACCAAACCTAAACTTCAAGCTTTGGCACCGCGCTCTCCAACGAACCCTGCCTGCCATGGCCCTTCCTGACGCGCGTGTGCTGAAGCGTCATCCATAAAGGGCCTACGCAGGCTCTGGAAACCACCTGAGAAGCATTGAGCACCGCTGCTACCGCGGCTGGTCTCCCCGGATCACCTTCTGGCACTGTCTGCAAAGAAAGGGCAGGTGCTGTACGATACCTGACCCAAAAAAACACTCGTTCGCCAATTTCCAATTGTGTTCTTTTCTCTGCGGTGCGGCCAGAGTACACTGTCGCGCACGCACAGCATGCGATGTCACGACCAGGCTGTGATCCACATGACTGTTCCCTAAATTGTCTGGGTCTCCTGCAGCACTGGAAAGTCCGCCCTGGCGCCTGAACTGGAGCATGCTGGAACGAAGTCCGTCTGAAAGCTACATCGCCGGAGGGCAGAATTGTCCTGAGGTGGATTTGCTACGTTTTGCCATGAG
The DNA here is from genome assembly GCA_905221605.1 of Symbiodinium natans. NCBI lineage: Eukaryota > Dinophyceae > Suessiales > Symbiodiniaceae > Symbiodinium > Symbiodinium natans. Next base: position 101,383 of record CAJNDS010000381.1, on the reverse strand, counting down.
ATGCTCGGCGCCCAGCACTGGAGTCATCACCATGGCTCTGCCAATGGTCTCCAGGCAGTGGCCTGCCTGGACGGGTCTCCGAGTTACAGCATCAAGCGGTCGAAAGTGGAAAGACCTACTTACTTTATCTTACTTTCAAAGTACCTTCGCTACGTTCTTTCGACATCTGGAAATATCTGGAACGGGAATTCCCCGGCCTCTGTCAGCAAATGTGCGGTATCATCCCTGCACAATCAGCTGAAGAGCTACAAGTTTAATTCTTAAACATGATGAAACTCCGCTTGTGAGGCACGCTTGTGGTGACTTCGAGCCCAGGCAACATTGATTTTGGAGGTTGGCCGGGACCCCTGCGGTGAAGAAGCTCCAGCAGCCCGTTCGGCTGCCGGCGTGCAGGCTGCATCCGCCTCTGCCCAGGGCCTTCCGAATCTCGAGATCGGGCGAACTCTCCCATGACCCAAGCGCCTACGGACCTTGCACATGTGGGAGCCAATGCTGGCCTTAATGCAAACTTCTTGTCCTTGTCCTCACCCGGCATTTGGCCGTGAAAGGTGAAGGGCGCATCCTTGCAGACATCACTCGCGCGTTGCTGTGATTTCAAGAACATCTGAACAGGAGCTGGACATTTGCCAGAATCTGAACAGCGGAGTAGTTTGCATGTCTGCTTCTGCTAGCACATTCCAGCGTTTCGATCATTGGATATTGAGTAATTGCTTTGGGCAGCATGACTCACAAAAGCTGCAAACAACCCGACAGTGTGTTCACACACGCTCCTTCTTTTCTAGTCTTAAGATGCATTTGTTCTTGCTTTCGAAGGTGTTTGTTTTTTTCCTTTCTTCTTCTAATTCTTCTACTTGTTTCAGTTCCTTTGAGTTCAAGTATCATCTCTCATCAAGTTTCCACTTCATCATCTCAGAGCCTTTCGCATCTCAAGAAGAGGGGGTATCCAAAAATCTTGTAAGAACTATGTTGGCGTTCGACAAGCCATCGGGAAATCTTTTGGCGTTAATTGTTGCCTGCCCCTCTCGAAATCTCTCTCAGTCTTGCAGTCTTCTTCAGATGCAGACAGAGACAGACACAGAGAGAGAGAGAGAGAGACAGACAGACAGACAGACAGACAGACAGACAGACAGACAGACAGACAGACTGACTGACTGACTGACTGACTGACAGACAGACACACACACAAACAAATAAACGCACACAAACGCACACACGCACAAATGCCCAAAAGGCAGCTTCGTTCGGCTGTTGGCTGCGCTGTGCAGTCTGGTTCAGCTCATTTCAGCCATGTTCAAGTCTGATTTTCAAGCCCAACCAACCCATGTCCTGGTCAATGAAGAGGTGCTTCATCAAAGAGGAGCCTACCAGGGCTGCTGCAACATGGAATCTGCCTGTGTTCTGTGACATCATGTGCCAACCTGCAGCTTGTTGCTCGGTTTATGTTATGTAGGTGTCGGTTGTTCGGAACCTCTTCACTTCGATGTCTTTCGTGGGTATATTTTCGCAGATTCGCGGAATTGCACAAAGACTACCACAACAGCTCATTTATCTGTATCTAAATACAAGCATGAATACATGAAACATGTGTGTGTATATATATATATATATAGATATGCTACCCCCCCCGTGTACCCGCGCTTTGTGCTTGAAATTCCGGCAATTTTCTGGAAAATCGGCGTTTTTAGGGCTCAGCGCAAAGGATTTCGGGAATAGGATGTATTTTTAGGATTTGGAGGCTCTCCTCTATAGGAATTAAGGAACCCCCCTCTTCAGGGATTAGGGATCACAATTTGGGGAATGAAACTAAGGAAATAAGGTTTAGGGAGTCAGATTTGGGGATCCGGCTCTTTAGGATTTAGCACAGAGGACTTGGGGAACAAGATTGGTTTGTAAAATGCAAGGGCTCTCCTCAATGGGATGTAAGGATGCCCCTCCTTAGGGCTTAGGGAATTACATTAGGGGAAGAAAATCTAGGGAACAAGATGTAGGGACCCCGCTCTTTAGGATTTAGTGATAAGGATTTGGTAAATAGGATCCTTAAATTCTAAGGAGGAGAGCCCCTAACTCTTGAGAAGGAGAGCCCTTAAATCCTAAAAACAAATCCTGTTCCCTAAATCCTTGTCGCGAAACCGTAAAGGGTGGGACCCAAATCTTATTATGCTATTCCCGAAGTCCTATTCCCTACCGAGGGGCGTCCTTAAATCCTAAAGAGGAGCCTTTTCAAAATAACTATCCCAAATCGCAAAGAGGGGAGCCCCTAGAAGAGCCCTAAATCCGAAAGCAAAAATGAAATTGTTTGCATTTGTTTGCCTAATTCTTTCCTCTAAATCTTAACAGGATCCCTTAATCTTATTCCCGTATATTTACTCTCAAATCAGATAAAAACAGGTCCCATTCCCTAAATCCTTTTCGCTAAGCCCTAAAGGGTGGGATCCCGAAATCTTCTTCCCCATCTTATTCCCTGAGTAGTTTTCCCTAAGTCCGATTTCCAAAGCCCAAAGAGGGGTTTGTAAATCTTAAAAACGAGAGCCCCTAGAAAATCCCCAAATCCTAAAGATGCACGTCTGCAAGCCTAAACCCTAAACCCTTTAAACCAAACACCCTAAACTTAAGCCAAAATCCGAAAGCAACAATGACTGTTATTGCCTCATTCCTTTTCTCTAAATCTTAAAGAGCGGGATCCCTTAATCTTTTTTTTCCCCTATATTTACTCTCAAATCCGCTTCCCTATCCCTGCAGAGGGGGCCCTTACATCTAAAAAACAGGTCCTATTCCCTAAATCCTTCTCGCTAAGCGGGATCCCGAATTCTTTATGGTTCCCTAAGTCCTATGCCCCAAGCCCAAAAGAGGGGTATGTAAATCTTAGAGGAGAGCCCCTAGAAAAGCCCCAAGTCCTAAAGATGCAGGTCTGCAAGCCTAAACCCTAAACCCTCTGAACCCTACACCCTAAACCCTAAACCTAAGCCAGAATCCGAAAGCAAAAGTTGCGTTTATTGCCTCATTCCTTTCTCTAAATCTTAAAGAGCGGGATCCCTTAATCTTATTCCCTTGTGTTTACTCTCAAATCCGATTCCCTAACCCTAAAGAGGGGCACAAACAGGTCCAATTCCCTAAATTCTTTGCGCTAAGCCCTAAACGGTGGGATCCCGAATTCTTTATTGTTCCCCAAGTCCTATGCCCTAAGCCCCAAAGAGGGGTCCGTAAATCTTAAAGAGGAGAGTCCCTAGGAGAGCCCAGATTCAAATCGATTCAAAACGTATCCAAATGCATTCAAAACGCATTCAACTTGAATACGCTTTTGATTCAAGATTCAAGGTGCCCGGGAGAACTTGCCCGGGAATCTTGAATCTTGAATCTTGAATCCAAAAGCGTATTCAAATTGAATGCGTTTTGAATGCATTTGAATGCGTTCCATCTTGTTTGATCTTGTTTCGGAGCGAAACTTACGTGCTTATGTATACTAAATAAGTATATTTCGGCCTCGTCTGCTTATATACGTATTACAGATTTTCAGGCACTCACCCGATCCCAACAACCCACGCCTTGCTGCAGAAGCTGAGATTCTGGAAAAAGGCGTGGGTACATGGGGAGGGTTCCATATATATATATACACATACATACATATTAATATATATGTGTGTGTATATATATATATATGCTACCCCCCCTCCAAAACCCCACGTTTAAGAAAAAAGATCGGCTAGCATCGATGTTTCGTATGACAGGCTTCGACATGGTGCATTTAAACAACTAAACTGTGTAAATCCGGAAAGGGGGGCAGCTCCCTCCTTTCTGGGGGGAACTCAATACTTTAAATATGAAGCCCCTATTTAATATGAAGGCCCCTTCAGATTTAGATTACCTAATGTTTTACTTCCCCTTCGCGGGAGGAGGCCAGGGCCCCCCTTTCAGGACTTAATTTCTTCAAATTAGTACAACTATATAAAATATCTGATACATATTATTTAAATGATTTAATTAAACACCCTCCCCGAATTGGATAGTTTTAAATATGAAGGCCCTATTTATATATGAAAGTCCCTCCATATTTGATTTATGTGATTCTCCTCCCCGAATTAAATCATGTAAATATGAAGGCCCTCCACATTTAAACTATCTAGCTTCTTTAATTTGGTGGGGATAAAAATTTGAAAATCAAATAGTTTAAATAACCTAAATCCTAAAATGCGGGGAGCTTCTGGAGGGAATGAAATAACGTATTCTTTTTATATGAACATCCTCATTTAAATATGAAGGCCCCTTCAGATTTCAATTATGTAATTCCCCCGGCGGGAGGGGGCCAGGCCCCCCTTCTAGGATTTGACCATTTTTAACACATTGATGTAAATAAGGTAAATAATTGAAATCCTGAAAGAAGGGGGGGGGGGGGGCTCTCTCCTTATGGGGGGAATTAGACAAGTTAATAAGTAAAAAAGAAGGCCCCCTCAGATTTAAACTATTTAATTCCCCCTGCTAGGCTGCTAGGCTCCCCTTTCAGGATCCAATTATTTGAAATATTTTCTTTCATGAAAGTTTTTAAACCCCCTCCCCGAATCATTTATCTTATTTAAATTCGGTGCATATTTAAATGCGCAGGCCCCTATTTACATATGAAGACCCTTCCATATTTACATTATTTAGCTCAGGGGGCGAGAATTACAAAATTTAAATAATTCTCATCTTGAAGGGGGGGGCCACTCCTTCCTTCTGGGGGGGGGATATGAAGGCCCCCTCAGATTTAAATTTGAAGGCCCTCTCAGATTTCAGTTGTTCCATTATTTAATTCTCCTTGCGGGAGGGGGCCAGGACCCCCCTTCAGGATTTAAAGCATGAAAATTATTGAAAATTTTTACACGTATTTAACTGGCATTTCAGTCCCTGCCCGAGTTAAGTAATTTAAATCTGAAGGCCCCTATCTAAACATGAAGACTCCTTTATTTCTTAGAATATTTATATTATTAAATTCTCCTCCCCGAAAAACCAATCTAAGTATGAAGGCCTATTTAAATAGCAGATTTTGAGGTCGAGGAAAACGCAGATTCGCAGATTTGCAGATTGATTGAGGCTACAAATCTGCGAATCTGCGTTTTCTCGAGGAAACGCAGATTTCAAGTCTGCGAATCTGCGAAACCTCGAGAAAACGCAGATTCGCAGATTTGCAGATTTGCACGCCCCAACAAATCTGGTAATCTGCGTTTCTGGAGGTTTCGCAGATTCGCAGATTTGCAGATTGGTTGGGGGCTACAAATCTGCGAATCTGCGTTTTCTCGAGGTTTCGTAGATTCGCAGATTTGCAGATTGGTTGGGGGCTACAAATCTGCGAATCTGCGTTTTTTCGAGGTTTCGCAGAGTCGCAGATTTGCAGATTGGTTGGAGGCTACAAATCTGCGAATCTGCGTTTCTCGAGGTTTCGTAGATTCGCAGATTTGCAGATTGGTTGGGGGCTACAAATCTGCGAATCTGCGTTTTCTCAAGGTTTCGCAGAGTCGCAGATTTGCAGATTGGTTGGGGGCTACAAATCTGCGAATCTGCGTTTTTTCGAGGTTTCGCAGATTCGCAGATTTGCAGATTGGTTGGAGGCTACAAATCTGCGAATCTGCGTTTTCTCGAGGTTTCGTAGATTCGCAGATTTGCAGATTGGTTGGGGGCTACAAATCTGCGAATCTGCGTTTTTTCGAGGTTTCGCAGATTCGCAGATTTGCAGATTGGTTGGAGGCTACAAATCTGCGAATCTGCGTTTTCTCGAGGTTTCGTAGATTCGCAGATTTGCAGATTGGTTGGAGGCTACAAATCTGCGAATCTGCGTTTTCTCGAGGTTTCGTAGATTCGCAGATTTGCAGATTGGTTAGGGGCTACAAATCTGCGAATCTGCGAATCCGCGTTTCTCGAGGTTTCGCAGATTTGCAGATTGGGGCTACAAATCTGCGAATCTGCGAATTGGTGACCTGAGACGTGGGGTTTCGGAGGGGGGGGTACCATATGTATATATATATATATATTCATATGTATGCATGCATGGCGTGCTGTAAGCTTGCAAAGGAAGATCCCAGAAGACTCTGAAAGTACAGCCCATGTGCTGGCCTCCACTGGCGCAACCTTGGTTCCCGTTCACAGGCAATGCAAACAAAGCCGATGTGAGGCAGTCAAAGGTGCAGCCGGAGAAGCGCCCGAGGCGGGCCATGATGGCTTTGATCTCCTCTGGGTCGATTGCCTCGTCCTTCACTGCCTCCGTTCGAGAAAGCTTCGAAAGCTATGCTCGACAAGACTCAACAGGCAAGGAGCACAAGGTTTCACGATGGCCTGCTTCAGGGATAAGGAGCCCTCCAAACAGGACTGCACAACGCCGCTCACATCACCTGCCGAGAAACAATGAGATGTGCTGAGGATCTCGGCACATCTCTTTGCCGAACTTCACTGCAATATCCGCCTCGCTCTGGCTCGTCCGCAAGGGAATAGGCATCCCCTTCTATTCGAGGAAGTGTCTCATTTTGATTTGCCTGCCCGGAGAAAGAGCGCAGGGCATAAAGGAAAACCTACAAGAAGCATGGCTATGCGGCGCAGTATGTGGCCTGGCTTCGGGCGCCAGCCTCCTGGCAGCAACTTGCATCGTTCTCTCGAACGCGGCACTGTATCAATCTGATTTAAGGTCTGCATTGGCCCACCTCGGAGACAGACTCCTCTTGAGGTTCCAGCAATTTGCGCTCAAGCCTTGGCATGTAAAGACATGCGAGCACACAAGAACTTCAGAAACTGACGTGTTGTTCGCCTTGCAAGTACACTGGCGTTGGAAGAGCGGCTTATACCGACAATAGTACGCTTAAGTCTGCTCCTGCTACTGCTGCAGCGACGAGTAGGCGATGACACGACATCATGCAGGCAGCCGTGAAAATGAGATAGTATCTAGGGCTGGAGCTCCCAGAGTTTGTCCAAAGAAGCCTCAGCCAGCTTGCGGAGGGGAAAGAGAAGCATGGCGTAGCGGCCATGGAGGTACAAAGTACACATGGTACGAATGCCAAACGGCAACGAAGGCTGCAATGAGCTTTGATGTTTCTTCACCAACTTAGCCTCTCACGAAGCCAGTAGGATGAACTGGCCAGGCAGCCTCATGAATCGATGGCTGATTCAACTTCTTCTTCTAGGTCCCGGCAAATCTAGTAAGTTTGTAGTCGCACAGTGAGCGCTACTTCTTTCATCCTAACATAGCATGAATTGCGGCACAAAGAATCTGCCATTACAACGGGTCGACACATGTCGGCACTAGCTCGAGACTGCACTGCTTCGCGAGACCAAGTCCAGCACACCCCTCAGCCATCCCAAAGTCATGGCACCGAACGGTGCACGAAGGAGGAAAGCTGAAATGTATAGGTATCGGTGGTCTGTAGAGATAGATCTGAACTGGCGGCACTACGGCACCTTCCTGCGCACTTCCTGAGGGCTGGAAAATTTAAACAGCCAACCCAACAGCTGGTCTGTTCTGAGAAGTCACATGATATGCGGCGCGTGGGTATGTAACTTGGATGTAAAGCATGAGCTGCAGTGGCAACAGCGGCTACAGCAGTCTACATACCAGCCGGTCATAAGAATGAACACAGGGAGTTGGGTCAATGCGCAAACACCTTTCTTTTGCCTTAGAACCGTCTCAAAGCACAATGCTCGGAAACAGAGTCGGTCAGGGAGGATCGCCAGGTATGCCTCTCACACACAGATCGGGATATGTAGCGATGCACGCATTGCTAAAATGCAGGGAGGTGCCTGTGCATGGACGCAGTCGACGACGAGGTCGATCACCCTGGCGGATCTTGGGCGAAGCTTGTGCAAAGCTCTCAACGAGGTGCGCGGAAGAGCGAATCACTGCAGCCCTTTATCCTTGTGCAGACACCAAAAAGAATTGCGACAGCAGCTCTCTTGCAACGTCCGGCGATCGGCTGCTGTCCGGCTAGCCTGTTCAGCCTCCACATGCTTTCTCTGTGTTCTCAGACCTGTACCCTTGGGGGAGGAGGGAGACAAAAACTCTCTGCGGGAACCGCGTCTTGAGTGACATGGCGCCATCGAGCGCGATATGGAGGCCATGCCACATCTGGTACATGTGCATGCCAGAGCATCAGGCCCCTGATGCAGGCAGTTGCAATGTTGGTCCGAACGAGGTGTAATCACAGGCACAGTGTCACGCAGCTTCCGCAAGTCAGGGCGAAAGCGTTTTGAGGCAGATAGGTTTCTGCGTGCTGCCAAGGGCATTTTGGCACCTGAGAAGCTTCTTGTGGTACATGATGGCACGTGATGCTTCATGGAAGATCTGGGAAGCAGGGGCAACCGACGCCTCGCGAGCCCACCCTCCCAATCCCGGCCTGCAAGCTAGCTGCAGAAAAACGGGTCCGGATTTGTCAGCCCCGGCAGAAAAATCTGCGCCATCACACTTCCATCGCAACAACCCAAACCGCTTGAATCGTGCTTCACTCCCCCCCCCCCCCCCCTGGTCCGACGTTTGCCAAGGCATCACACCTTTACCGGTCAATCCAAGCCTGCGCTTTGGTCTTTGTGTTCTCTGCTGCCAATCTGCAAAGTGTTCACCATATCTGGAAGAGCTAAAGCCTGAGTCATAGAAGCCTATTGCGACACAGTGATTCTGCTCTCCAAATGCTTCTATCCAAGAAAGGACAAGAATGAACATCAACCCAGCAAAAACACAACAGGCAAGACGACTCTCTTCGGTGGGAAGCAAGGTCAGTCACAATCTCTTCAGCTGTCTCTCCAGACACAAGGCGTTGACCGATTGATCATTTTGCCACGAACGTAAGACAGGGCCCAAACATGTGGGCTTGCCCATTCCAATGAAATCACTGAACAGCAAAACATAGCAAAACTGTCTTCGCACGACTGCAAGAGAATCAAGAGAAGGCCTCAGCTGCCCCACAGCCGAGGAAGGACTGGCCTCGGCGTCCAAGGCGGGGACTTGTGGGGAAGGATTCCTGGGCCGTTGTTGGTTCAAGCATCTACGAGGATGGCGGTGCATCCTCTACTCTGCAGCCGCACGCATCCTTCCTGATATCTTGCTGGGGTCAGCACGTCCTGGTGGCCTTCCCAAGCAAAGCCTTCAGCTGGGGCATGCAGCGATGTCCGGATACCCACGAAAGATCATGGAAAGCTTGCGTTTCCGACCCGCCTTATGCCTCGCTCATTTTCGCACCTGGACTCAGTCTCCTCATGCTGCACATGCTGCATGCGCCTTTCGGGGCATTGCCAGCCTCTCACAATACCAATCTCCAGGCGGAACGGAAGGAATTCCAACACAAAAGGTGTGGTACCTACATCGCACATCTGGGGCATGGATTGACTCAACCCATCAATGACATTGTTCGAAATGCAAGCCTGTCATAGGGTCACGCAGCAGTGTATGCTGAGATGTAAGTCCTAAGACGCGTGCCCAGCGTTGCATCCGTCGCAAAGCAGGAGAAGGTGTGCATCTTGACAGCCACCGCACACCTGTTTGCACAAGTTCGCAGGTTGTATCAACTGTATCAACCCTTTCACTTTCTCGAGGCCGGAGGTCTTTTCTATTCTTTTCTTCTGCGGGCCTGGCAGTTGTCTTGGTCACTGTCTGGGTTGCCCAGGGTGCCCAGGGCCTGCGGAGAACGCGTAAAGTCAGAGTGCCGGTACCTCCTGATGTGCACATGGTAGGTCCTAACAGAGGGCTCTTCGATTTGTGGTGCTCATGATTACTCATCTGCAAGGTGAGCGAAGCTTTTCCTTCCTCGACTGCTGCAAGCAGCAACATCCTAGCCTAAGATAATCTAAGAGCTCTGAAGGTGGCTTTGTGACGTATCAGACCTATCGCTCATGAGCTTCTCTATGGAGTCGGCCATCTCAGGACTGAGGTTGTTATACCTCAGCCATGCTCTTGGCAAAGGAGGTGCTCGCATGAGCTTTTCACAGCTACTTCCTGACAACCACTCACATTAGGAGCTGTTGAGAACTGATGAGAGGCGTGGCAAGAAATGTCCCCCTGAGCTTGAGAGAGTTCTTCCGGGTTCTTCCGAGTTCTTCCGACTGCTGCCACGAGGCAGCAGGTCTATGGCCTCGGACAATTCGGAAAGCACAGCTTTGCACTGCAAAGAGAATCGCGTACACTCAAAACCTGCACTTCCCATGCTCCGGTTGACATGTCCCTGGGCCACCGTACCATTCTATATTGGATTCTAGATCCTGTGAACTCACACATCAGCCACGTCGGTGGCGCTACCAGTAGCTGCAGAGTCGTGATCTGAGGCTTGGGCCACCAGCTCCGGATTCTGCCCTGCTGCTTGCAACAACTGGGTGCCTCCATCATCGCCTCAACAGCGTCTGGAGCCGAGCTGTTTCTCGAGTTCCGGAGTTCTTTGGGCAATGCACTGAAGTAGCTGAGGTGCCAATCGCATTCCCTGCCAAAGCCAGGGAACACAGCGGCACCACGTGCGCTGCAGACGCCAGGAAACCGGCGCCCTGCAGGCAAATGCGCGCGTGCCAGGGTGCGGCGTCTACAGTCGCCTCAACTTTCCGTCCTCTGAAGTTGAAGATTCTCTCAAGCTACGGTAGTTCTCTGAAGATGCTGAAGTCGCACAGCGTATGGCCTGGTCAGAGATAGCATTGTGAGCGAGGGCAAGGCTTTTGAAGCTCCGGTGCGTCCTCGAATCAGTACATTCGGATGAACATCGTCGAATGAACATGCTCCTAATGCTTCATCAACGAAGCCACTCCTCGGTTCATGGAAACTGCAAATGAAGCACGACTGGTCTGCCGTAGACACAAATGGTTCCGTCTTCTCTTATTCATCGTCTTCCTTTTTTCTTCTCTGAAGTACCTTCCTCCTCCTCCTCCCCCTGTCATTTATACTGCTTATCCGTGTTCCAGCGGATGCTTCTGCAAGACACCTGCATTCTGGCGAGGCTACAACTTCAGCAGAGATGCTCGATTGCAGTGGCAATGTGCTTCGTGCCCACGTCGCCAATGCCTTTGAAAAAAGTGGTGCTGTGCAAGTGAGCCATGTTCCGTGCACACTCGCAGCTGAGCCATCAAAAGCTGCAAATCTGAACCGGCACCCAAAGAAAGAACCGAGCTCGGCAAAACAGCCAACAAACACACTTGCAGTGAAATGAATGACTAGACAAGGAAAGCTGAGTGGACTGGAGTTGGCTTAGGCCGGGTAGTCGGCACCAGGGCATGCAGTATTCAGCTTCTTCTGCATATCTTACCGACTCCGTTTGTGAATGATCTTGATTTGGCGCGATGCTCTACAAAACTGATGGGGCCTTTAGAAGTGGAGAGGGCATAACTGACGTTGCAAATGACATTGTAAAAAGTGCAGAGGTCCTGCACGTCGGACTGATGTCTCGTTTCAGGAAATTCTGCTGGGTGCAGCAGGCTGGCTGTTGCCCGTGAGGTCCAGGCATGTCAGCCGACCGTTCCGCTTCAGCATGTCCTTGGCCGGCACATGTGTTTCAGGAGGGCTTCAACGCTAATCGCTAGGGGTCTTTAGGGGAACACGCGCAAGGGAGGCAGAGGGGAGAGCGAGAGAGAGCGCCCTGCCTTCTTGCCTCTACCTCCACCTTGTGTCTCCGCCGCATCTCTCTTCTGACTTCTTAAATTCCATTCTCAGACAGTGTGATGAGGGGGGGGCACTCCTTCCCCCTCTACTTTCGGCTTCCTTGGTAATATCGTCACTCAAGAGAAAATGGAAGGGAATCAAGAGAGGCAGGTGAGGAAAACCATGAGAAAACGAAGAGTATCCTTTCGGCCTTCACAGATGGAGTCTGCAGATTGGAGACGTTAGGTTCACACCAAGAGGCGGCCACGGAAGCAGCACCCTGCTCCCCGATTTCATTCCTGACACGCAGGTGCCAATGGACAAGATCTCATTTTGTACCAGTAGTATGAATGTGTGTGCATGGGTTGCTGGCAAGGATGACCTCCAAAATTGCATGCCGAGCTTCTTTCCCAGTATCAAGATGCGCAACGCTGCATTCTCAGAAATCGCGCTGCAGAGACGTTCGGCGCCCTCCGCGTCTATGCGGTTACCTCCCAGGTTCAGGCTCGTCACGGTGCCATTTTCCTCAGCACAGCGATGCAAAGAGCATCAAAGTGGAGGCACTGGCAGCAAAGCGTTTAGGGTTTAGGGTTCAGGGTTTAGGGTTTAATTAGGGTCAATCCCATCTTCTGCCAGTAGTCTGCCAGTGCCGGGCACATCAGCTCAATGCCCTGCGAGCCAATCTCATTCATAGCCAGATCCAGGTAAGCCATCGCACCTCTTGCCACCGGCACTAGTTCAGGTTCCGGATTTGAAATCCTGGGCGTTTGTTGCTTGTTCGGGCAAACCGTTACAGTTCATGTTGCTTCTTAGGCAGTGTTTGCACACGGCACGCATGTTTCTCAGGACGTATCCTTACCGTGTACAACGGCCGGACAATTCAGAAAGAATGTCAGCAATCCTGCATGACTGTGGCAAGGCAAGCGACTGGACCTTACAATACGACCACTACCCGAAAAAAGCCTTACAAGTATCGTCTGTAAATACTCCTTATCATCTTACGTCGATTTACAGGCTCTAAACTGCAAGACCATACTTCAACAAACCTCGAGTTTGGGGGCTTGATGGTTTGGTTAAAGTCAACTTTCTTTGGCTACTGCACACGGAAAACAGTACAGTGAGCAAGAGGGTTCCAGTTAAACGTAGTGTACATCTGAAAGCACGAAGGCATAGACGCTTCTGACCATGGCCAATGCATGACCATTTCTGGGAATTGAGGCTGCAGCTGAAAATTCCTCCCACACTTCAGCTCACTGTTCAGCGCAGCCTGCGTCTTTGGTGCTCAATAGAATATGCTGCGCGCCAGCTCCTGCATCACGTTGCAATCATCACAGCTAGACATCATTGGGTTCAGTGGCTCTGCGAGCGACTTGTGTACGGAGCACGCAAAAAATGCACATGTCACCTAAGCCTTCAGTGCAACCAGGTTGCCACAGATTCTGTTGCCGCTCAAGTTCAGGCTTGTCAGCGATGACCTTGTGTAGAAGTGCAGATGCAAAAAATGGTCCTGAATGCTTGCGGCCAAATGTCCGGCCAGAAGCCCCACACGACCAATTCGACTTGCTCCCAGAATTATTGGGATATTCCGGAAGCTCTTCGCCTCGAGTTCGCTCCCAGTTTGCAGGAAAGACACCCCGGCAAGCCCGGCGAAAGGAGCTCGGCCCCATGGATGCCGAGCCTGACTCCAGCAATGCGCCATTTTATAAACTTCCTCTTCGCTTGGATTCCAAGGCGCTGGTTGTGGCCCAGATCCAGATGCTGTAGCGTGCCTTTGCTGACCCAAGTGACCCAACTCGCCCTGAAGCTTGGAAGTTTGAATAAATGCCACTAGCACCCCGTTCAGCTGCCGCCAAGACTCGGTTTTTGGGTAAGGCAGCAGCTAATCGTGAGATGCCCTCTGTGTAGATAGCGTTTCCCTGAAGCTCCTTTGGTGAACGAATGGTGCCAGATGCCAAAAACACATTTAGCAGGTCTTGTGCTCCAAGTGCAAAGAGTCCAAAGAGCCGGGACATCATCTTGGCTCTGGTCTGCGGAATTGCTATGCTGTCTGGGATCGCCAAGGGACCAGCTGTTGAATTGTGGAGTTCATCTCCACCAGCTTTGCCAACACCTCTGCGATTTCGTCTCCTGAGCCGCAGATCCCCGCAATCCAACGTCACGGCCATCAAGAAGAGTGCAGTGTTCAGCTCTCTCACTGTGTGCTTTGAACTGCTTTGAGATTCCTTCGACCACATTTCAAGCAAAGGCTCCGAGATCGTTGTCATTAAGCACCACTCTTGTCACCAAGTCGTTCTCCACTAGATATTCTAGTACTTTGCCGCCTGGTCGCAGGGGTACGGATGGGTACAGCGCACGTGCTGCGAATGACCCCGACAAAAAGCATATAGCTTGCACCATGTGCTGATAAGCAGAGGTTTACCTTTTCAGCCCAGAACGGTCTCGCGCGGTCTTCTCTGCGGCGTGCACACATTATTTATCCACTGGCCAAACAGGATACTTCTCAAGCAGCAACCAAACTTGTCTAGCAGACTAGCTCACGACAAATTTGTTGTGTTCCCGGCAGCTGGCACGCCTGCAGAGTCGCCGAGAGCATTGTCGCTCAGGTCCACGGCAGTGATGTTGTGCGCTTTCTCCTACCGAGCAAGAGTTTGATGAGTGTTTCCAGTTTCTGAGTTTCTCCTGCGACCGTTTTTCAAGTGAGCTCAAGTCAGCGAGACATGTGCTCCCCTTGCCTTCAGCGCCGGGGCTAAGCTCTCCAACTCTGCTGCCTTCAAAAACCAAATCATGTTCTTACACCGACCTTCCTTGTATGTCATTGATTTGTAGGGCTTTGTCAGGTTCGCCAGTGCGCTGCCCCGACACGCCGTTCGGGGGTCCGCGGAAGGCAAATATGCCGCTACGTCGATACACCGCTCGGCTCTGTGTATCGGTGCGGGCAGGCATTTGCAGAGACTCGGCACGCCGGAACGCAACGCCGATAAGCCGGACGGAGCGAGGGCCCGGACCGGGCCTGATGTACCGATGTACCGGTGTTTCGATGCGGGCTGTTCATGAGATGCTGCTTGCGGTCACCCTGGCTTGCGCCGTTGTGTTGCATACGTCTTCAAGCCTGCCTCCAATCCGCAGCCGCGGAGATTCAGCTCAGCCATGGGCAAGGCAGCCGTTCTATCAAGTTAGTTTCTATGCGTTTTCTCCTGACGACCAAGATGGTTTACAAACAATCAGAAGATCCTGTTGAACTAAGTTTACCACTATGCTCCTGCGTCCATGCCCGATATTCAGAAAGCCGATGCTATTGAGGGCGGCATCAAGCTGCACTGCTGCTGCCACTGAAACATCATGCAACTGGGTGCAGAAGAAAGACAGAGCCTCATCCACGTGCACTTCCTGCAACACCACCAGGGCACAAGACGTCAAAGGACCCGTTTATGATCGGAAGAATTCCCTGTTTCTTCGAATGGCTTTCCCGGATCACTGAAAGAATCTATTCCAAATATGCAGCGGGTTAAAGGTTGAATCAAGGGCATAAGCCAGATTGACGGTTTTGTCGTTTAAAAAGGGCTGGTGGGTCTCTGATTCACGGTGCTAGGGTTCTGAAGCTTTGAGTGTCATGTGAGGTCAAGAGTCAAGAATCGAAGTCAGCGCTTCAAATTCCATTTGACACTCTTGCTGTCGGTCGAGGGCCTGAGGGCCTGAGGGCCTGAGGGCCTGAGGGCCTGAGGGCCTGAGGGTCGCTGTGATTTGTACCATTGAGCTGAGGCAGACGCGCGATGTGCGAAGCACTAGCACTTGATCGAATGCAGACTCACGAAATTCAAGCTGTCCAACTGTCGCATTGGAACGAGCCGCCGCTTTGGTGGAGCAGAGCCTATTCACAAGTTGTCTTCTGGTTCACGCACTCGTTACATGTCCCGTGGAAGGCGATTGCCCGCGCCTTTCTCACGATGCCGCTGTCTTAACGGCAGAAGGGCGCCCATTTCCTGCGTTCGCAATGAACCGCTGGGCCGCTGCTTGCCTTTACTGTCACATGACTCGTCCTGCTTACACAGCGGGCATGAAGAGCAACTGGCTGCCCATTTCTCGATGCACGTGGTGCAAAAGTGGTGGCCACAGGAAGCAACCTCGGTAGAAGGGATAACAGATGCTCACATAATTGTCACAATCATGCAGGAAGATTAAGCAAGACTTGAAGTCCACTTGTTCTTGGAAAAAGCGGAATCAGAGTTGAGCAAGCCATTCTTCCGGTTGCTTAAGTCAGCAGGGTCCGGGAAAGCTCCAAATCCACTATTCCTTGCAAGTAAACAAAATTCGAAGCCTCTCCAGGGTATCTGGGTTGAGGGAGCTTGCCAATCCTCTGGGTTTTGGGGAAGGCAGCTCAAAATCTACGAGTTCGCCGAACGCCTGAGGGGAAACCATGGATGGGCATAGGCTTCGGGCTTGGGGCGCTCTCGGCAGGGTTTGGATAAAGGTTAGATAACAGATGGCGGCGAACGCCGAAAGGGCATCGGCGATTAAGCAACCACATCTCTTGCAACATTCCAAAGATTCTGGGCACCGCGCTCGCGACATCGAAGAAGGCTTGATTTGATCCTGGTGCCAGCGCTTGGGAGTCAAGCAAATCGAAGCTTGATGGTGCTCATCATTCGCTATTGACAACGTACATGCTACGTAACCAAACCTGCTGGCCTCCTGACAAATCGGGCAAGCAAGCTGCACTGGTGACTGCATTGCTCGCTCCGGCCTGGAATCCTGCATCTTTGGAATCCTGCCTAGAAATGCGATTTTGTGATGGCTGTGTAATGGCTTATTTGCATTGTGCCGATGAAAACTAAGTGCTGCATGTTGCTCCGATTCGTGCTGGAAGCAGCCTATCGTGTTGGTCGAACATGGAGGATGGCATGAAAACCTGACATGTGGGACTTCGCCTTACGTTCACCATGTCCTGTTTCCGGTATGTGCGGAGCTGGCCCTCAGCGACTTCGAGGACATGTTGGCATTGCAGCTTGTCTGTGCCAAAAGCTTCATTGCCTTTCGCTCCAGTATTTCCAGCGCCACAGCCGCTCTCCGGCATTGTCACTCCACGGCGAAGGGAGAGATTGACGCCTGCACAAAAGTCAGAAGAACAAAGACTTCTATGTTCGTGGGGCTTCGACAGGCGGACGCCCCGACGCCTGTGCGCGCCCCGGTTTTTGGTGCCGGAACAGCAGTCGGCGGGGGAAGCTTGATATCCCCCCCCCCCATCCCCCTTATCTGGAAGCAACTCGGATGCTGAAACGACTGCGTCTAACCTCAATGCGTAGACTTTCGACTCCAGTTGCCTCTGCACCCTTCGCAGCTTCAGCGGCGCGCCGTTCACGAACGAGGCGTACAAGCGCCTTGAAGTGCTCCTGCCCGGGTTGCCCTAAAGCGAGGTGCCGAAGCACAACAACTTCGCTGCACTCAAGCACGTCTGCCCCTCATCTGGCGCCTTGTTTCCAAAGATGTCTTCCTGCCGAGGCGGTGTCATCGCTGCCCAATTTGTATGGCTCTTGAAAGTCTTGAAAGCAACCCGCCCTGACTGACTTATTCGACTGTCCTTGGGTGGACCGCGCCGCTCCTTCGCTTGCCGGAGCACCCCTTCCTGAAGGAAACTGCGACACACACCCCTGACCCCAGATGCAGTGTCGGCCCATTGTCCAGCCTCGTGCTGCTTCCAGAGGACTTCACGCTCATTGAGGCCCACCGGAACAGGCTCGGGCATAGCACAACCAGAGACCTAAGCAGCGCAGAGGTCGAGAAATGAAAGCTGCAACTTCTTGTCCAAGGACACCTTGGAGATTCGAACACCTTCGCCGTTCATCATGTACCGCCTGCGCAGCGTTCACATAAAGCGGTGTTCCACATTTTTCCGGCGTTGTGCCTCTTGACTCTGGTCGGCTGCTTCGTCACCGGGTCGACTAGCACGACGTTGGTGATGTGGATCGGGCACCTGGTTCGCGCATGGGTTTCAAACCAACTCGAGGATGAAATTAGAAGCGACCCCACTCCACTTTCCCCAGCAGGGTATCACAATTTCATCGTCCAACTTTGCCCAAGAAACTCCACGGAGACTATGGAAGGCTTGCCAGGCCCGGGGTCAGGGTGCCAGAAGCCTCACACGTGCCGGCTGCGTTGTGGGCAAGGACTCGGAAGGATGTCAATGCGACTTCACGTTTCTTCTCATGCACCAGGAAGACGCCGAGGCTTCCACTTCGCTTCAAGCTGACACCAGAGACGATGACCTTCGTGGAGCAGACCACTTTGGGAAGAGTTCATGCGAATTGCTCCTTTGCGGAGCAGGGATGCGAGAGGCCTGGTTCTTGTCACGGATGATCCGGCTGATGACACCGTGCTTGCCCTTCTCACTGCCATAAAGGACTCGAACTCGATCCCCAACCTTGATATTCATTTCCTCAGCTGCATACTCTCAAAAGATCGACCGGAAGCAATGCAAAATCACGCAGCAGTGTATTCCAAGTCCATCCTGTGTGATCTTGCGGTGGAGATGCTCTTGCCAGATCCACCCTACAAAGCCGTCTGTCGACGTCTCTAGGATCGGGTGGAGACGGCCATTTCGAAGGCTCTTTGCTGACTCTGAGAAATGGCAGCCTGGGATTCGGAAAGCAAGGCACGGTTTCAACCACATGGTCTTATGGCGTATACACATGCGCAGTGCATTCTGAGTAGGGCTTTGCTCGGCCCTCAACAAGCCGGCACCTGCCACCGAGTGACTGACGATAACGTCTCGTGGTTTCTTCCTGCACACTGCAGTGGGATGCACTAGGCTTCAAGCAGCTTCAATTCCAAGCAAGATGCGCAAGCAAGACAGAAGCAAGACACGCAAGCAGGATGAGCCATCCGAATTTCCCAGGTCCTGCTGGATGCGCTTGTAAAATGGAATGATGCCACCTCAGCTGAGACTCGAGACAACATTACATTCACATCAGCTGAGATCACATCTACTTGTGGTGCCGATCTGCTTTCCACACCATTCTATACTGTAAAAATGCTCAGTTTTCGGAAGCATGGAGTGCTGGGAGTGGGAGCAGCAAAAACTCACAAACAACTGGAAGGGGCTTGGGTGCCCTGTCGCGCTCCGATCAGAGCTCTTAAATGAGCTTTGCACCAATCTTCTGCTTTCAGGTCCTTCAAATTTCTGCTGCCTCTGTGGCCTACGCAGCACGCAGTCTCCTGCAAGCCCGCAGCGTTGCTGCTCGAAATGGAGCCGAGCTGCCCTTAACGCGCGGTTTCAAGTGTGCGGCTGCGCATCGCGTCAGTGAGCGAAACATGGCTGCAAGTTCTCTGGGGCTCACAAGCCACTCTGAAAAAGAGGTTGCAATGCTAGGTGTCACAAACCGCTTCAGCATACATGGGAAATAAAAATTTCGAGGGTGCCCTCAACTCGGCTTCCCAAACTCTCAATATGCTGCTTCTTTCCAAGACGAGCCCCTCAACGTAACCGATGGATTCTGTGTTCCGGCGTGACTCAACACAAGCGTCATGAATTTCATGAACACGAACGGTTTGCATACATCTGGATCGAGCGCGTAGCCCTCTGAAATTGGCAGAGCTGTTCCGAGCATGCAGCTCTTCGAGCCCAGTCTGCGTGAACCTTTCTGTTGCAGCTTGCCAGTGCACGTGGATTTCCTATTGGCGCAGAAGTAGCAGCAAGCACAAGCTTTTTCAAACAACAAGCTGCGGAGCTCCTTTGGGGGATCGGAGAGTCTCCGGTACATGGAAATCTCGCGATCAAACTCAAGGAAGGTCCTGGCCCTTGCCACTTCTCTCAGCAAGGACACGTTGCTCAGGTGCTTAATGCGGACGCGCTCCGCAAGCATCTCTTGAATGGACTGCTGCCTGAAGGCCTCCTCGTCATCTTCCCTCCGAGCGTGTGCAGCCACAGACCTCTTGCTCGCCCAAGCGAACAATTCCGAATGTGAGAAGGGCAGTCCTAGCTCTGGCGACTCTTGCAGCAGGAGCTGCAATGTTCGAGAGTGGCACAGGCAGAGGTTTGACTTTGCGGAAGGCCGGGTTTTGGCTCGGGCACGTGATCTGTAAGGTGACATTGGTGATGTGGGTGACACAGGGCTTGATGGGCTCTTTGGAGAGCAGGTGGGAGAGCAGATTGCAGATGGAGATCGCGGCGATGGAGTGCAAACTTTCTCAACCAAGCGACTGGAACTGGAAGGTGACATCTTGGGGCTCGTCTTGGGTGAAACCATTGAGTCAAAACACTCGTACGTCAATGGGAACTCGTATACGGCTGGGTCAACATGGCCCTTGCCCTGGAGTGTTGAAACCTCCACCATGTCCCATCCCATCAGGGTATCACAATCCTGAAAGGCAACCACACTGCACATGCGGCCAGTCAGAACTTTGCTGACTTTCAAGCCCCTCACTGCCCCTTCCACACACATGGGCTGCGGGAAGGAACGCTGCTGAAAGCGCTCAGTCCCCACAGCAGCTTCGAGAATCCCCCAAGTGAACACTCGCCCATGTGCAGTCAGTGCAAGGGCGTGGTCTGCGCCTGCACTGATGCATGCCACACATATGGAGAGCTGCAGAAAAGTCGGGATTGCAGCCGGGGCTGTGTTTGCAGCGGAGCGTCCCAGCAAGATATCTTCTTGCCCGTCAGAGGCCCAGCTGTATGCCACGCCGCGGGCCGTGACTGCAAAACTTGCGCGCTGGCCAGCAACTGCCGCAACAAACAAGCTTTCACTTCGACCGCCCGCGGTTCCTGCTGCAGGTGCTAAGATCGCTTGTGGCCTACCAGTGGTTGAATGAAGGATGACTGCTTCTGGCAACGCCGAAGAGACAGAAGCAGAAGAGCTGTCGCTTTGCAACGGTGTAAGGTTGCAAAGCAAAGTTGGCACAAGCACGTTGCCTGGCAACTCCTTCAGGTCCAATTCCTGCAAGAGGCTCCGCGAGTCAGGCGAGCTTTTTGCACTCTTTGCAGATCCTTCGGCAGAGCCTTTGGTGCCTTTGATAACCTGGAAGAGCAGAAAGGGACAAGCCGTAGGATGCCGGCTGTCCGCCCCCGGACGCACCGTGCCCTTGGAAGGTGCAGCATGGGGCTGTGCCAGCGGTATCCAGCAAGCAAGTCCCAAGTGTGTTTTACTGCCCCATGCCCACGCCTGTCCATCGCAATCCAAGGCAAGATTGCTCTCTGGTCCAGCCGACACACTTTGGAGCCGGGGTAAAACGGCTCCAGCATTGCAGGCAGCCGTAAGGCTTTCCCCACGCTGTGGCTCCAAGAGGCCGGCAGAGCGCATTTCCGCAGTTGCGGCGCCATGTGTTGCGGCCCATGGCTGCAAGCATGTCGCTTGGGCCACCACGCGTTGCTCGATCTGTTCGGGGCGTGGCCAGCCGATGCCACATTGACCATGGTCATTTTTCCCCCAAGCAAAAGCCAGCCCGTCGACTGTCATCAGAAGAGCATGATGAGAGCCACAAGACACCTGCCAGAGTCAAAGGCGGACTAAGCGTGACACCATGAACACCTGACTCACCTGACACGCGCAAACAGTTACAGCCCGAAGACGCAACAGAAGCAACCCCGCAACACCAGCCCCTAAATCAACCAACAACAACTGAGACTAAGATCCGTCATACGGAACAGGAAGAACTAACAATGAGAAGAACTGCTGATGATTCGGATGTTCATGCTGATGCTGAAAGTGAGGGTGCGGGATGTCATCACCACCACCACCATCATCATCATCATCATCATCACCATCACCATCATCATCATCATCATCATCATCATCTGCAGCAACAAACATGAGCAGACGCCACAGTATTGACTTCGAACAGTTCATGAGAAGAGGCGGTGTGAAAATAGCCTCGGCTTCCTGTCGAGGATCTGGTCCTCCCCCTCTTCCCAATCACCAACCAAAAACTTTCTGTGCGCTCCTCCCCCCCCCCCCGCCCGCACCCGCGACCCTGTGGTTCCTGCCCAAACTGCCTGGAGGAGCCGAGATCCGATTCTGCGGGGTTCCAGGTTTGGGACTCCTCCACAGAGACCATGCAAAAAAAACATGAAAGAGGCCAACCTTCCGTGACCCCTTTGGGGACCCCTTTGGGGACCCCCGAAACTCGAAAGCTCTCCCTTTGAAACTTTGAAACCCGGTTGGACTCCTCGGACAGTTGCGCATGCTGCACAAGGTTGCAACATCGATGTACTTTGGGTGTCAGTCACTCAATGGCAGCTTGCTTGTAGGGAGCGAGACGAGACATACCAACGATGAGTGATGCTCATCGCTCTCATCGGTAGTTTGCGGCACTTGAAAACCAGCTTCTTGCGCATCTTCGATATTCGCCTGTTTGGCGCAAGTACGTGATGCTTGCCTGTTGTGTTTATGTGTGTTTCTTTTCGTAGTTGCATCGATTTGTACTGATCGTTGATTTACGCTGGCCCTCACTTCGAGATGCATCTACATCTGCAGAAAGATCCGATGTGAAATTACAGAGAACTTCGCATCTCAAAGCGTCTCAAAGCGCAGCGGAGACGCCTGCTGCGATGCACTGACTTATGTAGACCTTTGGGTGATTTGTGCAACAGATCTGCCAGTAGCATAGACGTAGAATCATTTTTTGACTATGCCAGATTCGACGAGTGTTTACATGTCCTCATTCCAGCCGCTTGGCAACAGCAACAATCAGAAGAAGAAGAAGAATAAGAAGAACAATAAGAACAATACCGAGAACAAGAACGATAACAATAACGAGCACAAGAACAAGAACAAGAACAAGAAGGATAGGAACCGCAACACATGCAACCACCACACAGCAAGCACCACAGCACCCGCTGCAACTGTGACAAGCCATAACAAACCACATCAGCCACAACAATCGGCATGCAACGAGGAAGCTGGCTTCCCCGTTGTTAAGCATACTTTGTTTGACTAATGCCATCACTTGCATTGAGAAAGTGTTCTGCTTTCGACAGCAAGCTGCCTTTACCAGTACTAGATTTGCTCTCTGATTCATCGGCCATCAGTCCTGTCCCCGCTTGGCCCTGCCTGCACGACACGTGGGTTTGCTGTGAGGAGGCGGTGATGCTGCAGCACGAAAGGCCCAGTCAGCTGTAAAAGTTCAGGCGAGCCAATCAGCTCGGCACCAGCATGGCTTGGAAGACAGTAAGCCTTCCCACTGCGTCCGGCAAGGATTGCAAATGAGTCGGCGGCGTCCATGTCCACCAGGGGCTCTGGGGCCTCTGCAAGAGATGCAAGCCAATCTCGAGGGGGATCAGGCCGAGCACTCACCAATTGCACGTGAAACGGCCGAAGTGCGCGTCCAGCTGGGACAGAATCTAAGCTATGCAGTGCCTGCACCTCTGATCGCTGGAGTGCCAGCAAGGTCCGACGTTCAGCTGCAAGCCGCAAGGCCAACCGGGACATGAACTGCTGCAGCCTCACCTGCCGAGCTCGCCAGCTCCTTTGCAACTGCAAAGCGGCCATGTTGGTCACTTGCAATCTCTCGTCCTCAATCTCAACGCGAACGCGGTGGATGTGCTTTCGAACCCGAATCGCCCACTCCACCTCTGCCTTGTCAGATGCCATTCGCTCGCGAATGTCATCGGTTATTCGGCGACCAGTTCGCTTGGCGTATGCTTCCCAATCAAAGACACGACCGCTGCGCAAATACATTCCCTTCACATGTCTGGAGAGCACCTCCATGGCAGCACGCTTGCGGGCCTCATCGACGTAGCGACACAGGCGCATTCGCAGTCTCAGGGTTCGCCAGGCAGCGCAGAAGGTTCTGTGGTTATCAGCATAGTCTGTCTCGAATCGTCGCCCCACCAACATCTCGCGCGCCCGGTAGCAGTAAACAAAGCTCCGCAATGTGTTGCTGGCACGTTGAGCCAACTTCTCAAACCGAGCCTTCCGAGCAGCCCGCCTTCCCAGTGCCCCACGCCACATCGCAGTGATCTTGATGCCTGATCGACTACAAAGCACATTAAATGCCAGCTGCGATCGTTGCCGATAGGTTTGAATCACGGCCTTCCAGAGCTGAGCAGCATGCTGTAACGCCTTTTGTTGCGAAGAGGCAGTAAGTCTCTGCTGGGCAGCGAATCGTCGACAAACGTTTCGCACGGTTTGCCCAGCAAGTTCCTGCTTCTTCATTTTGTGTCGTTCACGCTGGAAACCGCCACGAGCACATGCTTGGATACAGGTTACAGCTTCATGTTCTCTCCGCTCCGCTAGCTGCTTCCGCAACTGCACACCCTTCAGGGCCACGCGTAGCAAACTTTCAGGATGTGCTCGCATGCGCCGACGCATGTGCAGTTTGGAAAGCACTTGCTGAGCCTCCACCTTTTTCTCGAGTCCAGCGAGAAGCACTTGCAGGCGTTCAATGCATCTAGTGTGAATGCGGCGCTTGGCAATTGCCACTCGACCAGCTTGCTGCAGCCGCAACACGGCACTACGCTCCTCGAAGCTTGCAAGGCGGATGCGCAGCACGAGGCTCTTTAGCACAGGGGCAACAGTGTCAAAGCACTTTACTGCCTCACGCATCTTCATCATCTCAACTTTGGCGACGCGCCCGCGCTGCAGGGTTTGCAGCTTCATGGAGGATGCTGCAATGCTGGCTCGGGCTGCAAGGTATCGCATGCGTACTGTTTTAAATAATGCGCAGATCATTTGTTTCTCATCTATCGAATCACCTCCTGCGGCTTCTGCTGTTTCCCCAATTTCGGGATCTTCGCTTCCTTCCTCTGCCATGGCTGGAACAGTCGGAAGCTCACAACCACCAGTGATCACCAGTTTGGCGTTGGGCGGTCCTTGTGGCGTCAAGCCAACGTCATGGCCTGAGCTAAGCTGCTACGCAAATCTAAGCAATGTTGGGAGGGCCAAGCACTTTTGATCAAAGGCGATTGTCCTGAGTCTAGGTACCGCAGACCACATGTGAGATTAGTAGTTCTACCTTGATTTCGCCGTGCGCGGAAGTACTATTCACCCTTGTCTGCGGCTACCGCCTGGGTGCGGGGTAGGGCAAATGTGTGGCGAGAGCCGCTGCGGAAAGTGGTATCGGAATCGGCTGTTCAGAGCCCCATGCAGTGTCAAAGACCACTTGAAGCCCCTTCGAGGACTCTTCATGGAGTTTGAGTCATCGAGTCATAGTAAGCTGTCTTTGGGATGCGGACCCATAAAGCTTTATGACCTCTTTGATCGGGTTTTGAAAATGAGTGATTTTCCATAGCCTCTTCATGTTTCGTTTTTCTCTGTGAAACCTGCCTTGAGACAAAAATGGAGCCCATTTTGCGCAGCTTTGCCGGTGGTTTCGCCACACGACAGGGCCAGAAACGCACCGGTGGATTTCTGCCCCACACTTTCCCATGACTCTTGCAACCTTTCTTGGACCACGTAGCATACTGTCGGGACTCCGCCCATTCATGTCCCATGTTTCCCCCAATATGCCACGAATGGAACCCGGTTCACAGATCTGCGGGGTTTGGCCCGCACTGTGCGGCGGATTGCGGCGGTCTCGCTCTGCCTACGGTCTTGCCGGTGATCTGGGCCTGGCAACATACACTTTTCGGTTGTGTCCACGCTCTGCCGATCGTCGCCACATGATTTGGACCCAGCAACATACCTTTCAGGATTGCACTCACACGCTGCCAGGGGTGTTGCCACATGCTGGACCCCCCAAGGCATACAGATTTGACCCACACTCTGTCGGTCGTTCGACCGTATGTTGGAGCCCCCGAAGGCACATTCTGACCATGGGTCGTGCGACCTCTTCCACAGAGGCAACAATCAGGTTCTACCAGTTCAAGAATGAAGCATTGCGTTTTTCCTCGCACGCTTGGCTGCGTTCTCGTCGGCATCATGGAAACCTGATGGCTGCAACATCGCAAGGTGGAGAGCAGTCCACATCTGAGTTTCGAGCGTGCTAGCCACACGCCATGCATTCGGCCGAAGATGTCTGGCTCTTGCTCCTGCAATGGGGGAGCACTGCAAGCTTTGGAAAGCAGCGTTGACTTCCAATGCCTCCACCGAGT
This sequence comes from Symbiodinium natans, assembly GCA_905221605.1. Taxonomy (NCBI): domain Eukaryota; class Dinophyceae; order Suessiales; family Symbiodiniaceae; genus Symbiodinium; species Symbiodinium natans. The sequence continues at coordinate 75,806 of CAJNDS010000381.1, read as the reverse complement.
GCCAAAGCTTGAGGTCCGCCATTTTCAGCTCAGCATCCTGAAAGAGATGGAAAGAGGAATGCCATGGCTAAAAGATGCTAGAAGCTGTACGGACGAAGAGATGTCAACGCACGTGCGCCACAGCAAAACCGACGATGTGTGAAAATTGGGTCATCATGGGCCAATCATGGATCATGCATCCTCGGAGAAGTGTTCGGCGAAGCAGCGACGAGCTACTAGCTCTGTGTTGACCTGGAGAGTCCGATAAGCTCACTCAAGAACTGTGCGAATGCAGGGAAACGCTTCACTTAGCAGTATGTATCTGAGGCTTGCTGCGTCGAGGAAGAAGATGCCCAGTGGGGTCAACCTTGCGCAGACTTTTTCGCGAACACTTCCCGTGGCAATCCGTGGCATCCCCGCCACGACTCCAAGAGTCTCCACGACTCCGGGGCCTTGCTGCTGCGATGGGCCCCTCGATCAATTCGCGGAGCGTGAAAGTCCTCAAAAGCTCGGATCGGTTTAGGGAATCTTTCTACAACTAGCGATCCCTCTGTTTTGAATGCTGACTGCCGCAATTTGAAGATACTTGATGTCACAACTGGTCACTGTCAAATCTCAACACTCATCTTCCTCCAAACAGGGGTGGAGCTTTGCCTCCAAGAGAAGAAAGAGCCTCCTCTACCGGTATTACTTTTACACAACGTATACGAAGACCCATGTCAGTCCAAGAGGCGGTGGCCGTGCAACCCAACTTTCTCAGCGATGTTTAGGGGTGGTGCGGGATTAGATCCTTCGCGGTCCTCTCTAGGGGATGAAAGAGCAAGTCCAGGAAGCCTGCGTAGGTGAAGAACTCCTTGCACGCGGCCCGTTCAAGCTCCTGCACTATCCTGCACTTCTGGGGCACGAGCGGGGAAGTGGATCAGCAGCTCACGCGCCTCCTTTGATTCCGGCTCCTACAGACGCAAAGCCCCTCGCAAAGGCTACCTACTTCCTACCCAGGAATCATGCGCGACGCTGATGGCAGTGGGCAGACTGTGCAAGGCTTCCTCCTTGGAGGCTGTGAGGATCTCTTGGCGCAAGGCTCGCACCTGGACCACACGATTACAGTGACAGACTCCCTGATAACAAACTCACTGGAAGTGGCATGCGGCACTCCAACCGAGAAATCGAGGCCTCTTGACGTGAGGGCGTCCTCGAGCCTCGTGCGAGAAAGCCAGAAGCTTTACACCTCTAAAGTATGCAAGGGGAAGTCTGCTGCAGCTAGGCCCTATCTGGCGCTCCTTGCGACATCGAGCGGAAAGTAGGCCTGGTCACTGCGAACACTGGAGGCACTGGGCACACATCCCCTCAGACGCATCGTCTTGGTCCAGGTGGCCGGCAGTTTTTGCAGCCACGCCTTCATTTCAGCTGCTGCTAGCCTAGAAGCTACACCTAAGCATGCTCAGTATTTCAAAGCTTGCGATCCACAGCCGCCTGAACTCGCGGCTGCCATGTCTTGAAGCTGATTGTGGAGTAGGTTGCAAGCTGTAGGACCTCGGTTCAGATATCAGTTCATCGAACAGCACTGTGCGAAGAGCTCTTTCTTCGCGCAAAAAAGGTTCTGGCACCATCTGGAACAAGCAGCGCTGCCAGGCGCTCGAGTCCCAACGCTGGGTCGGCCAAGTGATGCCTGGCAGATGAGATGGGGCCTCACGCGTGTTCTTAGACTCTTGCGGTCGCATCACGGGCTGGGCTCCAAGCAGCACCCCACAGCAAACGATGAGGTTGAAGCCATCTCGAACGAAAGCATGACCTTCCAAGCCATCCGTGGCCATCCAAGGAAAAGTACAACTGCGGCGCGACAGACAGCAGCTAAGGGCCTCGAGTAAGGTGCTGGATGTCACCCACGAGAAACTTTACACGAGCCTACGCAAGCACATCGAAATCTTTTGAATCAAAGCCCTCCCCCTCGGTCTGGCTTCTGTGAGGCTGCAGCAAACTCTCTGTCTGTGAGGACGGCTCGAAGCTTGCGCTTCGCTGCAGCCATGGTCTGACAAAGATGCCGGGCATCAAGCTTGCCAGCCACGTCTGCATCTGAGAGCTTGGCTCTGGCAGACACGTCCAGGGCGATCAGCTGGGCAAGGACAAGATGTTGTATCACACGGTTGTGTCAGCACGATCGACCGTGCACGGCTCTCTACACTCTACACGGCACTGCACGGCAATGTGCGTATAAGGCATTTTATGGACACACGCGGGGGATGGGTTGGCCCATGTCCCAAGAGGCCAGCCTCCGAAGCGCCCTCCAACACAGTGCTGCGAAGCTCAACGGCCACCTGATGGCCTGAGCAACTGCCATGGTGACATGGCAACCCAGCATGCGGCAATGCAGTGATGCATGAAGGAGCTGCAGAGTTGTCGTTAGACTTGCGAGCTGTGGCAGGGCGTTTGCTTTCCGACTTGTGTCGCAGGGGTGTGCGTTCTGTTGCTGTGCATCGCGGCACCCGCTCTTACTGAAGGCCATTCGTCCACCCAAAAAGGGGTTGCTCGTGGCGCCCTCAACTTGTGCCTGAGCCGCAACCAGCAACCAGGATGCGACAGGAGGGCACCTGGCAGAGAAGAGAGAACGTCGGCTCAGTGGGGTTTGGGGTTTAGGGCATAGGGTCTAGGGAAAAGGGTTCAAGGGTTTAGGGGTCACTCGAAGCGCGCCTCCTGAGGAGTCCACAGTGGAGAGATGTGTTGCAAGCGCACGTGTAAAGGCACCTACCAAGGTACAGTACAATCTCTTTCTATGCTTCCACTTGGTCCCGCTCGGCCCCCAGCAGGGACCACTCCGACACTTTCAACCGCATAGTGCCATGGTGGATACCTGAAATCGGACTGGAAGTAACACAGTCCTAATTACTTGTCTTGCATTGTCTTGCATCATCCTGTGAATCATGGCTTGTCTGCCACAAGACATTCGCATGACCAAGGTGCCAGCAAGGTTGAGTCCTCACATAGCACCACACAACAACCATGCGGTGCTCAGAAGTCTGCGGCTCAGAAGTCTGCCCAAGTGCCGGGCGTAGAAGTCCCGGCACGGTGAACACGGCAAACCCGGTTTGGCTGGTTGGGAGAGGTAGTCCAAGGTCTAGCGCTGCTGAGAGTATCCACTAGATTCAGTATAGGCCTGAATATGCTACCTGATGTGACAAAGCTGATCCAACTCCCTCGCGATGGCAATGGAGTCCCACGTGTCAAGAAGCCATGCAGGCCCCAGGCCTTCATGAACTCTTCCTCCTCCTTCGGATGCTTGCAGGTCCTCGGCTTTTCGCCTCTTGTGTCTGCAGTGACTCTCCGGGATAATTTGTTCGCCTGCAAATGAGCTCGACCAGCTCAGGGATGGAGCCCATGGCCTGCAGCAAGAGTCGTCACGCAACAGGAGCGAAAAAGAGGAACGGTCGCTGCCTCCAGCTGTGGGGGCGCGGCTTGACAAGGCACCTGTCAAGAGCTGTGCTCCAAACGACCCAACATGTGCCGATCCAGGCCTCGTACATTGCAGAAACGATCCACTTAACATCGAAAGCCTGAGTGATGCGGTGTTGCGTGCAAACGTCGAGCCCCTGCCTGAGAATCCTGCGGAAAAAGCTGAAGGCATCTTGCCTCGCCAACATCGCGCATGTGTCACGACCCACAGACTAAGTGGCATTGCGGGTGCGTCTGACTGCTGGCCGCCTTCGTTTTCTTCGTCGCCTTCTTCATACTCCTCCTCGTTCTCTTGCAACGGAATGCAATAGCCTGTGAAGTGGCAATGGCCTTGCAATGTGATACAAAGCACCGCACAGCTCAAAGCTAGTACAGACAAACGGTCCGACTTGCTGCCAGAGAGCACGCAATGGCAGCAGCGCTGGCAAGCAAGTCTCTTGAAGGCGGGCAAGTAGGTCCCTGGTGTGGAGACAACCCGACTGTTTCATTGGGGTCTAGATCTGGAACTTTCTGGAACTCGGAACCTCCTCGAGTGCTCTTCGCAATTCATGTCGCCAACGCCGCACAGCGATTTCCATGCCTGGCTGGCAGAAGGCCTCGAAAGAACTCAGAGCTGAAGAAGAAAGATGTTGTCTGAGAGAGCGAGAACTCCAAGAAGCGAAGTCTGGAAACCCATGAAATCTTCGGTATGTTGGAAGGGGACCTGTGACTCGACCTTCCTCTTCTCCACAGTTCCAAAGAGGTAAAGAAGAGCACAAGGTTCATGGTCTGAGCCCGGCGCCCGCGAGTCCACCAGCAAAGTCCGAACACCTCTTCCAGACGGGATCGGCTTTTGGTGTTTTGCTGTGTTTTGGTGCAGCCACGAGCTTTGAAGTTGACCCTGATCCCTGAGGCCTGGGGGAAGCTGGATGCCATGCAGGGTTGACAGCGGCTGTGCCAGCCAAGGTGCTGGCAACAGAAGTCTCCTTGCTTGCTTCAGCCTTTGAAACTCTCTTGTGGTGTGTCTCTGCTCATCTCTGCTCGTTATTCAGGCCCGGTGTTGTCATGTTTGGAACGGTTTGCAGCCGTTTGAAACCCTCAGCTCCTCGAGAGATTCTCCACCGCACCAGCGCCGGGGCAGCGAAGGAAGCAGCCCAGTGACTCAATGAGCTGCAGAGGTGCCTTTCTCAAGCAAGTCTGTACGTGATCTCACATCTAAGTTGAACTCCGCAACTTTTGAGACTTCCTTCTTGCACATACTGTCACATACTCCTCCCACCGACTTGAGGTCTTCCAAGCGTTCTTCAAGTCGACCCGGACGCGAGGACGCACTGAGATCATCCAGGAGATGAAGGGCCTTCGCCGCTACCCCATTCCAAAAACTGGTGTGGAAGCATCTGAAAGCTGAAAGCTGTAAACACTCTGAAGTCGACTTTCAAGCCTGGCAGGCTCGGCGTTCCCAGCTGCGCTCGTTCGCGGACCCACCAGTCACCTGGAAGCATCTCCGCATGAGCACGCTGATCATGCGGTCAATGGCAGAAGCACAGGGACAGGACAAACCGCGGGGCCTGAACCCGGTGCACGGCTCCGAGCGCTGCATCCAGGGCTTCCACCTCCATCCGGTCCAACTCCTGCTGTGCAGGAGCACTCTCAGCCCTCAGCTCACCACCATTTGAGAAGAAACAAAAAACACAAAGAGAAAACACATGAAAAGAAACCCCCCGCTTTTTACCGCGGCACCTCTGAGGCGCTGCTGCGGCGCTCCCGTGCCAGGCGCTCGGCCAGGCAGCGTGCCAGGCCTCGGAGAGCATCGCCGTTCCGAGGGACGACTTGCGTAGAATGTAGTAGACTTGTAGTACACCTTGTAGGCAGTGTGGCTGTGGAAGCGAGGCATTCGAGGCAGTGACCGAACTCATCTTTTGCGGCCCGGTACTGGGTCTCCGCCAGGGCCTTCATTGACGAGAGCCACCGCTTCTCTCCCTGCCCTTCATTTGGAGCCTCCTGTCTACAGTCTAGAGGAGCTAAGGTGCTTGACAGTGGCCGGGTCATCCTATGAGAAGCCACATTGACTCACAACACCCTAATTGGTGACTGCCTGCACATTAGGGCCCAGGCGTAGTGACGGAACAGCGCCAGGTAGTCGCCTCGAGCCCAACTTCAGCCATTTCAGGATTGCGTTGCTGGATGTTGATCATATTCCCCGGCGAAAATGGCCGCAGAGACATCGTTGCAAATACAAGTGGTTTCCTGCAGTGATCCGCACACATTTCCAAAAAAGCACCTGTTGCGTCTTGACCTTGCCAATCAGTCCACACCCCGAGCAAGCCTGCAGAAAAATTGCCCAGGCCAGCGCCCGTGAAAACGCCACACGGGGTGAGCAACCCCAAAAACCGGAACGCAAGCAGCCCCAAACCAGACTCCAAATGAACTTCAGGAACCGAGGTAGCTCTGCAGCAGAAAAGCCAAAACCCAGATTCCAAAAAATTTCGAGTCCGGAGGAACTAAGGCGAAGGAGGGTGTCTCTGATTGAACTGCGTTTGCGACCGCAATTCAGTGTAGGTGTGCGATGCCATTGAAGATCTCTGCTGAACGTGGGGGTGTTGGAGCAGCTCTATGTACACAGTGCTAGGCAGATCGGCAGCACTTATGGCTGCTGATGCCATAGTTAACTGGCATTCATGCCGCCGACATCCTCCGACGTGCCTTTCCAATAGGAAAACCCACGAAACGGCGATGTGCATTCTTTGTCCTACTATTCCGGGGCCTCCCTTCGTGCAATAAGCCCTGAACATGCTGGGTGCGACTTGCATTTTCCAAATCTTCCGAACTTCGTCGTTCTTGCATAGGAAAACCCCTAGCACCTGATAGCAGGGAGGGGCAAACAGTTAAGCTTGAGCAAAGCAGACATCGCCTTTCAACCTGACCAGAGTGCGCGAACCGTCGCTTCAACCGAGAGAAATTGAAAAGTTTCGCTACGACAGCTTTCGTGATCAGTGACTAGCTGCATCTACCTGCTCCCCTGCTGCCTGCACAGGAGAGGATGTCTGTCTGGTCACCGTCACTGGAGATGTCGATGCTGAAGGAGAGATCGTCTGACTCGCCTCGCCAAAGGCCACGCACAACGGCAGACTCACTCAGAGAGAAACGCGTACGGCATGCGACACAGCCTGCAATGCCTGCAATTGCATCGTCCAAAGCTTCGAGAATGGGTGCTCCAAGACCCACGGCTTGGCAACGGTGCTGCACATCGCGCAGCTCTGCAAGTGTGAGGTCCTTGGCAGGGTTAGGGCATCATAGGTGCACATTAAACAGACCCACACCTCATAACCGCACATAGAAACGCCTCATGAGCGCCCATAGGGCCTCGTGTGGGGGGGGGGGGGGGCGGGGGGTTATGGCTTGCTACACCACACCTCCTTTTGGGGCTTAGGATTTGCCACCGCTAGGCTTAGGCTTTCCACACCGCAACTCCCTTTTAGTGTTCAGGGTTTGGCACTGAACGTTCAGGGCTCGCAACGCCACATCTTTCTTTAGGGTGTAGGGCATCTCCGTTTTAGGGCTTGTTGCTCGAAAATTCCTGTAAACTGTAAGGTTTAGGGCTTGGCACGTCAAATCTTTAAGGCACAGGGCTTGCATCCACGTCTCATTTTTCGGGTTTGCGGGTTTGTCATGCCACAGTTTTGGGGATAAAGTATCATTTAAGACCACACTTATTAACCCGCGCCCCTTGGCAAGCCATGATTGGCCATGATGTTGTGCTTTGCGACTGCTCCCATCCGACGAGGCTCCAAGTCGCCATAGGAAAGCTGTGATGCCAAATGCGCCTCCCGGCAGACAGCCCATAGAACGAAGGCGCACGTGGGTGGACTGCACAGATCGCCTCGAGTTCTGTGAAGTGGGCTGCCAGCTGGCGCTCCTCAACTTTTTCTGTGCGTTTCTTATGTACGTTTCAATGTTCACAATCTTCGCCAATTCTGATCAGAAAAACCCGCCTCATCATCCATCGTGTCGTGCAGGCTGCGACGATGAGATATGCCAGATGATGTCCAGGATTGGGGGTCAACAGCCCTCACCCACAAGACAAGATAAGGTGCGCTTCAGCAATTTCCGTGCCATTCAACTCCACTCAACACCGACGACCTTCGATCCAAATTGCAGCAATCAAACTCCCGCTCAGATTTTCAAGCTCGAAAAGTTTTTGCGGCATCGGCTATGCAGGGATGTGGCAGGGAGGGTGCAGTGACGCGTTGCGGACGCACGGTGCGAAGGGGAGCAATAGCACGTGACATGGGGCACCACTGCACCATACATGGGCACCATGCACCAATAAACATACACCGCGACCACCGCACCAAATTTGCCTCAGCCGCGCATGCAACGAGGGGCGAAAATCGACTTACGCCAATACGCCGATATTCCCCCCCCCCCCCCCCCACATACGCCGATATCCCGCGAAGGCCGAATCCCCCCTCCCCTCCCTGAGACGCCGATATGGTCTCGGGCTCCCGGGCCCTACCCCTTATGCCTCCCCCCCCCCCACTCCCTTCCCCCAAACCCCGAGCCTCTCCCTAAACCTTAAAACAAACTAAACCGCCCCCATTCACAGCACCGGGGGGGCGAAACCTTAAACCCTAAACTTATGTAAATCCTAAACCTGAAACTTTAAACCTTAAACCTTAAACCCTAAACCCGGTCTCTTAAACCTTCAACCCAAAATCCTAACTCCAACCCCCAAATCACACCACGGGCCTCAACCTCAGACCCTAAACCCCGAACCTAAACACTAAACCCTAACCCCCACCCCCATGGTATCCCCCCCCATCCTCCCTTGGATCCCTACCCCCACCCCCCACCCCCTTGGTGTAGGTGTGGTTGGGGGGTTAGGGTTTAAGGGTTTAGGGTTTAAGGTTTAAGGATTAGGAATACCCCCTGAACCTGTGGTGTGGGTGTGGTTTGGGGGGGGGGGGGGGGCAGCCCGGGACCATATCCCAGACGCCGATACGCCCATATTTCTCCCCTCCATCCCTCCCCTGCTACCTTTCCCCTCCCTCCTCCTCTCCTCCCTGCCCCGTCTATTCTTCCCCGAACCGCAACCCTCATCCCAAAGCGCCCCTATGCCCTGAATCTAAATAAACCTTAAAAACCCCCGTGGATGAAGAGTGAATTCAACGCTTTCAGGCAGGCATGGGCCTCAACCAACCTTGAAGTTTACGGCTTCGGGCTTTTTTACTTCCCTGAACCTCTACTCCTGTGAGATTATGGCAACAGCCTCCACGGGAGTAGGTTTTGGGTTAACATAAGTCTTTTGAAAGTTGGGCCACTGCGCCCTAAGCCCTGCCACCCATGCTCCTATCTCACACAAAGAGTGACAGGGCGACAGCACCACCCTGGCCACCCCAAAACATCCCAAAACCATAAAGCTAAGCACGTTAAGTTGAGAGGTTTGTGTTTGGGATTTAGACATCAGGGTCGAAGGGCTGAGAGGGTTAGACTCTTAGGGTCTTCGCGCTCACGTGTTCAGATCATCGGGTTTCGGGTTTAGGCAAACGTTGAAGACCGGTTAGATGTGGATTCTTTTCTAGTAGTCATAAACAAACGTAAACGCGTTAACCCTATAACCCTACATCCCCTGAACCGCTGAACCCGAATTATGGTTTAGGGTTTGGGGTTTGGGGTTTGGGGTTTAGGGTTTAGGGTTTAGGGTTGAGGGTTGAGGGCTGAGGGTGGCTGAGGGGGGTGAGGGCTGAGGGCTGAGGGCTGAGGGCTGAGGGCTGAGGGTTGAGGGTTGAGGGTTGAGGGTTGAGGGTTGAGGGTTGAGGGTTGGGGGTTTGGGGTTTAGGGTTTAGGGTTTAGGGTTTAGGGACGCCCTTCATCTCGAAGCTAGCTCGCGGCGTCCGCGCAGGTCCACGGGCGCAAGAGAACAAAGTGGTGCTTCACCAAGAAGAACAGGATGTTCCCATTTGTCATGTTTGTCTGAAATTGCCTGAGCCACTCTGTTTTGACCAAGCCTCCTGTCTCTGTCCGGCGGTCGCAATGCGAAGAAGTGAAACATGCAACCCTCAGTGACGGAACTCTGTGCAATGGATGATCCATGTCATATCAGGCTTCCCGGGTGCTTGCTGCTAATGTCAGCTGGTTTGCTCAGTCGTGGAGTTCTGAGTCTGAGGGCTGCAATAAATGCTAAGAAGATCCATCCTGCTGTTTCGGGTCAGAGACAAAGGCCCGAATGTTCACGAGGGTGGGCCTGAGCACAGTTGCCAATGTTTGGAGGATGCAAGTAGTGGACTGCCAAATGGACAACTTCATTGAACGAGATCGCCTTCGCCATTCGTTGCTGCGCTCTGGCCTGATACCTGGCGTCTTTCGCACATGAGGGCAACGGCTACTGTGATCGAGAGCCGTAGCAACACAAGTCGAGCCAGACCATCGCCATCGACACCCACGATCCACCCGGTCTCCTGCTAATGACCACATGTTTCATCCTTACTCCGCAGCTCTGGAAGTCCTACACAAGCTTAAGGATTCTTTTCTAGAAGAGATCTTCGGTTTGGGAAGCCCGTGGGGGCCTCGGGCACGTGGAAACCTGAATAAAGATCTCTCAAGCATCTGCTCGGGTTCAGATGCTGCAATCGATGCAGCCTGGGTTGAAGTTTTCACTCGAACAGGGTTCTGAATTGGTATACAAGGGGGGAGGAGGCCAACGGAGGTTTGGTCATCATTTTTCCAAACGCAGACCCCACAGCACGTAGCTCTCACCTGGCAAACCTGCTGCTGCATAAACCGCCCGGTGAGGTGGCAGACTGCCTGAAGTCGTACATGGCCGCCTCCTTTAATGAATTACTGGGAATGGGCCCCTATCTTGACCGACCACACATTGCTGGCTCTGTGCCCCCACCTCAAAAAGCAGAACGCACACGGCCTGACGGCGTAAACTTCTTCCAACCACTTGCACCTTTGAGCTTGCTTTTCGAGGCCAACACAGGAAGCCAGAATGATGACAGGCGGTACAGTTCATACAGAAAATCTGAGCAATGGCTTTCCCTTGCGGATGAATATCCATGTTACAAAGCTTCCTCTGACGCCCTAGGCGTCACATGAACAAATCTCAAAATCGACTTGGGAGGCCGTCACATCGTCCGCGCCATTTGGAGTCGCATACCCTAAGGAGGCCCTAGGCTCTGGCTCTGAGTCTGCAAAAAAAATTGGGAAAGGGGAACAAGTGCGCTCTATCTCCTCCTTGGTTTTCTTCTTATCTTTCTTCCTCGCCGGCGCCGGCGAAACCTCCTGGCGACATGGCTTGTCAATCAAGAGACCATACGCAAGCTGGCCTGGGGCAATAATGGAGTGTGGCCTCGCCTCCTCAGTGAAGCCCAGCCGATGCATGGGCTCCTTTGTCATCAGATTCTTGTCCATGCGGCATTGCAAATACCTGTGTGCTCAGACTGAAACATCAGCATGGCGCAAGCCATCTCTGCGAGTAGTGGCACATGCGGACGTTTCCCTACAGAGCTGCTCCGACAAGGGTCGGCTACTTTAAGGGTGGGCACTGCTTGGACAAGTACCGGCACGACATATTGTCATGAGAGTGCTGCTTCAGGCACTGCAAGTACTCGTCCTCAAAATGATAAGGGGCAAGATGGGGCAAGAACAATCCATAGCAATCGACATAAGCTGGTGCACAGAAACAGCACAAAAAGCACAAGTTACGAGCGTCTCCTTGAGCTTCGAGCATTCGCTGAAGTGATCGAGAGGAAAAGATCCCTGCAAAGCTCCCGGCTGACAAGGCGCTGTCAAAGCACGTCCAAAAAGAGGCCGTTAGCAAGGCCTTGTCTGGAGGCCGCCCGGGCATTATCCGCTTCCCCATGGACACCTGGCTGCGGCCGGACCAAAGAGGCTCTCTTTTGCCCCGGCTGGAAGCACAACGACGATAGACGACCCATGCATCATTGCGCAGTACTGTGCATCACTTTTGCTGCCAATGCGGTTGTCAGCACGTCCGCCAATCGACCGTGAACTGTGCAGGCGCGGTACAAACAGCTGAGGTCACACATAGGATGCCACCAATTCAAGCCCCTTGCTAAACTGATCTTGAGCGCAGCGTCTCGGATCGGAAGCTCAGCGTCGTCATGGCTTCAGTTCAAGAGCTCCACACCACTCCTGCACAGCGTCGCATGCTCCTCGACTCTCTGCTTGCTGCGATATACAGAAGCAGCGCGCAAGCACCAGACTCCCGTCAAAAAAAGGACATGCGAGGTCAAGAAAATCTTTGCTTTCCTCAAGTACCGTCGTTCAGTTCCAAGCTGAGTCATTAATTGATGGAAGAAGCATACGAGCTGATTACCTGCAGCTTTGCTTCAAACGGCGGATTCTTGTGCGTGTATTGTTTGTTCTTACAGTGAAACATGTTTAGAAACAATGTTGCAGACAATTGGCTGTGCCAGAAACAGCTCACAGCACAAAAGACGTCATTTCAGCATCTGGCACAAAAAGGCGAAACCGGCACACACCCCGCAGGGCCACGTGCTAAACAGTCAAACAGGTGCTTGTGTGGCTTGATAGCTCCACGCTTAACGAAGACGAGAGCACCTGACAGCAGCTCGTTCAGCAAGGCCAGCAATCCAAGCAGCCTGCCAAGGTGAGCAGATGCCCGGGCAACCGTCCCATCTGCAAAGCCCCGGCCCGTAGATTTCTGCACCCCAGGGGTTGGACGGAAACCTTAGTTGCTTAGCTGCACACCAGAGTGTAGTCATGGCTGGAATGACCTTGGGCCGAGCGGCTGAAATCCAGAATTGGCGCACCATACGGTCGACGGCGTGATGCATTTAGCCTCCAGGCCGACGAGTTCAGACTGTCCTTCTCTGCCTACCTCTTCCGATTGGATTTCGCAGCTGTGCTGGGCTATGCTGGGCTTCCCACAGAAACGGAATGCACAACAGCAGCGCTGCAATGGCGAGCCTAATTGAAACAGCTGGCCCCCTCCACCAGCCATAGGGCAAACAATGCAAAACATCCTTCATCACAAGCTCATGAACGAGCTCATAGCCACAACTTGAAGTAAACAGCCAGTGCCGCCAGTGCCTTCTAAGAAGCAAATCGCAAATCACAGCCCAGGCCAGCTTTGGCACGCCCCAGACATAATCCTTGGACACGGAGTTTATAACAACTCATGCTAACGACACCGTCGCAGACGAAGCAGAATTACAAGATGCTCAAGCACGCACTCGTGAAGCTGCGGACGTAGTCTCTTTGAAACCGAGAATCGCATGCGGGCAAGGTGATATGAGGCCGCTCAGCTGTAGCTGTGGCGTTGTGCTTCGCAGAGCTCTTCGTACTGTTGACGACAAGCTGCGAGGTGGCATTGACAGCGTTGAGTGCCGCGGCGCTGTCGGTGCTATTGAAGTTGTCCGATGCGCTTCCATTGCTGACCGCTGCCTGCAAAGGAACGTCACCCCACCCTTGCAGAAGACAGAGCAGCGGGACTGACTCCAGGGTGCAGAGCACGTAGCCGCTCAAATTTTCTCAGGCGGGATGCTTGCCCTCAGCCGTGTCGCTGCATAGCAGCCGAACACAGTCTGGCACGTCATTAGCGGCAACTGCCTAAGGCAACTTGCGACACCTTTCCATGAAGGACAAGGTCGTTAGCTTTCGTGAGCAGTTGGAACTCACGCATAAAGAGGCTGCAAGCAACGGCTTCCGTTGAGCATACCTCCATCCTCCAAATAGCTCTAATCAGACGGGTTGAACAATGATAGCAGTGCAGCTGAAAAGTCGGGGGACTCGGTTTGGAGATCCATGCCGCCGACTCCGCCGAGGACTGATTTGCGGTGACCAGGGTCCAGCACCTGGGCCAACGAGCGTCCAGCAGGCTGCCGAGCTGGAAACAACTCTGCAAACAACTCTGGAAACAACTCTGGAAACAACTCGAAATACAAACCGGGCCACTCTTCCCTTCGGGAAATCCTCCCACTTCCTGGAGCCCGTCTTGTAGATCCTCACTCGGCCCTTCGGTGGGCTCGTCTTCCTGCAAAGTTTCACCGAGAGAGACAGTATATTTAATGAAGTTCCATTCCATTCGCTCAGTTTGTTCCTGCTTTTTCTCTCAGAGTCCTGGGCACTGTCGGCTTGGGAATCACCGGGGCCGGGTTTTGCAAAGCTCCGGCGCAGAGCTCTTGAGGCCAGCCCAAGGCCTGAGATGTTGTCGCGAGCGCTTCTGTTTCAAGATGACAGCGTTTCTCCACTCCTGCCTCGACCTGGGAGAGCCACAGCTGCTCTCCGTAGCAGCGGTTGAACCTAACTCGGAACTCGGAAATCGGAAGTCGAAACTGCGAGACATGACTGCACAAACTGCTCCGCGAACTGTTCCACTCTGCTCCACCAGAGATGCCTTCAGAACAGTCCCTGCCGGGCAGCGTTATCCGGGCATACACAGCAGTTTGAACAACTTCAGGGGCAAGAGGTGGCCTGTGAGCATTCGTCAGTCTTCGATCACTGACCATTCCACAGGCGCGCTGCAAACACAGCCAAGCTCTGACCCTGCAAATCAAACACAATTATTCGCCCTAGAACCCTGACTTACTGAACAAACCCAAATCTTAGAGCAGCGCACCCTAAACCTGCAACCCCAAAAAGCCTCAAGCCCACTCTGTAGGCACACTCGAGGACCCTGGCAACGCAGAAGACTTGTTGTGAACCCTTTGGCTAGAGAAGGCACAAGAACTGCAAGGTTCAAGTTCTGGCAGGCCCATGCAGGCCCATGCAGGCCCATAGGCCGCTCTCCGAGCTACGCCGCCTCCTCTGCGCGGTGCTGGCGCTGCTCATAGTCCCAAGAAACCACATTACGCTCGAGCGGCAGCAATGGTGAGCAGAGTCTGAGTGGGAACGTGCGTTGGGCCACAAGCCCCGTTCCTGCTCTTGTGGGCCATAAGAGCCAAACCACAAGAGCTTCTCAACGACGAGATGTTAGATGTTCCTGCTATTCTTCTGGCAAAGGTCTCACATAATCGCCTAAGCCATCTCAACGATTAATCCTGAACACTCCCCCCGAAAGTCCGACTTCACCTGCCCGTACCTGATGTGCATGGTTTATTGTCAGGGCTTGCGGACACCTTGTCAAGAGCCATTTAAAAACAACGAAAATATGGTTGACAAAGCCTGGCAACATGCGAAAACATTGGAAGGCGTGGGGCAAAACGCACTTTCCCTAACAATCTCAAACATGCTCGAACAGGCCCGAACCAACACGATCTTCTGTGGTCAGTGCACCTGGTAAGTACGGGCCAGAAAACCCAGGCCTGTTGACGTCTGGGTGCTGCTGTGCGAACACCAGGGCAGCCTCTTCCTGTGGGAACTCTACATCATCCAAGAAATCATCCTACGTCTCTGCTAGCGGTTGGTAGCCGAGGATTCTGAGTAAATTGCAATTGCCCTGTCTTCCCGTCCTTCTTCAAGAATGCTTTCCATGTTTGGGTGGCACACTTCGCAGCCCAAAATGCATGCTGGCAGCTGGCCGGCGCCGTCTCTTCAAGCTGCTGGCAGATCCAGCTGCTGTCACGGGCACTGTTGCTTGGGATTCCGACCTTCATCCAGAGCCGGGCCGACTCTGTCGCAACAGAGAGGAAGGAACCACAGAGTAAACGCTGGAGCTGCTCCGCGTAAACCTTACAGAGAATTGCGTCGACTGTAAACACTCCACCACCTTTCTACCACTAGTCAAACTCTCTCGTCAAAAACTCTCAAGGGCGCATTCGCTCCACACAGCGTGTCCTCTGCTACTTCTTCAATCAAGTTTCGTCTATGCGCCCGGGCCCTGTGTAGTTGTGAGGTTTGCCCGTCTCTTGCCCCTGGCGGCGGGCGATGTTTTGTCGCATCTCCTGTATGGCATGGCACAGAATGCACAGACATCCACGAGGTAGCCGAGACAGTTTTTCAGCGCAGGACCAGACCTCCTGCTCCTTAAGCCGCAGCTCGCGTCTCACCTTCAGATCACGCTGCAGCATGTGTCCAAACTCCGACGAAAGCAGCCGTTGCACGTCGTTGCCCTTATTCGATGACTCTGATGGAACATGATGGAACATGATGGAACATGATGGAACATGATGGAACATGATGGAACATGATGGAACATGATGGAACATGATGGAACATGATGGAACATGATGGAACATGATGGAACATGATGGAACTTATGCGGAACCGCAACGCACGCATCCAGCAGAGAATGGCTTCTCCCCTTCGCTGCAAGCAGAGCGTAGCGTCTGTCGACATATGCGGACTCTTCTGTGCCTCGTGGTCGCTGGTCCAGCAGCGCTCAAAAAGTTCATCGCTCGCGACGGTAAGGCTGCGATCCTTCCGCATTTGCACACTTTGCACAAGGCGCCGTTTGCCCAATTGCGGGCTTCGAAGTCCATTTGAGGCTGTTGTTGCAATGCATGCTGCTGCATACAGCAGCTGCCTCGTCCAAAGCCTTGCCGTGCCGCTTGATCGCCAATGAAATCTCGTACTCGATCCTCAGAAGCAAGTGACTGACTGTTTCAACAAGTGCGAGATAGTGCGAGAAAGATCTGACTGTGCTCACACATAGAAGCCACACCATGTTGCACCATACTATGTTACGTACACTCAGTCCTCAGTCAAGCAGCTCTCGGTACAAGAAAGACCATGAAGCTGCCCACGCCTGCAAAGCTTCGCGGTCTCTCCGCCGTGGAGCCTTAGGCATCTTCCGCTGAACGCAGCAAAGTGTCCCCAAACCCTGCAGCGTAAAATTACCCCCCCTTGAAGCAGCCCTGAAACGAGGTTACGGTTTACACGAGATTGCACCGAGGAGCGCACCTAGGAGTGCACCTAGGAGCGCACCCGGATCCGGTAAAGTAAACTTAAGTCGACAGCTAACGACCGGGCTCTGGGATTTCAGGTTCTCAGCTAAACCGAACATCTCCCGCCAGATGTTGAAAGACTTATTGCTTAAGGCAAGATCTTTCGGGTCGGACAGGGCTTTGTTTCTAACAACTGTCTTCGAGGGCACTGTCCATGTCAGCGCAGGCTTTCAACAAAAGTTGCACCACTTCTACGTGGTCATCCTTGCAAGCGGGGTATGTTCGTCGCTTTACGCGTGTCAATACTGGGCTGGAGCATGCATGCTGGGACTTGGGATCCAAGGCTCTATCCAAACTTTCTGCAAGCACAGTGGAGTAACAAGCCATCTGCAAAAGAGCAATAACCCTCTGAAACCTCTTCATACCGACAATGCACGACTAGGAAAGACGGAGTGTCCACCAATGGCCTCGCTACTATGATCCGCTATGCTGAGTCGACGAAGCACCTTGCTGAGCTTCTTGATCTTGTCCCTGAATTCCTGCGCCTTAGAATCTGGCATGAAGGCCTCCTCCAAGGTGCAACGCGGGCAGCTGCAGACGAACATGTACTGACCTTGCATCTTTGGTCGCAGAACGTTGCACATGCACGCAATAGCTGCTGAAGCGTGAGTGTCTGGCGTGAATGCATTGCCGGACGATGCCAAGAGGCTTTGGAGTTCTCGCCGGCGAAGCATCGCAGGGCGGTCTACGCGCACGTAGTTGCAGCAGATCTCATCACCCATCTGGTGCCACACGCCGCAGATTCCGCTCTAAACTCTACAGGAATAGCAATTATGCACTCGGTGCACACAGCGATGCAAGTCCACAGTTAAAAAAGATTTGCATATGTGCTCCAATAGTGTCCACAAGCGATAAGCATCGACAAAAGCAAGTGCCTCAGGCCTCCAGGTCCCGCGCAGCACGGCAGATTATGACATCACCGACGAAAGTAAAGCTCGCGTTCGGCCTGCAAGAGACTTTACGGACGCAGGGAGAATGCGCACAGACGAAACTACGCAAGTTGCACTCTGTCCACGACCTGCAGGAGTGGTTCATGACAGCAGCCAGGGGCCAAAGCCCCCACAGCTTCTCCTCGATTTCCCCCGTGCTGCTGAGGGTGATGCGGCTCCGAGCATTCAGCTGCAGTATCCTCTTCCACAGAGCGCTCAGACGCTGAATCACAAAGCCCAGACCAAGCCGAAATCTCCCGCACACGAGGTCCTTTGCACCTTCTCTTCATCCACGCTCCGTTCTTGTCCTTCAGGGCTGGTAAGTCTTGATGCAGGCGAAGCCTCGGCCACAAATCACCTGCAACATATCCTGCAAGCGTCGTGAGTCGTTGGCGCTTTGATGCTTGATTGATGTTGGCTACGACCGGCTTATGATGCCTTTGCGGGCCTTGGGCAAGTTCTTTGCCGAGACTCTTCCGGCGTAGGAACATCATCCCCGTCAGGTTCGCCGCTGAAGAGACTCATGAACCTTTGCTCTGAAAGAAGGATCCCGGACCCGGAAGACTGGCCTCATCAATGAATCAACACGCTTCAACTGCTTTCTTGATACTCGCTGGGGACAGAGTCGGAAAACAAGCAAGCCACAGACAGGAAACAGTCAGAACATCCATCCAGGGATGGCTTTTGTGCATTCTGCATTCGGCCACCGCGGTTGTTCGACTCGGTTTTCAGACCCGAGAGGTCTTTCCAGATTCCCGACTCCACCGTCACTCCTCCGCATCTATATCATCTATGCTGCGCCCAGTAGCTGGCAGAACTCCTTTTGTGGGCAGCTCTGTAGCTTGCTCAGGGTGGCTTTCAGCAGCTCGCAGTGACTTCGCATAACGAAAGCTTTCCTTGGCCATGCTGTCTTCAACAAGTCCCATCAAAACACGGTGATAGGACGTGCAGGACGTGCACGCGCATGATGTCTCAACGCCCTGACTCACATGCAAGACTCCATGAAGAATATGAAGATACCACCTTGTGACGTCCATCGCTTGCTCATGCCCGCGTGAGATCACATCAGCAATTCCGAGCCAAGCGTCTGAACGAAGAGAAGTTCGCCCAGCGCAGCTCGTTCGCGGACCTCCCACTCACACTAAAAGCGAAAGAAAGACTTGAAAGAGCAAGAAAGAGTCAGAAGGAGCAAGAAGGCAACAACATGTGAGATTACGCGGAATCCTGCGAGAGCTGGGAGATGGCAGGGGTCAAAGAGCCGACGACATCGGATTCTCATCGAGGCACGATCAGCCCAGGGCGCCCGCGCACGAAGCCTGAGGATGGCTCAACGCGGCTGTGGAAGCCTGCGCACAGTCTGCATGGCACACGTTGGATCATGTGCTCAGCTGCTGCTTAGGCCAAGCAGGCTTCATGACTGCAAGTCATGAGTCATGAGTGATCCTGCATCCAGATCCTCCAACGCATGTTCTTTGCAGGGACTGTCCCGTGTTTGGCTTCCTCAAGCACCACGTTAGCTGAGAATACCGTAATGACACAGCGCACCTATTCCGCTTTAAACTTTTCTGTCAGCTTCTTCCGCAATACGAGGCCATGACCGAAAAACTTGTTCTCCAATTTCAATTTGGCAGCCAGACTTGATCCATGATCAATCGTCGCTTTGTGTGGTCACTGAGCTTCAGATGTCTCAGCTGCTTGGGAGCTATTGATCAAATTTGTTGCATTGTTTGGTTCTTTCCGGCTCTACGCGTGCAAAACTCAATTTGTGTTGCTCTGGGCTTCTGTCGTGGTCACGCCAAAGACTCAATGCACAAATATCCGTGAAAGCTGGGAGTCAAGGCTTCAGAGCAAGCGCACGCAAGAGCACACCCGGACTCCCTCCCGCAGCCCTCAATTTCCTGCCACGGCCAGCTCCGGGGCGTCTGCGCTTTGGCTTAGTAGCGCTGCAGCATCCGCCTCAGAGCAAGTTAGATCCCAGGGAGGTTTACGGCGCTATCAAGACAGGACCACGGGCTTCAGCACGGTCTGCATCCAGTGGCTTCCAGCCTTGAAAAGCTCCTTCCACTGGTATTTTCCGTGCTGCTCCTGCCATGACTGCACGCTTGTGAAACTGCTCATGGAACTCTGGCTGACGCTGGCTGCTACGCAGCCTCGAGGTGTTGCAATGCCTTCTGGACGCCTCGCTCACACTTCCTCTGAAACGCGGGGCTTCTGCCTGCACACTTAGAATCGGAATCCGGAAGGTCCAAGTCTCCATAAGCATTTGAGGGTGAACACGCTCTGCTTCCGCAAGAGTGCTGGACTCGGAGGATGACGAACCACACAGGTGCTTAGCCACATTAGACCTATCGAGACCGATCTATACCCGCAACAGTAATCGTCGCAATCGTACATCACAGTGACATCACATGGATGGGCATGGCACGATATGGCACGCAATGGCACACATGGCTCAGGCCTGACAGGCAGGCCGCTTTCCCAAAGTGGGCCACAGCATCTCGGTGGTTGCCTCGCAAGTTCTCCAAGCGGCCCTTGATGTACGTGGCCTGTGAACGCAGCACTCTCGGACAGCACCGCGCAACGTTTTAAGTCTGTCAGAGTAGCGATTGTCACGAGTTCAAGGCTGGAGCTATGGCGATCATGACTTTCAATTTCTCTGTGTCCGGAGGCTGCCAGCTAGCGGCCCCGGGCCGAGTAACGGAGAGTATCGGAAAGTAACGGAGAGAAACGAGCACACTCAACCGCTCGTGACCCCGGGCCTCCAAGTCATCACACGTCTCTACCAACGCGCCAGCCATTGCCAATGGAGCCAATGGATCATCTCGCTAACACTCTTGCGGAATGTACCCTATGTCCCCTAAACTGAGAAACACAGCTTCAAATTGCCGAATGAGCACCAAGACTCTGAAATGCATTCAGAAGCACTTGAGCCACACCCCTTTCAGAAAATATCGACATGGACCCGGCTACCATGTACCACCTCGAGAAAACTTGAAACCTTCTCTCACTGCTGTGCACGGAGGCCTGCGGCAGCTCTAAGGTTACTTGGAGAAGGCAGGTCTCCTCGTGAGTCACGTGTGAGTTACGTTTGAGTCACGTGTGATGTGGTCTTTGAAATGCTGAATGGCCACGAGTGCCTCGTCTGATGCATCAGCTGCTGGCAACTGGATGAGTTAGCGAGGGCACGAATGAGCTACTGGGCACTCGAGCGAAACCCCATCAACAAGAGAGTCCACTGAACAGCACACTACGATTAAATTACGAGTCTTTCTTGAAGGCTCCCGATAAGCTACCGAGCTCGCCCCTGACAAACCTGGTTCGGGTGTTACCAAATCAAATCGACGAGCTTTCGGCCGACAAGGGGCTTCTGACGTGCCTCTTCCTTGTTTCTACAGCGTGCCGTGTCCCAAAAGAGCAAACAGCCCGGACTCTTGTGTCTGTCCCTCCAGCGCACGAAGCGCCGCTCCTCAGCCACGGCTGCGTGCGCAATCACTGCTGAGGCAAAGCTGGCGGCAAGGATCACATGGCGCTGCGACGGCCTGAGGGAGCGACGCTGCGAGAAAACTGGACAATGGACAACAACAAACCAGGACATGTTGCATGGCACTGCATGGCACTGCATGGCACTGCATGGCACTGCATGGCACTGCATGGCACTGCATGGCACTGCATGGCACTGCATGGCACTGCATGGCACTGCATGGCACTGCATGGCACTGCATGGCACTGCATGGCACTCGTGTGAACTTGCAGTCTGTGGCTGAAACTGCTGAGGTGGCGTTGGGATCGCTTGTCCAGGCCAAGGCACTGTGGCATGCCGTTCGGTTCGGTCTCAAGATGCCCAGGCCCTGGCCATTGTTGCTTTAAATCAAAGGGAATTGAGGAACACTCAACACTACAGCGCTTCAACTGAGGTCCCCACACAGCAGCCACAGAGAGCAAGGCTCCCATGACGCTCAGCCGGCCGGGCTTTCAGTCTCTGAAGCCGAAAAAGGCCAACGTGACGAAAAAAGCAAAAGCGTGTCATGGAAGCCTGGAAGACTCGAAGAATCGAAGAGTCAGTCGGTTGTCAATCGCGTCATATGATGCCAATCCCGGGCCTCGCTCATGGTCAGGTGAGCACCTTAGGAGTTGAAGTACGAGTTGAATGAAAAACGCTTAGCTCACTTAACGCATCTTGATGATTTTTCAAACGGCTGAAGCATGAACACAAAGCAAGAGCCAAAACAAACCATCAAATGCAGGAAGAGCCTCTTAGGCATGTATTGCTTGTGGGCTGAGCGATGCATCATTCAACTGCATCTAACCAAGGCCGCGGCCTGTTCAACTCGCGCAGCCGCGGAAACCAGGACCAGGAAAAAGTAACATGTGCTTTCGCAAACTCAACTGAGAACATATGTAGAGCTAGTGAGTCTACTGCCGGGTTCTTCAAACAGATGCCAGTGTACAGTAGCTGCAGAGGCCGAAGCTTTGGATCCATAAGCTTTGGTCATGAAAGGTCATCGAACTGAGGTGAACTGATGCCGCCTACTGACTCCGTGGAGCCATATACGAGCACGCGAGCACAGCGCGGAACACTTTTCTTCACCTCACAAGCCGCTGCTTCTCAGGGCATCCTGCACCTTACCAAGATTTGCCAAGTCTGCACTGAGCACCAGCAAAGCTCTAAGTCTCCAAGTGCAGCTTTGCCTGCTGAGGTGCAGCGGCCAGCAATGCCTTCCAGATCTGAGCATTTCCCAAAGGCTTGCAGTGAAAGAACTACCTTTGAAGTAGGGTTAAAACCCCTTTGTATCCACAAAAAGACACCCAGTATATACACTCACCAATATAAAAAAGGAACCTTCTGTTTCATAATACGTAAATGTGTAAAACCCAGGAAGGCTCCGGAGTCAATGCTTTGAAGCCTTTAAGGTTTGTAGCCTTTAAAACCTACAGCCCAAGATTGAACCCTAAAGCCTCCAGCCTTCAAGGTCGTAGCCCGAAGTTCTGAAACCGGAATGCCAAGTCTTGAAGTTTTCAGTCACATGAAAGAGGCCCAAAAGCAGCCCACAAGCAGAGCAGAAGAGGCCCACAAACAACTTTTCGCGTCAAAAACACGAAACATACACTACCCTACCGTCAGGTTAAAACTTGTTCGGCGGGGGGGATGGGAGGGGTGCCCTAACCAGAACTCTGCATTTGACCGCGATCAGGCCTAAAACCATCTAAAACTGGACATTTACAACATGTCAAACAGCGCAACTCCCTCCTCTTGCCCCAGAGGAGGATAAGCCTAGGTTCATGTTCCCCTTATAGCAGTTGCTTTGGCGGTCTGCCCAGCCCAGTGCCCCTAGCCCAGCCAGCTAAACAATCACCCACCCATCATCCCCTAACCATTTGGTACATGCCGCCACAATCATGGTGTTCTAATGCACTTCAATGATTTTCTGACACCGGACCTTCAATGAATGCCCTCTTATCGCAGATAGCCGACGTTGGTCTTTGAGGCCCGTTAACCAAAGCATTGACACACACACACACACACATTGCAAGGCATAGTTCTGGAGTCAGCGAATGCCTTCACCTGCTCACCGTGCGTGGCACCCAGCTGCTTTAGCCAGGCCTGGGCTTGGAGTGGCTTCTGTTCGTGTGGTTTTGATGTGTTTGTGATGTGTTTCTGTGTGCCTTTACTGCCTTCACCTGCCAATCATGGGCAGCGCATTGTAGTGCTGCGCTCCCTTTCGTATGTTTCTGGACGAGGATCTGCCTTGTAACTGTTGCACCCATGTGCAGCTCTGGCCGTGATACATGCAAGACATGAAAATGGGGAACCCCTCAAGCCTGAGCCTGAACATGTTGAACCAAGATGGCATTTGTCAGGGGCGCGGCTGCCAGTCGGCCAAAGAGCCAGCCTCAGCTCAACGGTCCGCAAAGCTTTTCAGTATCCAGGAAATTGCCCAACAAGTTTTGCATCAAAAGCAGATCATCGCCGGAACCAAACAAAGAATAGGTATGCGGGGTCACTACACCTTAATGGATGGTTTGTTCCTACAGACGCGACTCACTTCATACCCCACTCCTGCATCCCTGCCCCATCCCCCCCTCACCCCAGACAGATCGCGATCAAACCATACCCAAATTGCTATATTTCTCTTATCATCAGATTCCCACATGGTTTGAGAATCAAAGCTGAGACCTGGAATGCAGACAACGGCGTAAAGAGTTCACGGGATCCAACCTTGAAGGCGCAACTATCCTGCTGCCAAGCTCTTCCTGACCGACGCTTTTTTTGTGATACCAACATTCTGAATCATTCCCACTTCTACCATCGAGGCGTTCGAGAATGGACCAGTCCTGAAAACAAAAAAATCTGAAAACCATAGTGGGAAAGCTTAGAAATCAGGGGCAAGACCCAGAGACAGCCAGCAGATTGAAAACGATGCCAAGCCCAGACACAGGCCCTGAAATGCCATGGCTCTAGCTAAAGTAACTAAACCCGAAACTCCCAAGCCCTTATATATTTCTTGTTCAGGCATGCTGGCGCATGTGGATCTTTCAGCATCCTTGAGGCAAATGGCGCGCCACGGTTGCATCTTCCAGAGAGCCATCCTTGGATTCAATCGGCACATGTCGGACTCGTCTACACACTTCACCTGTGCAGCCGCCTCTTTGAGGTTGCTCTGCCTGAGATCCGTGGGCCTTAGTGGGTTTCTGTCGTACTTCAGAATCACACGATAGTTCAGCAAGATGTTACCTCCGGAAGCATACCTGGTGACCGCGCCGTTACTCGACGTAACTCGATGTCTGCTTGAACCGACTGAACCTGAGCCCCATGCAGGAGGCACATCTGCAACTCCGCAGCACTGCGGGCCTGAGCAAGTCATACTCGAGCAAATCTGATTTGAGAGCATGTGCTTCCCAAGTTCAAATCAAAGCTCCGGGTCGCAGTCTCGGGTGAACGGAGAGCAGGGTCTCCGTATTTTGGACGGCCGCAACAGGGAGCTTGTCTGTCACCCACTACATATCGGAGAACTTCCGCTTGAATGTGTAAGCCCGGCGGACCTTTGGGGCATTAAGCTCATTGAACTCGTCCTGCACAGCGCTGCTGTCACCGCCGAAGCTTGCAGAGCCCCAGGTGACCACTGTGCCGTCAACACGCAGAGCGGCAAATGCGTTGCTTGAAGCTGCAATTTCCACCACGTCGGTTAACGAATCTTCCTGGAGCCCACCAGATTCCCAGTGCCCCCAAGATACGACCGAACCATCAGCACGCAGCGCGGCAAAGGCCTTGCGTGCAGCCGTGACATGTAGCACCTCCCGCAGCTGAGGTTGAACTGATGTGCTGTCTCCACCAGAGCCAGGTTGGCCCCAGGTTACGACTTTCCCATCTCCCAAGATGGCAGCGAAAGCATATTGTGAGCCAACGACCTTCTTCACATCCTTCAGCTGTTCCTGCACCGAGCTGCTGTCTCCTCCATACTCAGCGACTCCCCAAGTGATGACACTGCCATCTACGCGTGTCGCAGCAAAAGCCCTCTGAGAGGCAGCTATCTGGGTTACGCCCGTGAGCGCGTTCTGCATATCGTCGTGGGCGCCAAAGCGATAGTCACCCCAAATGACCACCTTCCCATCGGACCGGAGTGCAGCAAACGCGTTGTGTGACGCCACGATGTCTTGAACATCTTGCAGCTGAGCTTGTCGATCTTCGCACTTTATGTCGGGTGCTTTAGATCCCCAGGTCACCACCGTTCCGTCAGCCCGGACTGCTGCAAAGGAATAACTTGAAGCCACGATGTGCCGTACGTGTCTCAGTTGTGCCTGAACGGCACGACTGTCTCCGCCTGGGTAACTCACCCCCCAAGTCACCACACTCCCATCAGAACGAATTGCCGCAAAGGCATATGTCGAAGCCACAACTTTAACTACTCTTGTCAGATGCTGTTGGACATCCTTACTGTCACCACCAAAGTCTGGATCCCCCCAGGTTACTACCCTGCCATCTGTCCGGACGGCAGCAAATGCCCCATCGGAGGCCACAACATCATGAATGTCCTGCAATTGCTCCTTCACAGCCGTGCTACGACCGCCTGACGAGGGATCACCCCAGGTCACAACCGAACCATCATCTCTCAACAGAGCAAAGGCAGCAGCGCCCATCTTCGAGACCAGGGTTGCCCTGCGAACAGTGGCAGAGACGGTGTCTCCATCCTCCAGCCCCGCCTCATCCAACGTCTGGAACCTGTCAAGGAGCTGGCCTTGGGCTGTCACCAGGTCCTTGATAGTAACGTGAAGCTGCTCCTGCGCTTTCGAACTCAGCTCGAGGATCTGTGACTCTGCCGGCAGCTGCAGAGTGGCTACTTTGCCGCTTAGCAAGGCCACCTTAATCTGCATCCCTCTGTGAAATCGGTCCGCTTGGCAGTCCAGGAAGCAAAGCACGCGGCAAGACCATGCTTCAATTTCGGCGGAGGAGATGGCAGATGCACTCAAGACAAACTCAGAGAAGGATGTGCGGTTTGTGTTCCAGCTTCTGGTAGGCAAACTCTACTGTCCCTGCGGGCTGCTTTCAACTTACAACTGATGACTGATGGTCCTTAAAGTGAACAGGCGTGCGCTTCTTCGTTTACTGAACTGTAGGTTACCAATGCAATCCTCGTCCAGCCGTGATGCAATCAACCAGACGATAGTCAGCATCCAGCGTGCAACAGACGGCAGATGTCGGCTGATATCATCCGCAATCATCTGCACATTCTGTGCCCACATTACAGTGCTGTATTGAGGGTCCAGCTGGTGCAGGAAGCTTTGCAGAGAGCTTCGATTTGAGGGACTGCAGCGTCTTAGCCTCAGGTGGGCAAGCCCCAAGCAAGTCCAAGCAACAGCAAGAGTGGCTGAAACGCCGAGGTGCGAGTGCGCTGGAGATGCCCCTATGGGCTGCCGTGATCAGATCATTGCCTGCAAGCGAGGTTGAACGGAGCAAAACGGCTAAGCTCCCTGGCGCATGCAGCTGCTGAGGGCGTTGCAGCTGCTCAGTATCTCTTTCCAGAACCTTATGTAGTCCACAGAGGTTGTTGAACGCCAGAGAGAGACAGAGACAGAGACGGGGACGGGGACAGGGACAGGGACAGGGACAGGGACAGGGACAGGGACAGGGACAGGGACAGGGACAGGGACAGGGACAGGGACAGGGACAGGGACAGGGACAGGGCAGGAGCCAGAGCAAGAGCAAGAGACAGAGACAGAGAAAGAGACAGAGAAAGCCGAAAAACAAATCTCCGGTAAGTTCGAGGGATCTTTGAATTTCTCGGCGCAGATTTGACTATCGTGAACACGACGCACACTGTGCCACTCTAGGACAAGGCCCTGCACTCCAGAAACCACAGCCAGATTCTGCTCGTGGCGCTTCGTGGCTTTCTCTCAGGCATCGGCGTGTCATCCACACCAGTCTCTGCCAGTGCAAGCGCAGCACTGATGACAGACTGGGCGGAGCATATTTGGTCGACTGCAAATCTTTTCATACTGCTCTTGTGCAACACCGAGCAGCAGATCGTAGAGCGACCGCGGCTGCCTAGCTCGCGAGGCAATTCTTCAATGACAATAGTGCAAAGCAAGGCTTTGCCAAGCCCAGACAATAGGGCCCCAATGGGCGAAAAGATTTGGGCAAGGATGGGCACGGCTCCTGCTTGCAGGAGACCGCGAGCAGAAGTGCCACGCGCTGTGGCCCCACTGCATGGGCCTTGCAGAGAGCCAAGTGGTATGAGTCGGTATGAGCGGTACGTAGGGCAGGTAGGATACGCAGGGCAAGTAGAGGGTTCATAGCAGGTGAACTGAAGTCGGTCACAGTCGAGGCCCTGCTGTCGGCCTGCTCCACGAAGTCTCTTGGGTGGGCGGCATGCCAGGCCTCTGAAAACAGGGCCGGAAACATCCGGAAAATGGGGAAACTTCGGGGAAACTTCGGAGCCTTTGATCACCTTGAGATGCGTACCCCAAGCAGCCCGAGGAAGGTGGTCATCGGGTACGCGAAAGCCTTTGGCATCCCCCGGTGGCCCGGTCCATGTTGTGAAAAAGTTAAGAGCATGACGCTTTTGGTGGCTCCAGGTTGGCTGTTGGCCGTTGTGACCTCACAAATTTGAAAGGATCCCGATAAACTGCCAAACAGTGCCGGAAATCAGAGCAGCGATGGGGCAAGCACCCACAGCCTGAAGAGAGGAGCCTGCCGTCAACCATGTCCAGTTGCTGCTACGGCTCACGCAGACCCCAGGAATCTGTGCCCCACACGGCCACTTCACGTGCTTTCGTTAGTGCCTGAGCAACAATGACAATACCGCAACCCATCCACGACAGCCTCCGTGGGCATCTGAGCATCCCGGCATCCGCCGCTGGAGCATGAGCCACAAGCAACCTTGCAGTTGAGTACCGGCGGAATGGCAGAAGAATGCTTGTGCCAAGACCATTAAGCATCTCCACACGCAGCACATGCTCTACAGTACCAGCAGAAGTCGACTGAGGAATGGACTGCAACAGCTGCAAGCCTCAACTCATCCAGCTCACGACCCAAGAATTTTTCATGCGCAGGCGGAGTCATCCTATGCCACCATGGCAACAGGACAACACAGCGACATCATTGGCTCGGGAAGGTCATTGAGTCAATTCGGCTTTTCAACTGTGTGATTTCACAGGCCGTGCTGACCAAGCATGCAAGCTACCAGCTTGGTGCACAACCCTCTGTTTCGACACGAATTGTGATGCACATCTCAGTGTGCGGCACATGTCTGTCGTGCGACTCTGATCTGGCAAGTTCAGCTGCGACTGGCCTTGAGTGCAAGTCGCATGCCTTCCGACTCAGCCGACAGCAACACCATGCAAGAGCCATAGCTGAGGTACCCAGCAAATCTGGAGCAGAGCGGGATAAAACTGCGCCAAGTGAGCAGCCGCACCTTACTGTCCACTTGGTTCAGACCACATGGACATCCTGCTTCATGCAGTGGTGAGGATCTGAGTCTTACTGACGCACTGAGGCAGGTGCCACCCGAGCAGTGCAAAGCACAGTACCTAAGCTCTATGTGCAAGGCTATCAAGAATCTGAAGGCATCTGAAGGCTATCAAGGCTGCAGGCCATGGGCCTCACTGCAGGCATCTTCTAGGCCCTAATGGCCCTAATCATTGATCACCCTGGACGGGGGGTTGTGGTTCTGGACAGTGAAACTGTTGCTCCTGAACATCTTCGGGCACAGGGACTGTTCCCGCCCTCTTGTAATTGGCACGCTGAAACTCGATCCGGCTCCGGCGTGAATCTGCAGCTTCTGCCGGCACACGGGCCGCGGCGGAGCGCGAAGCGTTCAGCACGCACGCACAAAATAGAAGTCGTCCCGACGTCCCAAGCTCAGAGTGCAGCTCCAGCAGGATGTCCATTGTCCACTCTGGCGGCGGTCCCTCAGCCATGGCGGCAGTTCAGCCCTCAGGTTGTGGAACATATCGCCACACAGCTCAGCATAGTGCGCCCATAGCAGTCTGCTGCGCAAGTAGCTTGGGAAAGAAAGGCATCAATGGAGCTGCCTGAGAAGGGCCACCCATGTCTACCTCAAATCTACTAGAGCACTTCTTGGTGCGACCCAGCCTGCTCCACATCCACTGTTCTCAGCACGCCCAAGAACAGGACCTTCCACAGCCCCCAGGTTATGCAGAGTGGCGCTTGCCTCTGCCTCTAGGTCGCAGACACTGCCAGAGTCGAACAGCGTTGCAGTCGCGCTGCCTGCATCGCCCAGTGCTCCTGCCATGTCTATAGCCAGGTTAAAGCCAGCTTATAAGAAAACTTGATTCAAGTTGCACCGAGCGTACCTGCCGCTGATTCCGCATCTGCCTGTGCAGAAACAGCTTGTGGAACTTGCATCTTGCGGATCTGCTAGCAAGGCACTCGCCGTGCCGGCACAGGCTGCACATTTGAAATGCTGCGACATGGCCGTTATGGCTTCCCGGCCTGCAACGCTGCAGTGGCTTCGTAGCCGCCACGCTGTGGCGACGACGGACCTGCAGATGCAGATTCATGCCATCCAAGTTATTTCCCAGGGCCAAGTCCCCAAGTGGCCCTGAACACAATTCCCCCCGCCTCTGTGGACAGCATAGCAGTCTGAGATTACAGTCAGACCTTGGATGTGTCTCAAGCACAAGATTGCGCACATGCGCTATCATGGCCAAGCAGAGCCCGCTGCAGCAGGACAAGAGTGGTGGCGACAAAGCCAAGCGAGGGCTTCGGGTCCTGTCCGACCTGGACGGGTTCCACGAGTCGGGAAAGGGAGTTCGACATAGCTCAACATAGCTCCACACGTTCTGACAAGCCAAGCCACATGAGCACCAAGGCACGAAGTACGTCCAAGAGCGCGTGGCGGATCAACAGCTCACCTTCTTCTGGCCGGCGCCTGCCAGAACGGTCCGGCAAGTCCACCTATCACACTTGCAACTTTTCCCCCGATCTCACTTGTGAACCACAACCAAGGCACCAGAGAGTGACGAGCTGCTCGAGAGTCTTCTCCGTGGCCTTTACCCATACAGCACTAACAGAGAACGCACCATGTCACCATGCCGTTGGGAGGATCTGGGACAGGCCTGGTATCTGCCACTCTCGGCCTCCTCAACCAAGAACAGGTGAATCAGATTCAGGCCTCGGATCTTGCAAGCCATGCAAGGCTCAGACCACTTCTTGAGACCTTCGAGCTCCGAACAACGCCACTGCACCTCAGGTGCCTTCACAATGCTCAGAAGAGCCTCAGGGAGCATCACAAGAAGAGCATGCCTTAAAGTGTTTCGAGGACAGCAAAAGGTGGATCCATACAAAATGAACACAAAAGCTCTTTACGTCTGAGGGGCAGAGAAGGAGCACAAGAACACAAGAACATGGCAGAGCACGGGCTCCCACCAAGCAGGAGTCAATCAGCCCACCTTGAACCTGCCAGAAATGGACACCACTTAGAGTCGCTTGGAGAGCACTTCTATCATTCTGGCCAAATTCGAGAGAAGTGCCCAAATCGAAGTGCCTCCGTCCATGCCTCACTGTCTGAGAAGCGATCCAGCCTTAGTTTATGCTTGAGCAGAGCAAGCGCTGGTGCCTGGAATGCTCAGCGGAGATTTCATAAGAAATGCCTGGCCGCAACTCCGGGGCTCCGCACATCGCTCTCAGCGGTGACAGTGCTGCAAGTCGCACTGCCTGTCGATCAGCAGATCAGCACCCCTCCTCCACCCTCCATGCCATCATGCTCTTCCGTTTGGTATCTCCAACCTTCGGGCTCTCGCTTCGGAGAAAACCTTGAAGCAACTGCACCACAGACCTCACAGCTGGAAAACTGAGCCTGCACAATTAGTACTGAACGCATTCTTCTCTCACCCCCTTCTCTCAGCTACAGCGGTCGCCACTCGGTGGACCAAGACCATGGCACCAACGCATTCTCGGGAATCTCTGCTGCCCAGGCCCTGCAACAGAACCCGACAGAACCCGAGAATCCAAGCACATGCAAACACATGTAATAGCAGCATACGTGAACATTTGTGGGCGCGGTGCACTGTTGCATTCACGGTCTGCCATGGTGGCCTGATGACCACGCACAGCCGCACGGGAAGCAGGATGCCAGCCGCCTGGACTCTTGGACTCAGATTCGGCTGCTATCGGCTGCTATCGGCTGCTATCGGCTGCTATCGGCTGAGGCGATCAAAAAAAAACAAAGTGCGTGGCGCCTGCGGGCCGAGGTGCGGCACGAGGCTGGCGATCGGGCTGAAGAAGCCCAGCATCACTGGAAACCTGCCCGTGGATGCCCGCGATGCCCGCAACACAAGGACTTCACCATCTAATTCCGATTCCGGGCATCCGGGCTGCAAGTGCGGCTTTAGCTGTGACTGGCACAGGGCCAGCAAGGACAGGAACATATCCTGTACAGAGCAGCGGCCACTGCAGGTATCCGCAGGGGCGGTGCATCCGGAGCACAGTCCTTCCTCGCAACCAATTCGAAGGCATCATTCAGCGAGGGTGGCTGGGCGATCTCCTCCTCCGAACCGTCACTGCAGTGTCGCTATGGCCCGTAACTTCTCTTGCATTTTCGGTTGCCACGAAGTGCTATGTAAGTTCGCGAGCAGAACCGGCGTACGGCACCGTCCTGCATACGCTTGGCAATGTGCCTTGCCGACATATAAGACGCAACGCTGACATGACTTGACCTTTAGGACGCCATAGCACGATCAGTCACGGAGTGTCATGGAAAAGCAAAGCTGAACCGGCGAGTTGCTCCACGAGTGGCTGATGAAGGGGAGGCTGCCCCAAGGCACGGATACCTCGCAGATGACACAGGAGAATTGGTGGGACACTGAAGGGTGCTGGCGGGTACTGGAGGGCACTGGGTACTTGATAGACGCTACAGCACTTTCAAAACGCTCTGCTCTGCCAAGCTCCGCTAGTATGAGGCCGGCGCAAGACTCGCCTCCACAATTGAAAACAAATGAAAAAGGAGGTCGCTGCTCAACAACGTGACCCCGACCTGCTTGGTGCAGCTCTGTCTGGCACTGTGGGCCTGGCAGCAGCACAAGAGAACTGCTCAACGTACTGCTCGACACACTGCTCGACACGCTGCTCAAAGCGCATCAGACTCCGAGGGTGCTCAAGACGACTTGTCGCTGCCTAGGAGTTGATCTTCAGGCTCCTCCAGCCAAGCCTGAACCTACCAAAGTCCGCCAGTCTGTCCACACCCCACCCCCACTCGCACAAGCCCCACAGTGAGCATGGACGGACATGAACGAAGGTGCGTTCAGAACACGGAAGTGAGAGCTTCAGACCTGCATTACGTCAAGAAACGAGCTCGCAAGCACGTGAATCTTCAGAGGTTGTCAGGTTGCTATTTCAGCAGGGCGGAGGAAAGGGGAGATAGCTTGGAGACCGGTGATGTCACAGCCTCCTCCTCCGTCAAGCGCAGCGCAGCACGACATGCAAGCCTGCAGAGGATGCATTGACCCGAGCGTGGACAGAAGGCACAACCACAACTTGGCCGTGGCACTCGCAAAGGTCTCCCACCCCGTGGCCGCGAACGAAGTCACCCTAGGACGAAGTGGCGGGTACACATATACAAAAGACCGCAGAGCAGGCACCCATTTGGCTCAAGCCCCTTTGCATGGCATGCATGTTTGTCTGCTGAAGGATGGGTTTAAGGTGACCATAAGCCCATGACAAACTGGCTGTGACAGGCGGCGGCAGCCTGCAAGAGTGGTAGCCAGGATATGTTCTAATCCTTGCACACGTGCAGCCGCAGTATTCATCGGGAGTTGGTTGCGACCTCCTGGGCA
Source organism: Symbiodinium natans (assembly GCA_905221605.1). NCBI lineage: Eukaryota > Dinophyceae > Suessiales > Symbiodiniaceae > Symbiodinium > Symbiodinium natans. The sequence goes on along the minus strand of CAJNDS010000381.1, from coordinate 43,309 downwards.
ACACCCTGCTGCTTGGGCTGCGGGCCCTGGCGGATGGACACCTGGCTACTTCTGCGAAAGATGCACTGCACACTTCACGGTTCACTTGCGCACAATTTCTCATGGCAGCCCGGGAAAGTGGAGCCCCCGCCGTGTTGAATCCATGAGCCAGCATCAGAAGCCTCTCAGTCTCTCTGCTGTGCTCTATGCACTTCCAAGCAATCTTCATGAAACCTTTCCACAAGCACGAAACCCTAGGCCCTAGGTCTTCACCGTGCATGCGCATGGCATCTTCCGCTGCAACTCAGGCATGTCATACTGATCTGGGCCGCAGAAGCGGCCAGACACAAGGCAGCGACGAGCTCCTCAGCAGACCCTCCAACCAGGGTCTAAGCCTTGGCGCACGTGAACTTAAAACACAGCTGCTGGCTCTGCCTTAGCTACCTTCGTTCTCTCTTGGCTCTCTTGCCCACGAGTAACACTACAAGTACGACTCAACAACCATCCAAGATGACAACTTCCTTCTGCAACTGGTGTTCGTTCTTTCCAAAAGAAGCTGCAACAGTATCAGCATAGCTTGAGGGCTGCAAACCTGCACAGGTCCTTTGATCCTACAAGCAATGCGCGGCTCGCTCAGGTACAAGCTCTGTGGATACCTGAAGCCCGGTCAAGGTTCGCAAGACCTGGCGAGGGAAGTTGGTTGGCGATGACAAGAACATGCTGACTTTTGAACCCAAGCGGATGCCTATTTTTGACTAAGCAAGGCTTCGGCGAGGTATGCTGTTTCCAGGTCCCGCGGCCCGAAACATCCGAAACCCCAACATTGCTCCAAACGATACAAGGCAACGCTGTATGATGAAGCTTCTCGTACCTCAACCGAATCTGCCTAGTGGTCGCTCTACACTAACCCGTCTTAACTCCCAGAGCTGTTTGCCGAATGGTGGAGCATCGCCTCGACGCTCGTATGTAGCACTGTACTCCTTGCACGCTTCAACTCTCGCACCTGCTCAGTCCCAGTCACACCGCTTGGGCCGGCACACATTGGCCCGAGCAAAAGCCAGTGGATGAGCCTCAGGACTTCTCAAGCGCACGACAGGCTACTTACAGGCCAGTGCGCTTCTCTCCAGCGCGCTGCTCTCCAGTGCACCCCAGGGCTCCCCAGCATGAAAGAGGAGGGCCCACCACTTCAGGACCGACTTCAGGTTCTTGAGGAAGAAAGGGCCTCAGTGATTTTTGCGCAGCGTTCGTTTGAAAAGCCTCAGACTATGCCAACAACCACAAGAGCCTGATACAGCCTGAAGCTTTGCTGTCTGCAGAATTCATATCCAGAATTCTCCGATGGCAGTTGACAGTTGAGACGTCTCTTTTCATGTGGCTGCCTCTGCCAACAAACGTTACCAGCGGTTGAGAACACCAGGCTCAACCGCCTGAACGACTCGACCTTGTGAAAAGCGGTGCTCGAAACGAGTCTTCAGATGCTGCACTGTTCATGCTGTTCGCAGGCCTGAGCTCCAAGATTGTCAGAAAGCCCCCACATGCCAAGACACAGTCACAAACAACGAGCCTCTACCTGTCTCTTGCCACGGCACTCCATGGAACTTGCAAGCTTCTCGGACAGTGTCCGACTGGGCCGGGGAGGCCTTGACCAAGTGAAGCCGAGAATGTATTGTGGAAGCTGTATTAATCGTGGGGGGCGCCTTCCAGGTCCGTCTGCGGGGAGCTCCAGAATCCTGCAGAACCAAGTCATACTTTATCACACTTTGACACGTGCAAAGCTGTGGGAAGCTTCCTGGAGCCCAGAAGCGACAGCACCGATGCATGGCCAGCTGCGTGTGCCCAGTCGACTGGACTGAAGCCCTCGGCATCCGGAACCTCCGAAAGCAGGGAATCGAGACGAGCAGAACGTAGAGTAGACATCTGCCTGTACAGCAGGAGTCCTAGTTTCTCAGGCGGGCAGCGGTGGCATCAGCTCCATGGCTTAGGAGCACCTCAACGACGCTTGCATGCCTCGGCTGTTTGTACTTGACACTGTGGCTACGAAAGCTAGACACGCACCCGCAGCGGCGTAGAAACTGCAGCGACGCCGGTGGTGAAGAGCCTTTTACCGATCCGTTTTGCTAACGCGTGCACATGCCTGCTGGACTCTGAATGCAGCTTGTTTGTTCCAGCAAACAAGTTGCTTTGCTGCGTTCCAACAAGCAACCAACAAGCGATCTTTTGTGCATCACAGCTGCTAGAGTTGAGGGTTCCGGGCGAGTGTCACCAACGAAACGCTCCAGAGGCAGAGATCTGGTTTGCAAGCGTGCGCATGTGCCTGCTTTACTCTTTATCTGCTTCTTGCGTGTTCCGACAAGCAGGCATTTTGGCTGCACACCAACAAACACCAAAGCAGGCTCCAACGAGCTAGCTTTCCTTATGCGGACATGGTTGAATTATGATGAACTCATCTCATGTTCTTTTTAATGCTGCAAGGACACCCAACCCGTGCAGCAGCCCGAAGAGCAGGCTGAAGGGGCGGCTTTGCACCGAGGTCCAGAAGGACGGCAGCTGCCGCAGAATGGCCACGTTCTGCAGCACCCACGAGCGGGCTCCTTGCAGTAGAGCCCATAAGCCATGATCTACCGATCTGCCCGGCGTGTGTCGCGCCTGCTTGGCGCATGGAGATTTGCTCGGCTGGCTACCAACAGCCTTAGATGAGGATTGGCTGTGTGCCAGCGATGCCAGCGATGCCGGCGAGTGGGCTGGTAAAGCACATCATTGGCTTGAAGCAGATCCTACATGATCCTCATGCATCCAGCGAGCTTCAATAGCTTCACGTTGCCTCCGGTGGCTGCTACATGCAATGGTATCTCGCCATGCGCATTCGGAGCGTTCAAATCAGCTCGGGCCGAGAGCAAAGATGTTGTTAGTGCCACCTGGGTTGCCACAGTCACATGTTGGCCTCAAAATTCTACGGTTTCCCCCAAGTGCGCGTTCTCCATCTGCAATGCTAGCAAGGCACTGCCTGCCTGCTCCTGGCTGCAAGATGAAGTGGCCTGTGAGCAGTCGTCTCAAATTTGTTTTACGTACTTTTTGTTGAAAAGGTTCTCAAAATCAATGTGCCATAAGCTGAAATCAACCGACTTGCATGTGGCTGCTGGCTCAGAGCTCCGGGCTGGGCTTGCGGCTTCGGCAGCAGAAGCCCAATAGGGTTCTACTCTGGTTCTTACTGTTTGCATAGGAAAAAGGAGAAGAGCTGGAGTCTCGTGCTCCGTTGTTCGGCCTGCTGCCGTCCTCATCTTCCGAAGCAGGATCGGCACTGTTCTGCAGCAACGCGTTGACCAGAGCAACATGGCCTCAAGGCAGTAGGAAATCGTTTTTTTTCTCATAAAGTTGCCGGTACCGGCCCTGGAGATAGCTGGGAAGTAAAGTAAGCCCAGTCACTTACTTCTAAGTGCCTGGAGACATGGGAAATGATTCAAGTTATGGGCCTCTACTGGTCAACGGAAAAAGAGGCCGAAAGTTTCCCTCAGCCACTTAAACGACAAGCTACCTAAGAAACCATCTAACACAGCGGTGCTTTCCAGCTGCCTGCCAATGCAGCAGCATGAAGTGGGGTCCGGCGCTGTGCATCCTGAGAATCCGGATCCGCATCGAAAGCCAGCAAAAGCCGTGCCAAGGTCTCCTGAAAAACTTCAGCTGGCACAAACCTCTTCACATGAGTCGACAGTAACGTTAGCCAGTTGCTCTCAGCACGAGTCTACCGTAAGAAGGGCTTTGTAGTCTGCACCAGCGCAATGGGCAAACGGTGAGAACCCATGGTTCTTGTCAAAGCAAAAGAAGTCCACGGTAAACATCATCACTCTGCATGCTTTGGGAAGAAGTGCCCTTACGCAGTTTCTCACCAGCAGATGCGCCTGCCCGTGTGAAGCTGCCAAGTGCAGAGGCGAGCGCCTGCACGAAACATACCCAGAGGTCGGTCTTGATCTTAGAAGCCGCATCAGTGAAATTCTGGGCAAGGGGGTGACCATCGAGTCGGGCAAACGAGTCGAAATCGCGCAGGACCAAGTCAAACAACCGGGAGGACCGAGTCAGAAAGCGGAATGGCGTGAGGCAGAAAACCCAGCACGCACGAGTCAGAAAGCCAGAGACTGAGTCACAAAGCCACTCTGTGCACAGCAAGATTAACCTCTACAACGAAACGTTAAGAGATGTATTCTTGAAGCTATAATGGAAGACCCGACATGTGTATTGTTTAGAGATGTGAACGGAGATATTAAAGGTCGAGAACCAGCATGCGGGCGATAGACCCGTATCGTTTTCAGATAGGTCCCTACGCACGTCGCACGTCTCGAGGTTCCTGACCAAGAACCTTTGTTGCATGGCGCTTCATGTAAGATGTAGATGTGAACGCGTTATTTAAGTAAGCTGTAGTCTTTTTTCGAACACATCATGCGAGGGTTCTGTTTGCAAATGGGAGGGGGGCTGCCCCAACCCCCCCGCCCCCTCCCCGCGTGTTTAGCTGCGCAAGCTTGCTTCGGAAATTTTGTTGTTCTTCGAACCCATCATGCGAGAATTGTGTTTGCAAATGGGGGGGCGGGGGGGCGCGCCCCTGCAAACCCCCCCCTTTTTTTGTTGAACCCAGCCCCCGCTATTTCGGCCACGATAGACCCCGATCCCTTTTAGACAGGTCCCTGCGCCTACAAAACCCCTCATAAGCCCTAAACCCCTAAACAACACCCTGACCCCGAAACCCTAAAAACCCCCAAACCTAAAACCTAAAGACCGTAACATCTTAAAAAAACCTCTAAGCCCTACACCCTCAAAACCCCTAAACCCTAAATCCTAACCCGAAAAAACCCTATACCCTAGGCACCCCTGAGCCCGAAACCTAAAAAAACCGTAGACCCTAAAAACCTCCTAACCCCCAAATCCTAAGCCCCAAAAAGACCCTCAGCCCTTAACCCTGAAAACTCTAAACCCTACCCCCCCTAAACCCTAAACCCCAAAACCATCTAAAAACCCCTAAGCCCTCAACCCTAAAACTCCTCACCCTAAAACCCAAAAAAACTCTAAACCCTAAAACCCCCTAAGCCGTAAACCCCAAACCCTAAACCCTAAAAAGCCCTAAACCCTGAACCCTGAAGAACACTAAACCCTAAACCCTAGAAAACCGAAAACCTTAAACCCTAAAGACCCCTAAAGCCTAAACCCTAAAAATCCCTCAGGCCTAAACTCCAAAAAACCACAAAAACCCTGAGCCTGAAAACCCTAAACCCTAAACCCTCAAGAAATCCTAAAGCCTAAACCCTAAACCCTAGCAAAACCCTCAACCCTCACCCCTAAACCCTGAAAACCCTAAACCGAAAACGAAACCCCAAACCCTAAAAACACCGTCAACCCCAAACCCTAGAAAGCCCTAAGCCCTGCAAGCTTTGTGTTTGCAAATGGGAGGGGGGGCTGCCCCAACCCACCCCCCCGCCCCTCGCACGTTAAGCCGCGCAAGCTTGCTTCAATTTTTTTGTTGCTTTTCGAACCCATCATGCGAGCATTGTGTTTGCAAATAGGAGGGGGGGAGGGGGGGGGGCTGCGCCCCGGCCAACCGTCCCGCTTCGTGTGTTCCCCCGCTACTTCAGCAGCGATAGACCCCGATCCCTTTCAGACAGGTCGCTACCAAAAGAACCCTGTAAACCCCTAAGCCATAAATCCTAAAAGCCTCCTAACCCCTAAACCTTCAACCCTCAAAATACCCAAAGCCCTTAACCCTGAACACCCCTGAACCCTAAACGCTAAAAAACCCTAAGCCCTAAACCCTAAAAACGTCTAAAATCCCCTAGGCCCTCAACTCTAAAAACTCCTCACCCTTAAACCCCGAAAAAACCTAAACCCTAAAACCGCCCAAGCCGTAAACCCTAACAAGCCCCAAGCCCTGCAAAGCCCGAAGCCCTAAACCCTGAAAAACCCGAAACCCTAAACCAAAACCCTAAAATCCCTCAGGCCTAAGTTCTAAAAAACCACTGAACCCTGAACCCTAAAAACCCCTGAGCCTAAACAACCCAAAACCCTCAAGAAACCCTAAAGCCTAAACCCCTAAACCCTAACAAAACCCTAAACCCTAAAACCTGAAAACCCGTTTTACAATTAACAACACCTAAACCTAAACCTAAACCCTAAACCCCAAACCCTGAAAACACCGTCAACCCTAAACCCCAAAACAACCCTAAACCCTGAACCCTCAACTCCAAAATCATCTAAACCCTAAACTCCAAAATTACCGAAACCCCAAAACCCTAAACCCTAAAAAACCTTAAACCCTAAAAACCCCGCTAAACCCTGAAACCCCTGAGCCAACAATCCCTGAAAACCCCTGAGCCTACAAAAACCCTAAACCCTAAAACCCCCGAAAGTCTAAACCCCCAAAAACCCTAAACCCGAAAACTCCCTAAGCCCTAAACCCTGAAAACCCCTTACTCCCAAACCCCAAAAAACCCTAAACCGTAAACCCTGAAACCCCTGAGCCCTAAACCTGGAAAAAATCATTTAAACAAAAACTAAAACTAAAACTAAACCCTACAAGCCCCTAAACCCTAAACCCTCTACAGAGCCTAAACCCTAAAATGCCCCAAAACCTTTAAACCCTAAAAAACCAAAAACCCTAAAGACCCCAAAACCCTAAACCCTAGAAACCCCTGAGCCCTAATCCAATACCAGAGGAGGGCACGTGTACTGAAACTGAACACGCATGCAGGTTGGAACATAGATTTTGAAAGGCTTGTGGCTATATGAGAATAAATAGGGGTCTGTAGGTTTCGGAATAGGGTCGATTATGAGGGCAATAGAGCCTATGGAAAAATGCATAGGGGCCTATGTGACGTGGGGGGGTGGTATAGGTAGGGGTAGGGTCTATGCATAGGGGTCTATGACAAAAGGGATAGGGTCTATGCGTAGGGGTTTGGTATGCTGAGAATAGGTTTACGGCATAGGTACCTATCGGAAAACCCACAGGGTCTGTATAGGGGTCTATCGACGTCTATCATAGACCGCTACATTTCAGACCCATCTTCGAGATTCTTCGAGTATGGGGCCATTTTGCAGCCGTCAGGCAGAACTAAACCGCACGGGAGAGCAGCAGGGGTCGAGTTTTCTGATGGGGGTTCGGGTGTTTTCGACGCGGGTGTTCTGGGGGCAGGTCCGAGAAGGTTTCGACTCAGGGGTTTTGGGCGTTTTCGACTCGGGTGGGCCACGTTCTCGACTCACACGGCGTGACTCATGTGTACTTTTCCCGACTTCACTCACTCTGGGCACACTGCCTCTGGAGGTCTCTGAGAGACAGATCACTGCGCCAATCAAGAAGCTGGCCTAAGTGCATCAGCTTGCAACGAACCACACCATTCGGAAGCATACCTGAGCAAAGGACGTGCCCCGACTGCGTTGTTCTCCACGACTGCCACAAGGAGATTAGCAGGCGCTCGCCTTAAGTTGGAACGTAGCCGCAGATAGCGGCACAGCTCTGTGGGCTTCGTCTTTTGGGGAATACATGTCTTTGCTGTCCAGGGTCGCGGGGGCCTTCGCTTTTGGCAAAGCAGGCGCGCGTGAACGTTGTCTATTGCTGCTGATGCGGCTGCAGTGTCGTCAATGATTCAGAGCTTGATTCAGAACCACGCCGTGCTCTCATGGCATCCTTCCGCCAATTGTGAGTGTCCTTTCGATCTTGCTGCTGTCGAGAGCAGCTAACACCACACCAGCTGTCAGCCAGTATGATTGTAAACCACATTCAACACAGAGGAAGGAAGTCAGAAAACCAAAAACCTCAGAAGACCAGTTCGCCTCTAAACCCTCAAAACCCTGAAAGCAGCGGCACTAGACCCTCCAAGCTCTAAATTCAAGTCATCAAACCCCGAAACGCCTAAGCGCCAAAAAACTCCAAACCACGACCCCCAAAAGCCCAAAACCCCATCAAGCTCAGCCTAAACCCTAAAAGGCCGGACCCGAGAAAGCGCCGAAGCAGCAGCAGCAACAGCACCGAATTGTTGTACTCACTCCTCTCAAATTCGGCTACAGCTGGTTGTCCGCTCTTCGTTTGCCTTTGTTTACTGAACGGGGATATCCTTCTTGTCCGACATGATTTCTGAGTTTGGCCGCTGTCTTTAGCAACAGAATCCCTGCAGCTTAGAAACGCACTTTGCATTCTTGCTGCAAGTTTGCGACGTTCGCCGATGCTTTTCTGCAGTTTGAGCGATTCGGTTTACACACCATAGAGTGGAGAGATGCTCTGGAGGCATCAGAGCCGGCTGTGAAGGTACACTAGAAATACCTGAAGCCGTACAAAGAAACTAGAAGCATACCCTCAGATGAAAATCCGAGACCTTAAGCCGTGCCAAGTCATTCGGTAAGCTGGTGAACGCATTTCTGTATGATGGATGCTACTTCTATCGCTCGGACTTCGTTCTGCAATGCCTCAGAGAACGTTGACGCAGCTCGAAACCTTGCCATCAACTCTCAATTCATCACCCCTCCCCCTCGCTGGAAACAAACCCCCCCAAAACCCTCAAGTCGACAGTTGACACACACACACACACAAACACGCACACCAAAAACCTGATAGGATCCACGAACCCGAATGCAGAAAGCAGTCACCTAATGTTAACCTAGTATTACTAAAGCCCCTAACATTAAAGACGCCAGGTGTCCCGGCCGCAATAATAAAGCCCTGGAAATAAAGTACGCCAGTCGGGGCTCGTTTTTTTTGGGGGGGTCCGTTTTTCTTTGCTTGTTTATGGAGAGAAAAGAGAGGGAGACAAAGCAAGAAAAACCGCCAACAAACAAAACAAACGATCCTCTCTGATTCTCTCTGATCCTCTCTAATTCTCTCTAAGGAAAGGATCCTGAGTGATTCTCTCTGATCCTCTCTAATTCTCTCTAAGGAAAGGAATCCTTATTCAAAGGGGCCTCACTCTATTTGGGGGGGTTTGATTGAAGGGGGGGGGGGGTTATTATTACTAGGTCAACATTATAACGTAAATACAACACAATATAAACGAAACATCGGTGGCGGGCGGACGGACCACCATCACGGACCACCATCACGGACCACCACACGGACCACCACCATGGTGTGGAGTTCCCCCTTAGCTTGACGGATTCGGAACGCCGCAGAACGCCGCGCAACGCCACGTGGAACGCCACACGGCGGCACGCGTCCTGTGGAGTTCCCCCTTAGCTTGACGGATTCGGAACGCCGCGCAACGCCACGTGGAACGCCACGGCGGCGCACGTCCTGTGGAGTTCCCCCTTAGCTTGACGGATTCAAGCTAAGGGGGAACTCCACAGGACGCGCGCCGCCGTGGCGTTCCCCGTGGCGTTCCGCGGAACTCCACAGGACGCGCGCCGCCGTGGCGTTCCCCGTGGCGTTCCGCGGTGTTCCGAATCCGTCAAGCTAAGGGGGAACTCCACAGGACGTGCGCCGCCGTGGCGTTCCACGTGGCGTTCCGCGGTGTTCCGAATCCGTCAAGCTAAGGGGGAACTCCACGGGACGCGCGCCGCCGTGGCGTTCCACGTCACGTGGCGTTCCGCGGCGTTCCGAATCCGTCAAGCTAAGGGGGAACTTCACAGGACGCGTGCCGCCGTGGCGTTAGGAACGCCGCGGAACGCCACGGGAAACGCCACGGCGGCGCGCATCCTGTGGAGTTCCCCCTTAGCTTGACGGATTCGGAACGCCGCGGAACGCCACGTGGAACGCCACGGCGGCGCGTCTCCTGTGGAGTTCCCCCTTAGCTTGACGGATTCCGAACGCCGCGGAACGCCACGGGGAACGCCACGGCGGCGCGCATCCTGTGGAGTTCCCCCTTAGCTTGACGGATCGGAACGCCGCGGCACGTGGAACGCCACGGGGAACGCCACGGTGGCGCGCGTCCTATGGAGTTCCCCCTTAGCTTGACGTACTCGGAACGCCGCGGAACGCCACGTGCAACGCCACGGCGGCATGCGTCCTGTGGAGTTCCCCCTTAGCTTGACGGATTCGGAACGCCGTGGAACGCCACGGGGAACGCCACGGCGGCGCGCGTCCTGTGGAGTTCCACCTTAGCTTGACGGATTCGGAATGCCGCGGAACGCCACGTGGAACGCCACGGCGGCGCGCGTCCTGCGCAGTTCTTCCTTAACAGCACGCATTACGCCACTCGCGGTTGCTTGTGGACGTTTGCGGACGCTTTGCGAACGCTTGCGAATGCTTGGCGGACACAACGCAACAACGTTTGGTAACCTCTCAACCCAACGTTAAAACGGGAACCCTTCTGCGGAGCATTCGGGAAAACACACAGAGAGGGTGTCCTGGTTTGGTTTTCTCGTTTGCGCATACGTGCACGTTGTTGTTGTGTTGCTGCTAGGCATTTGCATACCGCAAACCTTTGTCAATGCTGGAAGAAAGTTTTAAAACAACTCGAACAAAGGCATCAGTCCCAACGCGACAACACTCAGAACTAAATTCGGAAAGCACTTGGACATTTCGAGAAAACAAGAAAACAGCTAGTTCACGGTCGGTGGCAACTCTGCAAACACATCAAGGCCAACAGCCTGAGCTCTGTGCCCAAAGCCCAACATGTTAATCCTAAACCCTAAATCCTTTTGACCCCTGATCCCCGAAGCCTGAGTCCTTAGCCTGGACATCAATCACGTTCTGCATCTCCTCATGAACGCGGTACGGACTAGACCGATTTTTGTGTGCTTTTGTCATTGATAGATGCAAGCCGGCCAGTGTAGTGTCACACCGCGAGGTCTTCAACAAGCCCACGGAGCATGTGAGCAAACGTGCAGAAAGATGCTATCAATCACCCTGCCGTCATTTTGTGAGTTCATGAGGCCCGGAAGTGTCCCCGTGCTCCAATAAGCTACCCTGCCACGCGAAACGCAGTTTAAGCGCCGATGTTGCAAACAGCTCCGTGGATTTATCTGCCTTCTTCTCACAGAATGTTCTTGTAAAAAGATCCGAATGTTTACACACCTCCGAGCCATGAGCCACGAAAACTGCAGGACGAAGCATTCCGAAAGCAGGTTCGCGATTTCAGGAACACAGCAAGCCACTTCAGAAAAACACCCCGAAACAGTGTGCTTCAAGGTTTAGTGTTGCTTTCTCAGGGTCGTTTCAGGGTTCATGGTTTCGGGCTCGTGCGTCTACTAAAGGCCGTGAGGCACCGAAAGAAAGCTGCTTTTTAGGTCGCATGTTGGGCTCTGGATGTCAGGCCTGCTTTCCGAACCTTGCTTTCTGAATCTCAGGGATGTTTCCGGAATGCGATTTTTTGAGAAATTGCTCACTTGTGGCTTTTGTTTGAGCTATATTCGTGAGAGTTTAGTCAGGTAATTCAATCTAAGAGTTGCTGCCCCGGGTCTTCTTGGATCCCATGATGGTTCTTCAACCCAACAGCAACACAATGAGGGCCAATGACCTTAACCCCAACCCCAAACACTATACCCAAACCGGGAGCAAAGATAAACCCCAAGGCCCAGGCAGCTCATCCAGAGCAAAGATACACCCTAAACCCGAAAAGCGTCGCATTTTTGTTGGCAACTCCCTTGGTACCCAGATTTCTGAAGTTTTCTTTCCCGCAAAGCCGCAAAGCAGAACTGAGGCTGGCGCGTGGAGACGGAAGCCGAGGAAGCGGAACCGGAAGCGGAGGTCGCACATGCCAAAGGGATCACGAGCCCAAGCAGCCCAAGGGGCCAAAGCGCTGCCGCCATGCGAGCAGAAAGTCGCCACCCCGCCATCCTCAACAAGAACAGGCTTTCCGCGAAATGTTCAGACACCTGCTCGTCTTTGTCTAGAGTTGACAGCCTCCTTGCCCTTTCCCCAACCCCCTGAAGCTGAGAACACCCAGCACTTGCAATTGGTACTTTAGCTGGGCAACGTCTTTCATCTCTTGGATGCCCGATCTCCACACGCTTTGGACCCACACTTTGGGTCCACGCTCCGTCCATCGAGGTCACTGAAACAGCAGTCATGAGTGCGAATGGCTCACAGCTCGAGCCCAGATGCTCGCGAAGGGCTCAACAGATGCCCAACAGCTTCGCGCTTTAAAGGGAACCATGATGAAAGCGCCGCCATGAGCGCAAGGCAGCTGATGAGTTTCTCGGAGTTGCTCTGCAGAAGCACCTCATCGACACCAATTTCGAAGGGGCGCACCATGGATCACGATGGCGTGCATGGCTGATCTAGATAAGGAGCGCCAAGTCACTCAGTATCCTTTAAGGGGGGGGGGGGGTGCCGCACGAACCTTCCCGCTTGCACATTGTATTCGAACCAAAAACACTCCACAGGCCGTTCCGCTCGATCTGGCTTGTCACTAAGCCGAGAATTCTTGCACATGTCATCAAGTGAGCATTGTGAACTCTTTGAAAACGGAACCGACATACACCGACCTATGTTGGGACACATGCACCCACACACTCTGTCGAGGTCAGGCCCAGGCTAGGCCTTTGTGAGTGTGAGGGCACGCCAGACTCAGCTTCCAACTAGTAGAAACTCCACGTGCTCCTTGACCTCATGAGCTGTCTTGGCTTTGCTTTACACGAGTTTCGACTCCAGCAACCCTGCCGACTCCCGAAGCGAGGCTTGAGCCATTTGAACCATTTGCGGGCCTCGGGAAGCAGAAGTCATTAGGATGACCATCTCCCCCACACAGGATCAACATCGAACCGGAAGCCTCAGGCATGGACCAGAGACATGCTCATGCAAGTGCGCGAAGCCCTGGGCCTCAGTGTGACCCCCTGTTCACAACAGAGTGCGGCTCTCAGCCTCTTGAGGATATCGCCAGCAGCAGCAGGAAGGAGCCATCCAAATGCCGACTCAGCCGCCAAAGTCGGTCATCGACCAAGTCGGACCTCAGCTTGGATCTTTGACTGATTTGACTACTCTCACACGCAGAACTTTTCTCTATCTCTCTCGCTCGCTCTCTCTCTCTCTGGGCCATGCGCTACTGACAGGTTTATGCGTAGGCCCCATGATAGCATACCCACAAGAGGCATATGTAACCCAAAGGCTTACTGTTAGGCATCCCTGTAGACAGGTCTGCGGTAGGCTTCCGGGTAGCCTGTAGGCAGGCCTACGGGAGGCCAATGGGTTGCCTGCTTAGTAAGACCGGATGCCAAGAGAACCCCCACCTGCACAGGGGGTTTCGGTGATGCAGTGTGCCCCTGCGTCTCAGCCGAAGCTTCACACTTCTAATTGCGCTGAACCCTTTCCGAAAGAACACGCACAAAAATCAGGGCTTGACCCAAAATTGCCAAGTGTACAGCATCAAAAGCTTCTTGTATACAAAAGGTGAGACCTGCGGCCCGAGCCCTTGGTTCTTGAGGTGGCGCATGTGCTCCATCTTGAGCGCCCAGACCTTTGTCGGACTCGGTGTCCGGTGTCTGACTCATCTCGCTGCTGTGTCGCGCAAAGATCTCACACTCTCTCTTGCGCTGCACTCTGCACTGCCGAGCCCAGAACAGCGCCCAGAGGTTCCACCAGCAAGCCGCCCAACTGGTGGAACTCACGTCTTGACGACAGCAGCCTCTTATCATCATTGACGCGTCTCGCGATGCATCGCAACACCCGAACAAAGTCTTCAGCCCCCCTTGGGTTGGGTTGCTGCTCTGGGGGGGAGGGGGGGGAGGGCGAGCAACTTGCCTTTTGGAGCTCTGCTCTTTGAGCACCTGGCTACAGTGTCACACAAGCCAGCCATGATCTGAAACTAAGGCACGAAAATCTGACTTATCTGACACCTGGTGCAGCACCAGCACCACGGCCAGGGCCTCGGTGTGCGGTCTCTGATGTCTCTGTGCAACTGCAAGGCCCAAGCCACATTGGATTCAGAGGACTGTGAAGTGAAGTCTTCTGTGTTCTTTTTAATGAAGTGAATCATGTGTTTGTTGATTGCGATCAGTGCTAAGCATCGGACAGCCTCGCTGAAACCCCTCTCCCGCAGGCCCTGACCATGCTAACCGCATCCAGAGTCACGGAAGACTCACGGACGATTGCAACTTTGATTCCCTCAGGCATGTTGCATCATCCTACATGACACTTCCACGAAAGTCCTGCAGCTCAGCCAGCAGAAGGTGAGCCAAGCCGTCCTTCAAAAGTGCAGAAAAAGGCAGCTGTGCTAAGAGCATGATCCGCAGCCATCGCCAAGGTTGAGGCCCAGTTCATGGGGAACTCAAATCTGCATACTCGCCGCAGGACCTTGGTGAAAGGGGCGGTGCAATCAATTACTGCTGTGGACTATGTTACAATGTTGCAGGGCACAACTTTTTGTAGCAGCGTCTCGCAACTTGCACGGCATGCTTCTTGGGCGCCTGCCATCGTCAACTCCAGAAGGTGGGGCAATCCTCCAGAAGTTGCGGCCTCTGACTCACAGTGACTCGCTCCTTTCCATTGTTACACCTCTTGTACACATCTCTCATCACGCCTTGACCAGACGCAGCAATTGCTCCTTGATGGCCTGAGACTGCACCAAAAACACAGACCCGGCACATTCACTCTGGGACAGATCTGGGAGCAATGCGTTCTTTTCCTCTGCTGAAATGACCTTGCCGGAGCCTGGGGTGTGCGCGCACACACACAGAGCATCAAACAGACAGCCATAAGGAGAGCGCATTCCATGATTGCAGAATTGTTCCACAGCAGTTCGACAGGAGAGCACTGCAGAGCAAAAGACCCGTCGTCAAAAGGTAAGACAAGGGGGAACTCAGACTTTCTGCGTCTTTTAACAGATTTTCCTTGGTCCGACTGCACCCTGCGGGTTTCTGGGTCTTAGACGGCCCAGGGTAGGGGCTTAGGATGGCGTACGCGGCCTAGAGGAGGTCTTGGGGTTTGGGCTGTAGGCCTGTTTTCTACCCTCGGGGGCGAGTGAGGGGGATGCCTGCATTAGGTCGGATGCCTGCATGAGGTCGGATGCATGACAGACACACACACACACACACACCCAAAAAAAGGACTGGACTGCAAGTAACTGTCGGTCCGATTGCAAATGCCGATGCTATTATGGTCTCTGTCTGCAAGCGCATGCACGAAAGCTGCTGCATGCACTTGTGTGAATATGTGTGATTGCACAGCATGGACTCGCATAAGACGTCGGCCACGCAGCTGCCACTGGCGGTCCACAACCTTGTGGTTGAGTTGACACAAGCGAATGCAAGTCAATGAGTCAAGTCAATGCAGGTGGGCGCGGAGTGTGGCATTTTCTGACATCTACCAAAGAAAGTAAAGACAGACGTGTTGAACACATTGCAAGGCATTATGGGACATTGGAAAGAGCTTCACGTCATTCAACGGCAGGTGGAGGTCGACTCCATGTCCACTAGCGCCGAGAACTGCAAGCAATCAGTTCCTGCTTCGCTTTTGCTAGTCTCCTGCTTCCTTCCATTGCCCGCCCTATGCTCTACTCGCTCTCTTCCGTACTCTGAAAAAGCATGTCCCCTCTGCTTTGAGCTCTGCCAAGATCTGCTCTTTGACTGTTCGAGTTGTGCTGTGGGAGCAGGTAGCCGTCTGCGCACAAGGAGCGAGGCTGGGAGCCACTTGTAATCGTCGAGCGGTTCTCTTCTCATCTTCTCGCTTTTCATGACCTCATGAAAAATTTCACTTTTGGCTTCACCATACTTCTTTCTCTTTCAACCTTTCAAGTTGCTTTTGTTGCACACGGCGCTCTCTGACACGATGGTGAATGTGAACACGGCGCAGAAAAAGTGCTGCCACCTTGTCGGGTCCTGTGGCTTTTCGTGCTTTCAAGGGCGGAATGAGAGAACCACTGGGACATGTAGAAAAAAATTTCATCCAGCTTCTGGGTTTATGTGTATGTAGCTTCGGTGATGAGCTGCAAATCTAAGTCCCGAGCATTCTTGCACATCAGAATTGCCAGATACCTCCCCTGGGCATCCACAGAAGCATCTGCCTCGCCATTTGCAGTCAACCGACTTGATACTGCATCGACCAGTGCTTCTCTGAATGATCTCTTTGAGTCCTCTTTTGAGGACCCGGCATATGCTTCGAGGAGCAGAGGCACCAGCCCGGCCCCTAGTCTGTTCCTCGGCAGCTCTTCGAAGCTGCGAAAGTCAGTAACTACACCAACTGCTGCGATTCCCCATGAGACTTGGGCTCCAGATCCTGGAGCCTTTCATGCGCAGGCTGCCGCGCCTGAGTCGACTCATCATTATCTCCAAGGCTTGCATGGGACCTTGCTGAGCCACAAGCCCGCGCATCGCTGCTGGCTGCAGCAAGCAACAGTTGGACCACTTGGCCAACTGGAGATACCTCAAGCCATCGTCGCTGAGCACTCCTGGACTCAACACGTGATGTGTCAGCCCCAAGCCGCAGCCATGGCTGGCAGTCAGCACTTCCAGCTTCATAGGTGTCAGCCACAATAACCACTACAAAGGCTGACAGAACATGGGCAGTTCTCTCAATCATAGGCTCTTTGGGATCCGTGTTGTAATATGGAGCCATATTTTTCGGGTACCCGAAATGGAACGCATGCAAGAGCCAATCTCAGCAACCCACTCGGAACCATGGTGAGACTGGCTATAGATGTCTCAAGAGATGTCCCATGTTCTTGGAGCTCATCTCTGTACAAGATCTCCTGATGGAGCCGAGCAGCAGAAGAACACCAACAGGACACCGACATCAGCAGGTAGCGGCGGAGATCAGAGAGCAAAGCATTGATTAAGTAGTGCAGCACGTTTTCCCGCCTGTGGCCCACATCCAGCTGCTACAGACAAGCGAAAGAATACAAGCAAGCCGCCTAGTCAGACATGCTGACCAGACTTCTGCTATCCCACTCGAGTCATAATAATGTTGCATGCTGGCCACAAGCTCTGGACATAATAAGCGATGTACCACTCGCAAAAACCACCATGCGTGATCTTCAAGTCTGCTTCTTCTCATGGAGCCCAGTCGGTTCCCATCATGGAACCGAATCTCGGGCAGCTCTTCTGCTCAGTGCAATTGCCTTACAGGCCTCAGAAATCGTCTAGATGGCTCGATCGTTTGGGGAGTCTTCTCTTTCTGCCACTTTGACCAAAACCAAAAAGCAACGTCGTTCCGGGAAGTGGGGAATGCCTTCTGTGCTGCCAAGATCTGCCAAGTGACTACACACAAAGGTTACCAAAGGCCAAGCAGGCAATACGGGCTGGCCTGCGTACTGCTTCCTTGTGACAAAAGCAACACACATGAACTTTCCCTGCTTTGAGTCCAGAACCTGGAAAAGGCCATGCAGCCGCAAGGTGCTTCGAAAAACTCGGCCTAGGCTGCGCGCGAAAGCACTTGGCAGATGGGCGCTGAACAAGAAGATTCAACGCAGCCGAGTCGAGGACCAGAGCAGACGTCTAATATCGAACCATCCTTGGTTCAAGTGGTTCTCCGGACAGCAAAGCACTCAAAGCGAGCAATACATCATGGACCATATCTTCCATGCATGTGCCTTTGATCTTCTTACGCTGCTTATTGGCCGATTCAGCTTTTTGTTACCCTCCTGCAAATCACCGGTACTTTGCAAAACTCTTGTCGGTCGAATTCCTCCTGGGCCGTTGCACCTATGTTTCCAAGCAGCCACGGACTCCAGGCCTTTTGGAGCACAATCTGTCGTTGAACCCAGACCCTACCAGGAGATAGGAGATCGAACACGAGAAGTCACCGGTGTGGTGGTGCTATCGGTGGACCAATGGGGGACGCATTAAGCGGGTCAGGGCCTTGAGTCGTTCCGAACATGTCACCCAGATGTCACCCAGATGTCACCCAGATGTCACCCAGATGTCACCCAGATGTCACCCAGATGTCACCCAGATGTCACGCAGATGTCACCCAGATGTCACCCGCACATAAGGCTGCGATCAGCCTACCCCAGCATGTTCCAGCCACAGGCCCTAGCTTCTGAGGAAATCTGGAAACTCCTTTGGATTTACGCTGGCGTGACTCAAAATTGGATCCTATACCCCTTGAGATGAAAGGCCTGAGCACCAATCATCCAACTCAAAAGCCGATAAACCAGCAAGACTTGCACCCTGAAGCACTAAGGCACAGAACCCAAAGACCATACCTAGCTCTAACACACTGAAATCATAGAACAACTGCAAACTGCATCTGTCTGATCCATGGCCCTGAGTTTACCAGATCCCTTTCCTCTCATCCGCGCGATGCATTACCGACTGACCAGAAGCCCCTTGATTGCCAGAAGTTGCGGCTTCCACTCTGACATGATCCACTGTCGACCGGCGCGAAAGCAAACTTCTTGTGGAGACTTATGGAGTGTTCCGTCCGAAGAAAGCCTTTAGCGAGGCTAGCACTCTGGCACATAGCAGCTCTCTGGCCAAGGGCCTGGCCAAGCTTCCTCAAGCATCTTCAAAACACCTAAAAGCCTCTTCATCTTGGGGTCGAGCGGAGGGGAAGAACCCAACCCACACAAAAAAAAAACCCTACCACCCGCCCCCCCCCCCCCCCCCCCACCCCACCCACCCCCACCCGCATCTTCTCCCCACTGCCGGCCGCCCCTTTGCGGGGTCGGCGGCAGCAGCGTCAGCCCTTCAATCCGGGCACGCCCGTCCTAGCTTTAGCTACCGCGGGGCATTGGCTCGCCAACATCCGGCTCCAAATTCGGCTTCCGAAGGGCATCAGGTTCTAGGTACATTTTTTATCGCGAAAAACGCGCTATTCCCCACCGAAACTGGGCTCCTGGACGCATTTTTTGGGTGCCTCACAGGGCCCGGAGAGCATCATCGACTCTATTTTTAGCTTTTGCTTAAGACGCGTTGTTGATGTTTTTTGGGGGGCATCGGCCACCCCAAAGGACCCCCACCAGAGCGCGCATCACGAGCATCAGCGGGTTGGGCCTCGGGTTTCGGCTGCAGCTTGCAAAACGCAGAAAACGCTCCAAATACCGTGGTTTTCGTGTTGTTACGGACCTTTCCCCCCATAAGCCACGCATGCCTGGAGGCCGGAGCCGCTGATGCTCATGATGCGCGCCCGGGCGGGCATCATCGAGGCTTCGTTTCTCTTTGACAATCCGGGGGCGAGCATCGGAGGACTTCAAAGGACGCTGCCATAGCGTGCCGCCCCCACATACGCCTGCGCGCGCGCACGTGCGCACGCGAGCGCACGTGCGCACGCGAGCGCGCGAGCACGCGCGCGCGCGCGCGCGCGCGCGCGCGGGGTCTTGTGTGGTTGTTGTAGTTGTAGTTGTAGTTGTAGTTGTAGTTGTAGTTGTAGTTGTAGTTGTAGTTGTAGTTGTAGTTGTAGTTGTAGTTGTAGTTGTAGTTGTAGTTGTAGTGGTAGTGGTAGTGGTAGTGGTAGTGGTAGTGGTAGTGGTTGTGGTTGTGGTTGTGGTTGTGTTTGTGTTTGTGTTTGTGTTTGTGTTTGTGTTTGTGGTTGTGGTTGTGGTTGTGGTTGTGGTTGTGGTTGTGGTTGTGGCTGTGGTTGTGGTTGTGGTTGTTGTTGTTGTTGTTGTTGTTGCTATTGTTGTTGCTATTGTTGTTGCTGTTGTGGTTGTGGTTGTGGTTGTGGTTGTGGTTGTGGTTGTGGTTGTGGTTGTGGTTGTGGTTGTGGTTGTGGTTGTGGTTGTGGTTGTGGTTGTTGTTGTTGTTGTGGTGGTTGTGGTTGTGGTGGTTGTGGTTGTGGTGGTTGTGGTTGTGGTTGTTGTTGTGGTTGTTGTTGTTGTTGTGGTTGTTGTTGTTGTTGTTGTTGTTGTTGTTGTTGTCGTTGTCGTTGTCGTTGTCGTTGTTGTTGTGGTTGTTGTTGTTGTTGCTATTGTTGTTGCTATTGTTGTTGCTGTTGTGGTTGTGGTTGTGGTTGTTGTTGTGGTTGTTGTTGTTGTTGTTGTTGTTGTTGTTGTTGTTGTTGTTGTGGTTGTTGTTGTGGTTGTTGTTGTGGTTGTTGTTGTGGTTGTTGTTGTGGTTGTTGTTGTGGTTGTTGTTGTGGTTGTTGTTGTGGTTGTTGTTGTGGTTGTTGTTGTTGTTGTGTGGTTGTTGTGGTGTTGTGGTTGTTGTGTGGTTGTGGTTGTGGTTGTGGTTGTCGTTGTCGTTGTCGTTGTGGTGTGTGGTTGTCGTTGTTGTTGTCGTTGTTGTTGTTGTGTTGTTGTTGTTGTTGTGTGTTGTTGTGTTGTTGTTGTGTGGTTGTGGTTGTGGTTGTGGTTGTGGTTGTGGTTGTGGTTGTGGTTGTGGTTGTGGTTGTGGTTGTGGTTGTGGTTGTGGTTGTGGTTGTGGTTGTGGTTGTGGTTGTAGTTGTAGTTGTAGTTGTAGTTGTTGTTGTTGTTGTTGTTGAAGCACTACCAGCTCAAGCCGCCCGCGCATGGTAGCTGTCGAACCGGCCAAGGCCCCGAACTTCATCTCTTTAACAGCTTTCGGGGCCCTCTTAACATCTCAAGGCTTTCTAGCTTTTGCCAGCTGATGGTCACTTGGAGGCTTTAGCCCCAAGCATTTTGAGATTCTGCCGCAGACAGCATATCCACGAGCTGGCCCGGTCCCAATTCCGGGGGGAGAACTTAGATCGTCTTAGACTGCATCTTTCACTCCTAAGTGTGAGGGTTCTCGTCTTTCCGCAGGACGAGGGGAGTCTGATCGTGCTTCGGCACTTCAGTCGAAACAAGCGGATGGCAGAGGGTTTAATTCGGAAACACTCCTATCGTCGGGCCTGTCACCGAGCCTTAAGGGACGGTTGCGCAGTACCATATCGAAGGACAAATTTGCCTCTAAGCCAGGCACAGGCAAGCGCAGGCACGGCTGCACCTAGTGCAAGCCAAGAGACTAAGGAAAACATGCATGCTCAATTTGCACCGCAGCTTCCTCTTAGGCAACCGCGCAGGCGTCACCCCAGAGGCGGTCGCGAAGCCAAACCACTGCGAGTTTTCTCGTGGAATGCAGGTGGATTAAGCCAGCAATTGTGGGCAGAGTTCAAGGAGTGGCTGCAACATCAGCAGGACCTTGATGTTATCTTTATCCAGGAAACCCACTGGACTACCTCATCCCAATTTCAGGTGCATGGCTGGACAGCTGTTTCAGGCGGTTTACCGGATGAAGAGCTCGTGAGGTCCCCTCCCGCTCAAACACCCCAGTTGCCCGGACAGCCTAAGCACCGGCGCTCAGCGGGTGTTCTCACTCTACTATCGCCTAGCATAGACTCTGCAACACTGCGCTGGCAGGATCTACACCCAGGCCGTGCTCACGAGGTTCACTGCGAAGTCCGAGGTCACCCAGTGCTCCTGCTCAACTGCTATCAGTACACTAAGCAGAGGGGCATGACGGAGCAAGACCACTATGCCACCCAGAGCAAAGTTCTCTCCTCCCTAGGCAAGTCCCTCTCCAACCTATCACAGCGCACTGTTCCGGTACTGGCGGGCGACTTCAACTCGTCCCTAAAACCTAATCCCCCCTATGTAGGGGGAGTGGTACCGGCAGGGTCTTCTAAGCACAAACCGGTTCAGAAGCAGTTCCAGAAGTTTCTTCAGCGAAACTCTCTAGTTGCGCTTAACACATGGCAAGGGCGAAAGGCAAACACCTTCACCTCGCCACAGGGCAGCTCTCAGATAGATTTCATCTTGACATCCAAATTCTATGCTGCTCAGCTAGCCCGCAAAGTGTGTGTCCTCAAGGACTTTAAGCTAGGAGCATGGAGAAAAGGCGGCAAACACACGCCACTCCGGACGGCAGTACCGCTCAAGAAGGTCTGGAGACAACCGTTCTCGACCAAAACTCAGCCAGTAGTCCCTTCTAAACAAAAGTCCCTACTGGCTCAACATGTTAGACAAAATACTCCTCTGGCTAAAACCCTGCGAGACCAAGTTGCACAGGACGTTGACAAACTCCGAGCGCAGAAGAATGGAGAGCCTCTTCACCCTGATGAGGTCAACGAGCTTCTTCTCGAACATGCCAAGACCTTCCAACCGAGGGACCCAGGAGCAGGCACCTCAGACGCGGCTCCGACAGCACAACCTCTGTGGCGGCTTCATAACAATCGGCAGACTGCACTAAGGAACCTAAGACGTGAGGATGACGTCATAAATAAGATGGCCCGCACCGAGCACCTCAAACAGGCTCAGCGCTCACTAGACGAGGCAGCCAAGACACATGCCCTCCAGATAAAAAATCAGGCCCGAGCAAGGACTCATCGCACTCTGACAGAGATTTCTGAGAAGGTCAAACGAGATCCACATGCGGCATATCGCTCTTTAAAACATGTAGCTCCCTGGTCTCCTGCACCTAGAGTCTGCCTCAGATCGCCATGCGGCCGTATCCTAACTGAGTCCGAGGGGCTAGCCGAGCTAAAGAGACATAGTCTTTCCATCTTCTCCTCGCATCCCCCCCTAGCCAGTGGGGTAGGCCAAGCCTTGCCCAAGCTGGACAAAAGCAGTCTGGCAAAAGGCATAGCCTCTATAAAGCCGGAAAAGGCAGTACCGCAAGGATCTGCCCCAGCATCCATGTACCGCCTTTGTGCCTCAACAGTGGCCGATAATTACTGTGACTATCTTGAAGCGGTGCCTCTGTCTCCCGCTCTGACCCATCCGGCGTGCGAGGTCACCTCCTGCCAGGGGAAGAGCGAACCTCGGCATAACACAGCACCACTGAATCAAGCCGAGCCACCCTCGCTGCCTACAACGGCCAAATCAGCAGACCTCAGCTTCATACCCAAGCCCTCTAAACCTGCCTCTAAGCCGGAGAACTTGCGACCGCTAGGCATCATTAGGCCAGATGGCAAAGGCATAGCCTCTGAGGCTAGGAGACGGCTTGACCCCCTTTTTAAGAAGGCCCACTTTGCCTCCCCTCAATTTGCCTATATTCCAGGCCGCGGTCTCGCCGACGCCCAACTCCGGGTGATTGGCCACGCAAGGCGTGTCCGAGCCATGCTTCGATCCCGAGCACCGGACAGGTTCTGCACTCCCACGCGCAAGAAGGGTAAGCCAGATCTGATTGGAGGCTTCACCTTCTCACTAGACCTCTCTCAAGCTTTTGACAAAACAAGTAGAGAGGCTCTCTTGCGCTCACTAATAACTTACGGGGCCTCTCCCGCAGACGTTGAGCTGGTTGCGTCCCTTCATAGGGAAGCCCAGTATAACTTGCGCTATGGAAGAAGCCAGGACACAGTCACCTCAACAAGAGGTATCAAGCAAGGCTGCAAACTAGCCCCCTCTCTTTTCTCCCTGGTCATCACGGAGGCGTTCCGGCTTATGGCTACCCACATAGGGTTCCCTCCCATACAGCAGTTCCTCACAGGCTTTGCGGATGACCTCGTCATTCACCGTGACATCCACAACTGGTCCGATCTCTACGCGGCTCATGACATGGTCAGATTGTTACTGCATTACCTGCAAGAAGCCGGACTAGAAGTAAATTATGCCAAGTGCAACATCATGGTCAAACTAGCAGGTCGCCACGCACAGCATGCTAAGAAGCTCTTCAAGTCACAGGAACTCCGCTCAGGCCGGAAGGTTACGGTCTGGAACATAGATGCCCCAGAGCAACCAAGACGGCCAATTCTGCTCTCGACTTCCTCTGTTCTTCCCCCTCTCCCCTCCCTTCCTTCCTTCGAGCTGGTAGACTCCTTCAAGTATCTAGGGGTTATGGTCAGCTACTCAAATCCGGAAGATCTTACTTATTCCTTAAGACAGGAGAGAGCGGCGAAGAAAAAACAGACTGTGCGCAAATTCATTCACAATAAGCGCAGGACAAAAACCGCATCTAGGCTGCTTGTCTGGAGAGCCACCGTCTGGTCCACGGCCACTTTTGGACTTGAATCCGTCGGTCTCTCAGGAAGGCGGGCACGGGCACTCCGTTCATGGCATGCCAGACAGGTGCGAGCTGTAACACACAACCCTGTGCATAAAACTCGTGAAACTACAGCAGAGCTCTTTGCACGTCTTAAACTTGTCTCTCCCATTCAGCAGCTTCATGATCGCTCAGCCCAGCGCCTAGACTCCCTTCGCAAGCGCCGGCATGCAGCACCAGCGAGTGAGGTCACCTCCTGCTCAACATCCACGCCGGCCAACACGAGTTCTTCGCTCCTCACCCAGTCCGGCGCCTGGCCAAGTGAGGATATCCTAACCATTCCCTCCACCCTGCAAACGGCGGAGGAAATTGTAGCCTCTTACAGCAAGCTGCTCAGGGAGGTCGACAATGACCCTTCTCCGGACGTGCCCATGCACACATGCTGTGGCAAGGTATTTCGCACTGCGGCGGGCATGAGAACACACCGGACAGTCAAGCATCCGGCTCCTGTTCCGCCACCCCTTGAATTCTCACGCCTAAAGCACTCCGTGGGAGGCCTGCCTCAATGCTCAAACTGCCAGGCGAAATTTAAAAACTGGCATAATCTACAACAACACGTTGAGCGCAGAGTCTGCCGACAGGCTGGCTTCAAGCTTTCTAGACCTGAGGCGGCCACTCAGGCTGACGAAGCTCCTCCCAAGGCGAGTGAGGTCTCCTCCAGCCAGGAGCTCGTGCCCTCGTCAGACTGCCGTGCTACTGCCGCACCCTCGGTCCAACTTACCTTGCAGATAGACACAGTGCCGCTCATCTCGCGCATGCGCACCGAACTGCTGCAACAGGCCGGAACCCAGACCTTCCTCGAGCTCCTCACCGGCCACCTTGGCCAGCAACTCACCAGGACCTGTCTGCTCTGCGACTCGTGGATAGCCTCCACGACAAAAATAGCCTTCCACCTCACAAAGAAACACGGGGCAGAATGGGACTCTTATAAGGCTTCTGCGGGGAATAACACCTCTAAGATGTATGTGCTGACCCGCCTGTCCCCCTGTCCTGCCTGTGGAGTGAAAGTGGAGAGCGCCCCCCGACACACGAAGCAGTGCCCGGTCATTCAGCAATTACAACTCTTCTTCTTTCTGCACCCTGACGCCCCTCTTTCCAGAATGCACTCGTCCCTCCAACACACTCAACTCTCACATCTCTCGCCCCCCACCTCTGGGGCTGGCGCATCTCCTTCTGCGGTCCCTACCCCCAGGCCGAACACGACAACATCACACCAACACGAATCTCCCACACAGGCTACCCCCCAACCAACGACGTTCCAACAGCGGACCCTGCAGGCTCCCAATCCCAAGTCCAAGCAAAGCCAGCTTCAGAGATGGTTTCGCCCAGGGAGTGCCTCCCAGGCTGCACAGCCGGGCGCAGGACCTCCTCCGCCAGCACCGACAGACCTGGATGCCTCTCCTCCGCCACCGCCTCCTGCAGCTCAGCCTATGCCACAGTTGATTAATCCTCATAACTTGTGCTACGCCATTTCAGTCTTGCAGATGATTAGCGCTCTGAGGGAAGAACCCTCAGTGGACTGGTCGAACCTTCAGCCTCTCCAGAGGGAACTTCGAGCAAGGGCCTCGCACCCAGTCTCTATTCTTGCACTAGAATCGCTCCCGCATTGTCATCCTGACTGGAGGCTTGCTAATAGGCAAAGCGATGCACTCGAGTACTTGACGTTTTTGTTGGCTAACCATCATGGGTCCTTACAAGGCACCCCCTGGAAGAGAGTCTATGATGCTGACATACCCGACTCAACCGGCTTCTCCCCCCTTCTACTAACCTTCCCGGAAGGCACAGACCCGACCAGGCTGTCCCAGCCTGACTCCCAGGCAGCGCCCATCTTAGACTATTCACTGTCCTTTTTTGTGCACGAGTGGCACTCTCCACATGACTCGAAGGCGGCACTGCTGTATACACCTCCTTATATCTTTGTGTCTCTGCCAAGGTTCACAAATGCCGGAGAGAAGCAACACTGGAGACTCACGGGCTTGCAGGACGAAATACAGCTGCCTGCATGGACCGGGCCTCACTCTCAATCCTTTGTTCGCTACAGATCCGTCTCGGGACTCTTTCACATAGGGCAGGAAGCCACCTCAGGTCATTACAGATCCTTCACCTTGCTTCCTTCTCTGCAGGTAGGTGATGACTCCAGCCCAGGCTTCTCGCCTACGAGCGAGGAACGTGCACAGATCGGGTCAGGAGCTTACCTTTTGCTCCTCCAACGCTTAAGTTAAGTCCCATTCACCTTCGTGTGAGGTCCCCTCCTGAAGGTGAGCGGGCAGCGTTTTACTTGTGCTACCATGCGTGTCCTCCCTAAGCGCTATGGAGCAAGCCCAGCAGGAGCTGCTGAACAACCCCGCACTATGCCAAGTGCTCTTTAAGAACCTCCCCCATCTTGCCGCTTCATCCATGGCTGCCCGGGCATTTGGCCCTGATGAACGTTCAACGTCCAGAGAACTGGTCCCTGCTCACGACAGGGACAGGCCTCCCAAACAGCGCCGTCAGCAGAAGGATCTGGAGCAGGACGAGGAAATGCCGCCCCCCTCACCGTCCAGGAGGCCCAAGAGGACTGGTCGCCGTAATGGCTCCAGACCAAGGGCCTCGCGCAACGGTCCGCAGCAATCAAAGCAGGAGGTCAAACCAACCGCTGACCTCTTGGCTAGCATCATCTTGGCCCTGCTGAATCACGAGGATGAATTGACAGCTTTGCGATACCATCATGGATGGATCTTCTACGCCACGGTGCACCAGGCGAACAGTGTGGTTCCCTCCTTGGCACGGATCCAGCAACAGTGGAAGTCGGACCAGCCCCAGGACTCCCCTGGCACGCCTGTTCGCCACGCCCTGTTCATCGGTCTCCTTCACGAGCTGCATACTCGAGCCCAGGGCTTCGATCACGTCGCCTATGACAGCACGAACCAGGACAAGGAATCAGCTACATGAGATGGGACGCCAAACAGCGGAAGGTAGTCATCGATGCCCAACGCCCTCCTCTCTCGCCCAAGGTTGTCTCCACCCACCTGGCGGCTATGCTCAAGCTAGATCAGGAACAGCTCACCAAGTTCAGGCCGTCCAGACCGCTGCGATCCAACCTGACGGAAGAAAGGCCGGTCATAGCCTTCCTCCTGGAACTGGCCCTGACTATCGGAGACGACCACGAGGCAATGCACGCCTTTCGACTTCTAGCGAACAACTCAATCTGGAACCTAGTTGGGGTCACCATGCGCAGGGAGGGCCTAAGACGGTCTCCACAGATGCAGACCCTCCGCGATCAGCTAGAAGCGCTGCGCACAGGAGGCAACGAGGGCTAAAGTTTTCCAGGACATCCGAGTCGAGGTCCCCTCCTGAGCTGTCCAAGGCCCCCTCGCCTTCCTAGGGGATCTCGCTTGTCACTTAGCCTCAGACAACCCTCTTACTCTCGTGTAGAGGTCCCCTCCTGAGAGAACGAGGGCGCTGATGAGTCAGCCCGTTTCTCCCTTCTCTGGCGCCTCGCGCGCACCGTGCCTGCCAGGAAAAGTCTTTTCTGCACCACACGTCAAGCTTCACTATTGCATCGAACTGCCTTTCTCCCATTACAACTGAGGCCGAGCTTCACTTACGCCAGCCGTCGACTAGAGCGAACCACACCACAGGCTCTCGCATGACTTACAAGTTATGGGACCGTTTTCCGCCATGCGCCTGACCGAAGCCCTAACTTAGCTCAGCATCAGCCGTTCTGCTCATATTGATCAGTACTGACAGTTCCTCCACTATCACCACGCCATGGCAACCAACCCGGAGGGCACGATTCTCGCCATTGAAAACACCCCTGGCACTCACACCCAGACGACGACAAGCCAGGCCAGTGTAGCCCAAGCTCTGGTCAAGGCAACGGCACCTCCGCCACCACAGTCATCATGCGGAGCAGGCTGCGACCAATGCCACAGTGCTCCATGTGTTCGACACAAGCCGGGACATCTGTGGCACTGCTGTTTCGGGTGTAGAGACTCCTGGGCGGTGCAACAAGCCCGCTCCAGGTACTGGTAGCTTTGAGCAGGATAGAGCTCGACATTTTGCGACCAGCAAGTGAGGTCTCCTCCTGCAGGTAAAACGCAGCTATGCTCTCACAGCTGCGCGCCGTCGACCGAGCCAACAGTCTCAACTAAAACAATCTGCCCTAAATGCACGACAGCACTAAGCTCATCCAATGTCTCTCCGTTCCTATATTGCTGCACAGGCCCCACTGTCGAGCCCAGCACTCAGCCAGTCCTTGTGCATTGCTGAGACAAATGTCTGACCTTACGCTCTGGCAAGACTCTGTGCTCAAAGAAGGTCCACTAGGTCTACAGCGCAGGGCACCTAGGACCATGCCCCCGCGGAAAAGACAATCGAAAACTTCGACTCTGCCTTCGTTCGATCTCGCCTCCAACATCTGCACAGAAGCTGATAGGCTGCTGCCTTCGAACTATGTCCCCATCTCGCATAAGAGAATGGACGAGATCAGAAACTACCGCTGGGAGAAGGGCCTCCGTGCTATATCAAGAAGCATGATGGCCCGCCAATCGACAAGGCCGGTCTCGAGCCAGAGACAAGCGGATAAAGAAAGCAAGAGACTAGAAGAGCTGGGAATAAAAAAGCCTGGACTCACTGCAGAGGACTTAGCGGCCCTTCCTACCTCGGACGTGTACAAGAATCTGTCTTCGCTTTCCTTGATCTCGGTCGATACTTCCCGACCGGCAAGCTCCAGCGTGAGGTCGCCTCCGAGGAGCGGACACAGGGAAGCGAAAACAGAACCATCCTCCTCATCTATGCTCCAGGCAGAGCAGGCGAAGACCTTCACGGCAGAGCCAACACGAGAGCACGCACCGCAACCCTATGCGGGCCAAGGCGTGGGCAGGAAAGAAACCTGCAAGGAAGAGTCGGACTCAGACATACCACCCTGGGCGGACTCGAAGAAGTCGCGCTCATCTCAGGACACCGGTGCAGGAGTTGGACAAAAGGAGGCCTTCGTCAGGCAGCTACCCCCACCTCCATCTCCTCCTGCAAGACAATCAGCTCCCGACCCAGGCCATCTTGAAGGCATCGCGCGCCTCACTCCCACAGAGGAGCTCCAGGTCGTCAATCTCACGCAAGCAGCTCCTCCTCCGCGCGAGTTCTTGAACTACCCGGTGCATCAAGGAGTGATAGTTCTTCCAGCAGCCACAGTTCAGGCTCGCGTGGCAAGCAAGAAGGAACAAGACAAGGGCAAGGCGGTCATTCACTCCTTCCCCTACTCCTACCCGCAGGAATTCCCTTTGGAATTGGACGTTCATGTGCAAATTCGGAAATCGCAGGACGAGCAGGTCAGCATGATTCTGAAGCTAAACCGCACAGCATCCATGAAGGGCGTCA
The DNA here is from genome assembly GCA_905221605.1 of Symbiodinium natans. NCBI lineage: Eukaryota > Dinophyceae > Suessiales > Symbiodiniaceae > Symbiodinium > Symbiodinium natans. Next base: position 14,218 of record CAJNDS010000381.1, on the reverse strand, counting down.
CCCGAGCTGTATACAACTTCAAAGGCGGGGAATTCTACTCGGTCTTCAAACTCTCTGTTGTTGCTCCCCAAGAAGAACAGGCCCAAGACGGACTTCAGGCTCATGAAGCGGAACTTGACTTGGCACACGTTTTTCCAGAGATGGTCCCGACGGTGGCAAACGTCTTTGCTATCCAGCTCAGAGTGGCTTCCGCGGTCAATCCCCTGGATTTTCCCACGTCTCCCACGCCGAGTGAGGTCTCCTCCTGGCGGGGAGACTCGGGCCCGCCGAAGTACCTCCTCATTCAGCAAGCCTACGGCGTCATGGTGGAAAAGGTCCAGCCGCTGGATAACCTCCCACCGCATCTGCGTCCCAGCATGGACGAGTGCTACTTGCTGATTCTCCTAGTACTCAAATCGGCGCTTCTAGGATACTATGTACGAGACTGTGGATGGTCCAACCTGGGCAGACGAATTTCGCCAGACTCCAGCACGGATCTGCCCTTCTTTCTTGCTCTCGACACGTCGGCCTGGCACAAACGCACACCTCCAGCTCCTCAACAAGCCACAACTTCAACCGCAGATCACGTCCGAGGACTCTTCTCGACCCTAGAGTACCTGGCGGAGGACAGGCCGGCAATCCAGGCAGCCAAACAAGCCTTCACGCATCATCAGCGACAGGTCCCTCCTCTTGTACAGCACTTCTTCTCCCTGCTCCGAACTCCAGTGGGCAAAGAAAAGGCAGAGAGAATCTTTAAGGACACGTCTCTGGCGCTCTCTGCTGATGTGTGGGACGCCTTCAGCTAATCTGCACTATGAAGCCATTTCGTGTGAGGTCCCCTCCTGAAACGGCATGCCGGGATAAGCGTCCGGCACAAGCACCCAAGCTACCTTTTTCGACCCTCGCTACGGCACAAAAACAAGCTGACTGGTTTTCTAGGCCGGCTCACTGCGCATTCAGCGGAGCACGATGCCTGCGTGCTGCAAGACTTGCACAGCTCAGGTCACGAGTTCACAGGCTTGGGGCTCAGCCACTTACTCTGCTTCTAGCTCAGAAATGCAAGGCTGAAGCAACATCTGTGTATGTGACTCCAGTCAATTCCATCCAATGTCGCGTGAGGTCTCCTCCTGACAGCCTTTTCAGATAGGCAAATAGCCCTCTGTGCCCCCTGCGCCATGGATCTGGCTGCTCCTTACATCAGGCTTCGAGGCCCGGAACACAGCGTTTGCCTTGAACGCAATGGCCTCTTCAGGATGCAAGACCCGGAACCGCGGTGCAACTTCGAGCCATCAATCACCGACAACAAAGCAATGGACGATATCCACGCGCAGACCCAGGCCGCCTTCTACAATCGAGTACAATGGACGACGCAAGATCACAGACTGGCATCGGAATGGAGCGCCCTGATGGCCGATCACCCGGATCATTCCTTCCCAAATTCGGTTGCCTACTGGCCAAAATGGGACTCCACGGTGGTGTTTCCGGGATGACTACTGCACGCTGATGCTTGGCACCCAGCGCACGGCTCTCGACATACCTGAACTCAAAGCGCACCAAGTTGATATCATCGTGACCCTCAACGCATCATCGCGCTTCAGGGAGAGTTATGACACAGATGCCGATTGGCAGTTCATGTACCAAATGGAGGGCATCTCCAACTTGCGCTACCATCTCTCGGACGCGCGCATCTCTCGGAACGATCAAGGCTTCCATGATGTGGTGTCAAATCTTGCCAGGACCTGGATCAGGATGATCGACGAAATTGAGGGCCAGGAGTGCAGCCGCACCAAACCGATGGTCATCCTGTTCCATTGTCTTGCGGGCATCAATCGCTCGACCTCCGCCCTCTGTGCCTACCTGATTGTTCGCTACCACCTCACTGCTCAACAAGCGATAGCGATTCTACTCTCGGCTAGGCCTGGTCAACGCTACTGGCAGGAAAGAGATCAATTCCCTCTCGCGCTTCACTGGCTCTCCAGAGAATGCAAGAAGTCTGTTCTGGGGTACCTATGCATGGCCTGTGGAGACGCATTCAGACCCACACCAGACGATGACCCTCAGGACATGGATGACTTCGACGAGTGAGGTCCCCTCCTGTCGAACCCCACCTTTTCCTTACCTTCTTTAGAAGCGACTGTACTGACAACGCGGACCTGTGCAGAAAACGCGTGTTACCCCTAATCATCTACTACATCATGCATTAATAGAGCTTGCAACTGCCCTCTCCCGGCTTCTGCTCAGGTCTCTCAATGCTCCACCTCACATCGAGGATTTTGCCCCAGCCTCAACCAGCTGATGTCATCATGCCAAAGACACATTCAGAGCAGCTCTTCCTTCTCTACCTCAGAGCTCACAGCTCAAGCCATCGTTAATAGCGGCCCTGAACGAGTGAGGTTCCCTCCTGTTCTACTGCGAACTGGCCATGTCAGCGCCGGAGGAAGGCAAGCCACATCGAGAAACCCGACACAGAGAAGACAAACCCTCCAAAAGACGACATCCTCATGGCAAGAGGCATCAGGCGGACGCAGACTCCCGTCCGATCACGGAGGCTGACCTGGACTCTGAGGCTTCTTCCCTTCAGGATGATGACGACCTAGTGGAATCCCTGTCAAGGAGCTCCTCAAGACGGACAGCCTCTTCCCGGAACCAGCCCGCCCAGCTGGCCCCAGGAGGCCCGCCTCCGCCTACCCCCATAACAACCAAGGCACTCTCGCCGGCGAACCAGGCTCAGACCGTACCCAAAGCCACCCAGCAGGCCTACCAGCCGTCAATCCCCCTTCCCCGACTCCGGTTCACCAGCCTTTCCCAGCGCAGGACCACTCAGGTCATAGCCCCCCTCCCACGGCGGCGGACGGTGCTCCCAGAACCACGGCACGTCCCTCCTCGACAAGTGGCACCTCAACGTCGGGGGCCTCAATGTCTCCCCCAGCCGCAGCTCATCCTCATCCTGCGCAAGAAGCTGCAACGCTAGCTGGATCATCACTCCTGGACCGATTGTCTCCCTTGCTCCTAACCCGTTCAGCCCGTGGTCCCCCCCAGCGCGCACCTCGGTACTGTCTGCCACAGGAAGCCCACTGCCTCCGGGCACAGTCCAGACCTGGATTATTACCGAAGGCCCACTTGTCCCAAGACGAGATCCGCAGGAGTGAGGCATGCACAGAGCTCAATTTTGGCACTCCCTGCGAGTGAGGTCACCTCCTGCTAGGGAGTGCATGCGTCACTGCTTTCACCTTTTCAACCCAGCACTGTCTCAGAGACAAAATCCAGCCGCGCATTACCCTGCTACCGCTGCCTATACTTAGTCCTCAACGTGCCACACCGAAGTCATGCTCTATGCTCCGACAAGCCAAGGTGGGATGCTCTACCACAGACAAAGCCGGCTCCTCACTCTTAGCCTTCCTCTGCAGCACATACTGCCGCAGCAAAAATCCAGCTGATTCGAGTTGCCAAGAACTGATAGCTTTTCACCAACCCTCTCTCTTCAGGCTCAAAGGCAGAAAAGTGAGGTCACCTCCTGCTGCCTAGCCCCCCCTCTTAAACCCCGCGTCATGTTGCATACATGCCCATTGCTCCCGCTACGACCAGACTCATCGACGATGCCAATGAAGTCCAAGCTCGCTGCACTAAACCTCTTCTGCAAGGCAATGCTGTACACAGGCAAGAGAACCAGTGATCCGGATGCAAACCTCTACCTCTCGGATGAGGCCAAAGGTCTTGCTCGACGAGAGAACTGTACGCTGGCTCCAACCCTGAGACTGGCAGCACGCAGCTACAACTGGATTCGACTTCTCTCCCAATCAGCTCAGCCTAATCTTCCCTTGCTGGCCGAAGCTGAGATGGCATCCCTATTATCACCCACGGAGCCTCCCCCTCATCTCAAGCACTACGAGGCGGAACGGAGCTCACTCACCTTGCAGATGATACTCGAAACGGTGCATATCTACACTGAAGAGGAAACCATGGAGCCGGACGACTTCAAGTTAGCCGCCCTTATCATTTCTCAGACTTTGTACAATCTGGGAATGGGCGGGCAAACCGTCAGGGACATCGTCAATGGCGCTGCCCAGCATCTGCGCTGGATCCTACCCAGCGACTCTACAAGAGTTCTGAACGGAATTCACCTCTGTCTCTTCCCTTCGGATATCTCGCCGTGGCCGCGAGAGGCAGACACCAATCCACATACTCAAAGTGACGAACATGCATTGGGCATCCTCGACGCAGAAATTCACATGCTACAGCGAGCGTCCAAGATCTACCGGACCATGGCCATGGTCGACTTCATGGTCGCCCAAGCAAGAGGAGCACGAGTGCCAGACGAAGTCTACCCCAGCGAACCCTGGGACGTCCTGCGACAGGATCAAGCCATGGCACTTCTTTCCTATGCGGAGCACTTGACGGAACTCCATGATCTTCTGACCACTGATGCGTACCAAAAGATGCGTACAGACCTCCGCCTGGGCAGAACCTGGCTGTCGCGACCCATCACAGCATCTGAACTGACCTCGCTTGAAGCAATATGGCACAATACCACGATACCAGAGAGCTTTGCCAAGCTACACCTCACCCTCCAGCTCAAAGGGCAAATTGCTGCACACCTTCCGGAAGACACCAGAGCACAGGACAGACTACTTACCATACTCTCTCCCCTGGAGAATGATGTCCTGGACCAGGCCTTCCCCTGGATTCTGGCCTTCAAGATGCTCACGCCTGAGCGCAGGATGATATTCCGATATGCTCTTCTTACGGCAGCGGGCCCCTCGGCTACAGCGCCAGTTTCGCAGACCGAGTGAGGTCCCCTCCTGGTCGGCTACTTAACTAACCTAATCAACTTCTTTCTCACAAGAAGATCGACGATGCCTGCTGCTGACAGACAAAGGAGAATTATTCCCGCTACTCTGCGCCTCTCCCAAACACAAATCTAGACCGTCTCACCCCTCTCCCTCTCCGTGCCGAGCCTCAGGTCCTTAACCAGAAAGAGGGAAACACGCACCAGTGCCAGCGCCTCAGCTCTGCCCACCTTAAGCTTGAACTCTGCTGCGCAACCCCACCCCTGCAGCTTAGCCCGAGAGAGGCCTTCCTTGAAAACTTCACCTCCTGGTTGCTTACCTTCGGCTTCAAAGCACCATGGCAGCTGTGTTTGCTCCGGCTAACATCAGAGCCTTCATACGAGTGAGGTCCCCTCCTGTATGAGCCTGACCATGGAGGCCCTCCCTCCGGTGCTGAGCAGGGATAAAACCATGGAGGTGCTTCTGGAATCCCTTTTCCTCCCGCTTCCGGTTTACCCTGCATCCTCCTCGGGAGACCACGAGGCCAGCACTATACACATGGCATCTACACGTATCCCGGCAGACGACGCCCTCCGGCACTCAGACCGTCAGATACGCATAGCTTCCCGCACCTGCAGCTTCATGAAACTGCTCACGGAGAAGATCAACTGGAGACTGGGTGACCTTCGACTCTACCTCCCCAAGACTGCCACTCGACAGCTAGCAGCCAAACGTAAGCACGAGGAAATGATGCTCCACGAGCCTCAGGAGAACACTCTGACTTATCTTCGGCGGCGTCAGCTCATCTTCATATCTCAGGCGATCAGGGACTACACAAATGATGGCCCAGGTCAAAACTCCTTTCAACTCGAAGATGCGGAGAATACCGCACTGCGAATTTGGACGTACCTAACCCGCCACTTTGCCAAAGGAGAGATCAACTTTATGATAGACACCGCCTTGTCGCATCTCCACCTCCTGATGAAGTCGGCGACACCATGTCTGATGTCAAGCATGGAGCAGTCGCAGCCGTCCATGGCTCCGGGACAAGGTCAGGGTTATTTTCCCCCACATCTAGGCCTACCCGAAGACAAACACTTGGATCTCCAATACTTCGACCTTCAGGCACTCAGGCGTGCGTCGACGATATATCGAGTACAGCAGCTTCTCAAGATATCTCACTCAACCCAGGGCGGAGAGTCGCCTGTCACCAATGGCTGGCGCTTCCAGCAACAAGCGCAACATCTCGACTCATTGCCCTATGACAAGCATCTCCAGGCCTTGCTGCCACACCTCCCGGACTACCAGGACCAAATCCGAGAGAACCTGGTGATGTACAGGCAATGGCTCCTACGTGACATCACTGAAGAGGAGACGGCCTGGGCCCGCGATACACTTTTAGAGTCGGCGGTCTCGAGAGGAGAACTCCGGGAACTTTTCGAGCATGCTCTCCTCAAGCAGGTAAACCATACACTTCAGGCCAGTGCTGAGTCTCCTCGCCACGTTGATTCCACTCCGAACTTCCAAAATAGCATGGCTCTTCGCTTCTACCAAATCATCAATCCTCTACATGATGACGTCTACGAGGAGTACAAACCGTATGCGATCGTCTATAAGATGCTCACTCCCCTGAACCGCCAACGGGCTCGATCACTTCATCGAACTTTGTCGCACGAGAGGCACCAGTCCTTGCTTCGCCTTTTTGCACCCTAGCCTGCTAGCAACTTTGCTTGTGAGGTCCCCTCCTGCAAAGTAGAGCACCAGGTTAGCAACGTCTCTGTCCAACTAGGACACCAGCAGCCTTTTGCAAGCCAAGATAAAGCAGCGGAAAAGTCTCCTGCATCTCCAATTGCAGCACAGTCCCTTCTCACTAAGACTACTGCGGCATTCTCCGACAATAAGGTCTTCCTGCAGATAGAGTTGGAGCCTGATGCAGCGCCAATGCCTCAGCCCTGGCTAATTCACCTACTAACACATTCAAGTCTGCAGCTTTCTGCTTTCATTGAAGCTTGCCACCGCCGGGCTCAGCCTCTCCACACAGGCTGACCACGTGAGGTCTCCACCCGGCTAGCAAACCAGCCATGCCTTCACCGTCTCGCGAGGTTCTGCTCGAGATTCTCCTGAAGTCGCTCCACGTCCCAACGACCATCAACCTACCTGGCGGCATCAGTGAGCACATGGTCACATCAGCCTCAGCAAAAACTCATCTCGCCCCGAGGAGGCTCCTCTTCACTACAGAAGACCTTGAACGCATGGCAGAACGAAGCATGCGAGTAGCATCACGTCTCTGCAGCTTCATATGTCACTTGGATCGGTACCTGGCTTGGCGCGAGGGAAGACACACTGCCCTACCCCTTGAGGCTAGCCCACGTATCTTGGCAGGTAAGCGCAAGCACATCGACGACGAGCAGCCTTCAGCGCACCTACCCCCGAATATGGGGCCCCTCCAGCGCCAGCAAATCATGTACCTCACCCTCATGATCCAAAACTACACAAATGACGGAGAAGGCTCGCCGTCCTTTAGCACGTCCGATGCCGATCAGGCTAGTGCTTTAACCTGGCATTATCTCACCAGGAGGCTCTCGCAATCAGAGCTGAATGCCATTCTGCTCCGCACTTTGGAGCAGGCCAAGGTCATTCTGCAGTCTGAATTCACTCCAGCACATCAACGGAACCTACTCCAGATGCATCCCCAAACGACGGAGGAGAACTGGCAAGGCCAAGCATACTTCCCCCTAGGCCTCCGGCTTCAAGACCCACATCAGCTTGATCTTGACGCATACGATTTCAGAACGCTCAAAAGAGCATCACTTCAGCTTCGCCTACTACAACAACTGCGGACTATTACGGCCTCCACACCTACATCGGCCAGCGAACAGATCCGAGATGGCTGGGAATTCCTTGAACAAGACCGTGATCTCTCAAAGCTTGACTACGAGGACTACCTCACCAAACTGGTTTCAATGATCCCGCACTATCAGGAGACACTCCGAGAGACCCTGACACTGTACCGCCTATGGCTGTCAACCCCTCTGTCCGATGAGGACTTCCTGTGGGTGCGCAACCTGGTGGTGAATCAGCTTCTACCTAGAGACACTCTCCATCGCTACTTTGCTGACAGTCTCTGGCAACAAATACGACACAGATATGGAGGAGACCAAGGAGACCTCGAGCAGGCACAAGGAGTCATCACAATTCTTTCCCCGCTCCACGACCAGGTCTATGATGACTATAAGAACTTTGCTGTGGCGCTGACTCTGCTCCTCGTTCGACATCGTCAACGTCTGAAGCAGACGCTAGACGACAAAATTCGGGGCTAGAGACCGTCCGAGCACCATAGCCTTCCAAACGAGTGAGGTCCCCTCCTGTTCACTGCACTATCTTCCCAAATTGCGGGAAAAAGCGCGTAGCTCCGAGCTCCCGATCTTCCCATGCCAAGCCTCACTAAGCACAGCTCTCCTCGCAAAGTTTTCCCTCAGGTTCGCACGAGTGAGGTCCCCTCCTGGCGAACTTCCACCTAGGCCCATGGCAGACCTTCACCCCGTCCTCAGCCGCGAACAGGCAATGGAGGTACTTCTTGAGTCTCTTTTCCTACCGCTGCCGGTTTACCCTACAACTCCATCTGGCGCCGCCGCAGCGAGCAATCTGGACCTGGCATCCTCACGCACCCCTGCGGGGGAAGCGATCCCACACTTGAACCGCCAGATACGGATAGCTTCACGCACTTGCAGCTTCTTGAAGCTGCTCGCGGAGAAAGTTCACCGGCACATGGGAGAGTTGCGGCTCTACCTTCCCAAAACTGCACCCCGAAATTTAGCCGCAAAACGGAAGCATGAAGAGATGATGCTGACAGAGCCTCGCTCTCCTACTCTGACGTACCATCAGAAGCGCCAGCTCCTCTTCATCTCTCAGGCGATTCGAGACTACACCAATGATGGTCCTGGCCAGAACTCCTTCCAGCTCGAAGATGCGGAGCCTACCACCCAGCGCATCTGGACGTACCTGACGCGCCACTTCGGCCAAGGTGAGGTGCACTTTATGATTGCCAACGCCCTGTCGCATCTACACCTTCTCATGCGATCGTCAACTCCACGCCTACTCTCAGGCATTGAGCAGTCACAGCCATCGCATGCTCCAGGACAAGGCTCGGACTACTTCCCTGAAAATCTTCGTCTGCACGATGACAAGCAACTGGACCTTCAATACTTCGACCTGCAGGCGCTAAGGCGAGCCTCCACAGTATACCGGGTGCAGCAGCTGCTCAAAGTCTCTTCTTCCGCCGAAGGGGCATCGCCAGTTAAGAACGGATGGCGCTTTCAACATCAGGACCATCACCTCAATGCTTTGTCCTACGACCAACATCTCCTGGCTCTGCTGCCTCATCTTCCGCACTACCAGGACCAAATTCGCGAGGATCTGGTCACGTACAGGCAGTGGCTGCTTCGAGAGATCAATGCAGAGGAAGTTTCTTGGATTCGATCCATGATCACGGACACGGTGATCTCGCGAGGTGAACTACTGGAGCTCTTCGAGGATGCCCTGCTCAAGCAAGTCAACTCTGCATTTCGAGCTACTGCTGGCATTCCTAACCCTGAGGATCATCCTCAAGACTTCCAGAACAGCATGGCCCTCCGCTTCTATCAAATCATCAATCCGCTCTATGATGACATCTACGAAGAGCACAAGCCCTACGCAATAGTGTTCAAGATGCTCACCTCCTCTCATCGTAGACGGCTTCGGTCCCTCCTTCGAGCCCGAGAAGCTGCCATTCTGGCGTCCCCATATCGGACAACCAGCCTGGTTCCAGTATGCGAGTGAGGTCGCCTCCAGCAAACTGAACCATAGCATCCCTAAGTTCCTCTAGTCCGAATTCTGGACTTAATCACACCTCCAGACCACCGCTCGCACTGCAGAAGAAAAGCCTCCATGCCTCATAATGCACAAGTGCCAGCCTGCATAGCTGATGCCCCCCAGACTCGGCCTGCCTGCCAGCTTGCCTGCTGAGGTTGAAGACCAATCTCGCAGAGACGTGTACAGAAGCGCAACCCACCTGGCTTGCAATGGCCAGGACATCGAAACAGACCAGGTCCCGAACGAGTAGGTCACTTAATTTTCACCCTCGATGCCCGCCAAGGTGTGGGACATGACCCGCACATGCGTTCGAAATGAAATGAAATGTTGTTGTTGTTGTTGTTGTTGTTGTTGTTGTTGTTGTTGTTGTTGTTGTTGTTGTTGTTGTTGTTGTTGTTGTTGTTGTTGTTGTTGTTGTTGTTGTTGTTGTTGTTGTTGTTGTTCTTGTTGTTGTTGTTGTTGTTGTTGTTGTTGTTGTTGTTGTTGTTGTTGTTGTTGTTGTTGTTGTTGTTGATGTTGTTGTTGTTGTTGTTGTTGTTGTTGTTGTTGTTGTTGTTGTTGTTGTTGTTGTTGTTGTTGTTGTTGTTGTTGTTGTTGTTGTTGTTGTTGTTGTTGTTGTTGTTGTTGTTGTTGTTGTTGTTGTTGTTGTTGGTGGTGTTGGTGTTGGTGTTGTTGTTGTTGTTGTTGTTGTTGTTGTTGTTGTTGTTGTTGTTGTTGTTGTTGTTGTTGTTGTTGTTGTTGTTGTTGTTGTTGTTGTTGTTGTTGTTGTTGTTGTTGTTGTTGTTGGTGTGGTTGTTGTTGTTGTTGTTGTTGTTGTTGTTGTTGTTGTTGTTGTTGTTGTTGTTGTTGTTGTTGTTGTTGTTGTTGTTGTTGTTGTTGTTGTTGTTGTTGTTGTTGTTGTTGTTGTTGTTGTTGTTGTTGTTGTTGTTATTCCTCCTGCTGCTGCTGCTGCTGCTGCTGCTGCTGCTGCTGCTGCTGCTGCTGCTGCTGCTGCTGCTGCTGCTGCTGCTGCTGTTGTTGTTGTGGTTGTGGTTGTTGTTGTGGCTGCTCCGCCCGGGGCGTGCCCGGCTGTGGGCGACAGCCCCTTTAGATAAACCTCGGTTGGCAATTCATATCGTTGCCTTGCTCTTGAGCGGACGAGCATCTCGCCTTGTTGCAAGCCCCTTTTTGGCCTGCATAGCTTTTTGCAATGTGCTGTAGTCATTCGTTTGCCTGAGTGTGGGTGGTCCTCTCTTTGACATAGACAGGAAGAGTATAACGACTATGGCGCTTGCTGAGGCTAAGCAGTTTCCATGCAAGTAAAGTTTGCCTTGTCGGATGCTTGCTTCTCTCCAACTTCTATGGAAAATGGACACCCTTTCTTTGGCATTTGCATCAGCCCATGCTACTGTAGACGCCAGCATAACATGCACAAAAGTGTTGCCGAGGAGCGCGGTGGCCTGGCGCATGATGTACAGCTCCGGCATGCCGTGGAGCGGCCCAAGCGCCGTGCAAGAGATCTGCGTGCTTTCAGGACTTCTCATGTCTCGTGGGTGATCGTGGGTGAAAGCTGGGGTCAAGAGTCCACACTCACAGGCTTCTTGCGTTGCGGCTGCAGCCTCCTGGTCATTGAGGTACTTGTAGGACACACGCTTGACCTGGACAATCTCCATTGGCACTAATCCGATGCGGCTCATGTTGCATCCCATGTTGCATCCGACCTCCTCTGCGTCAACTGCATCGATGCGGAGCCTGGCGAATGGGCGAATGGGCTCTCATTGGAGAAGGGCAGCCCCGTCGAAAGGCAAACAGAAGGCAAGTCTACACCGTTTGGGTCCGACTAGCATTGAGATCAGATCCAACATATTTACTGAAAATATGTAATACAGTGTGCGTTTGACTCGTTCCTTGTTTCTTTCCAAGGTTATCTGAGTCTGCCCAGAACCTGTGTGCAGGCCGCTGAAATCTTGTCAGTGGATCCTCGAGCTGTTCCTTGCATTCTCCAAACCCGGTTGCTTGCAGCACAGCGGGCTCAAGAAAGGCGGGCAACGCGGGAACACCCGAAAGCAGCACTTCGGCAGTGCAAAGGTCGGGTGAGAGCAAAACAGATCTTCACAAGATCGGTACACCTCGGCCCACTTTTTTCCGCGAGGGCTGAATGGTCTGCACGGTCAACCCTCTCATCGTGCCCAGGCTACAGCGGCTGCAGCGGCTACAGCTACAGTGCACAATGCTCAAGCTCCATCAGGAGGGCCTCTGCCTCGTCGCTGAGGACCAGCTCTGAACTGCGATCCACGGCAACATGCAAGTCGCCGACGGCAATGCTCGCAGGCCCACTCCGCAACGCATTTAACGTTGATGAGGACAACAGAACCGGATGGCTCTCAAGCTCTGCTGCCTCACTGAGCGTCAGGGCTCGAACCTGACGTCCAACTGCATGCAAGCAGCGGGGATCATGCTCAAGAGTCGCGTGTGAGAGGGCACTCGCCAGAATAAACTGATTTCCAGAGTCGGATGCTGGCAAGGCATACCAGAGTTGGTTTGCTGCCGGTCTTAGCTTCTTCCATAACCACACCTTTTGATTCTTCGCGCTGGGGTCAGCATCGATGTCAACTACGTGCCTGCTCCCTGTGCGAATCCAGAAAGGGCCAGCAGGTTCAACTGTAGGACTTGCGACTGGTGCACCGACGGTCTCTGCAGTGCTGCACTGAAAGTTGTACTCAAAGTTGATGACATTGGATGTGTGATAAATATCCATTGCAGCATTGCTAAATGTTGTCGTGAAGGTAGCTGAGCCTTCCGGCACCGTACGCGCAACGAACCCGTGCTCATCATGAACGTGACCAAAGCAATGCAAGGGAACTTGTCTGGCTCGAACGTGCTCAAGTAGTGATGCACATCCCCAGTGGGCAAAATTGCCCTTGTGGCGCGCTCCCTCGCCGCAGATCCTGCAGTCATACGTGCCGGAGCCATGGCTTAACCATGCTAAATCGAGGATCCCAAGCGGTGGTTGATGCGTGATAAGGATATCGACATCTGGAGGAATCCTTGCCCAACGAAGTTCACGCTCCTGCTGATTCGCACGCCAGGCCATGGAGCAATGATTCCAAGAGCTCCCGTAAAACTTCACTCCTTGGACTGTGACCCCGGAATCATTCAAGAGGATTGGTCGCCGAAAGCCATTCAGCGCTGCAGCTTCTGGCGTATCGCATCCAAGGTATTCCTCGAGGTCTGGTCGCCTGTCAAGTAAGAGCTCGTGATTCCCGCACACAAGAATCTTGTAGCGGTGCGGTTCCTGCAAGAACCATGTGAGGAATGCGCGGATGGCCTACAAGCACAGAAGCACAGGGACAAGAGGACAAGGCCCTCGCACGTTAACGGACCTAGTATGACTTGCTTAGACGCACAGGATGGAATAATTGTAGTCACGCACGCACACACACACACACACACTGTGGCTGTAGGCGACCCTGCACTTTAGAGGCCATGAACAGATTAGTGCCTGGTACTCCCACTTCAAAAATGGAACATGGTATGTCACATGCAAGAGGCCTCCGGCTCCTCATCTCCTGCATTCGTGAAGTCACCACTGTGGATTAAAACATCCCCGTGTGGGAGCTTCCCGCCGTAGTTGCCATTGTGCGTGTCTGAGATGTGGACAATTCGCAGACACGTGGTCTTCAAGCTGCCGTCTCGCTGTACATCCCGTGACTTTACTGTCACTTCCATTGGCGGCTTGACCGGACTCATGGCGGGATGCAATTGCTCTTCACAAACGGGCGCATTAAGCCAAAATCACATGGTTCCGACTGCTAACCACTGGCCCTCAACAGCAACTTGCACCATTTGGATGGACGAGATGCAATGCTGGTGAAGTCTTCAATCGCGCCAGATTGCACATCATCTCTGCTGGGGGAACCCCACGACCGTAGGCCAAGACCTCCTTGCCCACCTGGCTGCAATCACGACTTGACGTGACTCGACCGTTACTCGTCGTCTAAGTCTGCTAAGCTGGCTTGCCATGGCTTGCCACACTATAGAGCTACAGGTGGCCTACAGGCGGCCTATCCATGCCTACCCCTTCTTCGAGATCTTGACTGTCTTAACTTGCCGCAAAGCCATAGCCTGGTTGCAGCTGTCGCGGGTGCTGCCAGAGCCGTTGACGAGGGTGGCTTTGAGTTCTCGCTTTGCACGCTCCACCTGGGCACAAAATGCAACGCGCTTTAAGTGCCCATTGCGGCTCTTGTCCTGGCCTCCTCATCGGTCACCGAGAACGAAAGCAAGTTGCAGCCGAACATAAGTTCGCCGACCGCATGTTCCACAGCGACCTGGCCACAAAGAACTCGTGAAAAATATTTCTGCAAGAGCGCGTCCACAGTATGCCACATCAGCTTTGATATGTGTGGCTTGAGCCTCATCGCAGACAATGTACCAACCGAACCTTTTCTCAACGCAGGTTCACGGTTTTTCCAGCTGTTGCGCTGCAGATTGCTGCAGCTTAAAGGAGCACAGCAAACAGCACAGTGCAATGTTGAGGTGCGCAGAGTTGCCCCGGGATCCCCGCATGCCAGTGTCCTTGTAGAAATGCATGAAGCATTCATACTCCTGGCCAAGTGCAAGTGTGAGCTGCGACGCAAGCGATG
>CAJNDS010000380.1:889262-976155 GCA_905221605.1 Symbiodinium natans | reverse complement strand
GCGCACGCGCACGCGCACGCGCACGCGCACGCGCACGCGCACGCGCACGCACACGCACACGCACACGCACACGCACACACACACACACACGGACACACTTGAGTTGGAGTCAAGTTGACAAGAAAATATGCAGAACGGAGCGGAACATCTCAAAGCAGGTAAGTAGGGGTGGCGTCCCACCCCTATATCACGGGTCAGGATGGGGGTCTTCATTGGCACCTGCCCCATTCCTTTCCCCAGGTGCCCCATGCTGAGAATAACTTGCGAATCGGAAAACACGCGTTCAAAATTTGCAACACGCACCGAAGCTTGTCACAACACGGCATTGATCAAACATCTGCTTCCCTTGGTCCCAGGGCATCCCACACACAAAAGCCATCGAAGCACGCAAATATTCTCGCATCACGCACGCTTGAGATCGTCATCAGTGAAACCAAAACGTGTGTACATACCTGCCAGTTCACGCAGTTGCTTTTGAACCACACTCTTCGGAAAAGACTGCCGTTTTATGAGGCATGTCCGTGACCGGTAGCCTGCCAAGTTCACTCTTCTCGAGCCTGCACTGTTCACCGGTCGATACTGCCAGGTCTCGTTTGGAATTCGAAATTCCACAGTTGTCGCTTCGACGTCCACCACGCACCCCAGCACGTCACCAGCGTCACACGCTTCGAGACACACCGGATCGCGGTAAAAATTCGGGCTCACCAGGGATTGAAAAAGCATGACTCTGCAGGAAATCTCGCGGGAAAACAAGAAAACGATTGTCGACATACCTCCCAAACCAACACATTGCTTTCCAGGACCTTTTTGCGCGGTCCTCTTGCCTCTGTAACCGATAATGCAGATGTACAGCGGCTCCTTCACAAATTCTTCTAGAATAACAAGCACAAGTTTCCAAGACACTGCGCATCTGCACGCTTCTTCTTTGGGGCAAAATATTCAACTTAGTGCTTGGCGAACATTGCTTGAGCCTTTTCCCGCGTCTTTGCTTGGCTAACGAGATGTTGAAAAAGACATGATGCACATGATCATCGAGCGCCTACGGACTAAGACTTGGAAAGAAAAAGTTGCCACTCAAATCTGGAATTGAAAAATCCAAAGCAATTCTTCTGTCAAAGGCAGCCGTAAACAACAAAAACATGAACGCCGCATATCCAACGGACCAGACTTTAAGTGTTTTATACTTTGGGTTTGGGAGCTGGGTCCAGTATGGCAGGGCTTGGAGCCCGCAAAATGAACTCAGTTCACAAATACAAATTGAAAAGAAAAGGTTGAAGAAGTGAACCCTTGAAGGGCAGTTGCAGGCTTGAAAAGCGCTTTAAGAGCTTGAAGGGCTTTGAACTTTAGAAGTGGAGGCGAAGAAGGGCTTCAGAAGCGGGCGAAGGCGCCCCCAAAATGCCCCCAAAAAGATATTTTAAAAATTGAATGCTGCAGTGAAAAATGCAACGTTTCAACATCGAAGCTTGCAATCCACATAGCTTCCTCAACACTCACGGTCAGGTTACAAAGGGCGGGACTTCTTTGGTTTCCTGTCGGAGAGCCTCGCCGCTGTCGAAAACATGATTGTAAATTTGGAGAAGCGGAAAGACAACGCCACAATCTGCTTGACATCTCCTGCCGAAATTTGCCGCACCACAGCACTCCGAAACACCCGTGCTTTGCCTCGCAAAACCCGGCCTTCTGAGAACTTTTGACGATCATTCACTGTGAAAACAAACGCATCTGAGTCGGCGCATGGTCGTTTCTGGAAGTACTGCAGACAAGCAAGCTCAAACAGCCTGTTGGATACGCTCCACTGGCAGCGAGTTAAAGAAGCCCACCAAATCGTCACAAACCACTTCAAACTCAGTCACGTCACGCCAAGGAATGACAATATCGCGCACACACAGACACACACACACAGACACAGACACAGACACAGACACGCACACACACACACACATTCACAGATTCACAGATTCACAGATTCACGGATTCACGGATTCACGGATTCACAGATTCACAGATTCACAGATTCACAGATTCACAGATTCACAGATTCACAGATTCACAGATTCACAGATTCACAGATTCACAGATTCACAGATTCACAGAGACGCGCAGACACACCCACACACACACACAGAGACACACGGAGACACACAGCGACACAGACAGACACAGAGACACACAGAGACACAAAGAGACACAGAGAGACACAAAGAGAGAGAGAGAGAGAGAGAGCAGTGTTTTTGTGCCAGTAGTCCATGACATGATTCTGCCGACGGGCGCCTTTTCCGTCCAGCGAAAACCATGTTTTTTTCGGTGTCTTTTGGGGGGGAGGGTGGGGGCGGGGGGGGGGGGGTCAGTTACGTTTGGTAAGTGAGTGCATACTGGGGCATGAGGTCAACACCAACCTGACACATGAGGTCCACACCAACCTGACACATGAGGTCCACACCAATCTGACACATGAGGCCCCACATCAACCTGACACATTGCTGCTTGGTCTCAAGCATCCTGGATCTTTCCAGCCATGTATCTTACTCCGTGGGCTGCCGCTCACACTCGCGTGCCTGCTGGCCATGGCTTCACCCGATTTTCCATGACTGATGTCGAGGATCATCTATATGCTTCTTCCCTTTCTACTTGGCAACGTTTTCACTTTTTCGCATGTGTTCCCTTGTTACGTCGTCGTTTCCATTCTTGAGGTTGGCACCACGCACTGCCCATACCACGCTGCTTTCTGCTCGTCGCTTGTTGCGGAAGCCTGGATTGAAAACCATCCTTGAGGCTCTGCGTCTTTATCGTACAGCACGTGCCGGTCTTCTGGGGTGCGAACCTGCGCACTTTTTCGATGCCAAGCATGACAGCAATTGGCTCTTTTAAGCGGCTCTGCACGTGGAAGGAGTAGCGAATCCCTGAAAAAATCCCCACCTTTTGATGAGGTTTGCTGTGTGCCGTGCGGTACGAATCACTCCGCAGGGGCAGCGTTTTCAGCATTCCCCCATGTTTCCGCGCTCGTGAACGTTTGTCTGGCGCGTTATTATAAGGGGATCCGACTATATTTGGGTGTTGAATATGTATAGGGGTCCCTGATTGTTGTAACCCCCATTTGGGGCTGGCCCTCCGGAGGTTTGGGGACTCTAAACCCTAAACCCTAAACCCTAAACCCTAAACCCTAAACCGTAAACCCTAAACCCTAAACCCTAAACCCTAAACCCGGGCGCACCTCCGCGGCATGGGTTGGAGGATGACCTCGGGAGCCTCGTAGGCCTTGCAGCGCAGCTGAGCGTAGCTGGGGGGGGGGGGGGGGCCCGGAGCATACCTGAAGCTTGGGTTTGGGGTTTGGGGTTTGGGGTTTGGGGCTTGGGGTTTAGGGTTTAGGGTTTAGGGATGTTCCCACTTTATACTAACAGCTCCGTAAAAGGGATGACAGAACACCCCCCACCCCTGTTTTAATCCCGATTAAGGACTGTACAAGGGGGCACAGCCCAACCCGAAACTGTCAACTGTGTGTTTTAGGGCTTTAGGGGATCCTCAGAGAAGACTCAGGGTCGAGGAATCCTCAATTAGAGATGTTGGGTTCGTGGCTACTTGTCATCGCCCACTGCGAGTAGCAACCCAAAAACAACCAAAAACAACAGCACCAACAGAATATCGGTGAGCCTATGTCCCAACCAGCACTCACCAACAATCCCAACCCGGCACCAGATGATTCGGGGTAGGAGCTGCGACAGTAGTCGTGTAGATTCCGGGCTCATGGTCCCATAGCAGACTGCTCAAGTTGGAGTTCCAGGGTCGGTTGTCCGCCTTGTCTGGGCGCGGGCTTTGTGACGATGTGGCGGGGAAGCCTGCGGCGGCTAACGAATCCCCTTTCTCTCCCCTTCACACGGGGCCTTGCCAAGACGCTGAAGGTCAAAAACAAGACGTGAACCCCTGAGAAATACACACTTTCAAAGGGCTGCCCTTCCCAGTGGTGAAGCTCCCCAGCACATCTAGGTATCTAGGTCGGAAAGAACCCAAAAACACTAAAACCCTCAGAATAAATGTGCAGCTCTCTTCTCCAACCCTGTTTCGGCCTCCGCCTACACTTTGCTGAGGTGAGTCTTAGGTGTTGAAGTTGGCCGTTCGTGTGGTTCGGGTTGGTCTAATCCACAGTCTTGCCACAGGCTTTATGGCCATCCATCCTCTATGATGCGGCAAAAAAAAGAAGGCGCAACCAACCATCATGACCCTCCGGGGTTAGGCGTGAGGCTCCGGAAGGTGCTGGCACCTCCGCCCGAACCTGAAACAACCTAAGGACCTAAACCCTGAACCCCAAACCCTAAACCCTAAACCCGAGCACTTTTTGGATTCGGGGGTGTGCCACTTCTCGCAGCGCATCGCGCCGCAGCAAGGGCTCTAAACATCCCTAGGCCCTGAATCCTACTTGGAGGTTCATGGGCAGTTACACGTAGGTCATGAGTATGGTAACTCTACGTATAACCCTATTTAGGGTACAGTACTTATAACCCTACTTATCATTACCCGTGAACCTCCCTAAGCCCTAAACCCTAAACCCTAAACCCTAAACCCTAAACCCTAAACCCTAAACCCTAAACCCTAAACCCCAAACCCTAAACCCTAACCCTAAACCGTCAATCTGTCCCGTGCTCCCACGCAGCCTGCGGTGCCCTCCGACTCGGCCTGGGCCTACGGATCGGGTGGAGCTCTAGGGTTTAGGGTTTAGGGTTTAGGGTTTAGGTTGAGGCCCGAGCCCTCGATCAAAAGCCTCAGGGCCCTCATCCAATGGTGTAGGATTCAGGGACTTTTGGGATGGTTTAGATTGTTTAGGGCGTTCACACCTCATGGTTTGGGTTTCAGGCTGTTTGTTCGTGTAGGCTTCACGATAGTTCCGGCAGCAGGCGGCTGGCTTCAATCCTTCCGCGTTTGCGATATCGGATATCGACGGTTCACCAAGCTGTCTTCGGCTTCCAGACGGAGCTGGTCGTTCTGAAGCCCAAACTGCTAAACCATGAACCCCAAACCCAACGCCTTCTCACCCGAATGATTCATAGATGTTGCCCACCGGGCCGGGACCGTAAAGTTTGAATTTAGTGCTTGTCAAGGTCTTAAGAGCCGTGTTGTACTACTGAGAGCCCCCACAGCTGGGACTCCCCTATGCAGATTTGAGAGTAGATGCCCCAGCTATCCGTTTCTGAATCCAGCATGAAGAAGTAGCCAAGGAAAGGGCACCAAGAAGTAAGATCAACAATGCCTAAGCGTCGGATGCTTGCTCTTCCACTTCCTGCTAGGAGCAGTGAAACCATACTTGGAGGTTCATCGGTAGTATAAGTAGGCCTTTTAGTATTCAGTATGGAAACTATACATATCGGCATTTCCTTTTCTGCCGCGAATAGAATAGAATCCCCTTGAAGGGACCCTCGAAAAAGGGGTACTCCCCATTTTCAGAAACCCCCCTAGAACCCTATTTCGGGTACGTAGAACCATACTTAAAAACTACCCGTGGGACTCATAGACGCTCGCAGACGGCCTCGGCGGGTGGGCTGTTGAACGCATTCTTGGCTGCTTCGAGGTATCTGCGGCCGCACTGAACCCTAAACCTTAAAGCGAAAAAAGTGAAACGAGGTTTCTAGGTTTCTCAAAGGCGTGTAGGACGAACAGGACATCGACCTGACCTAGAGGCTGATGTCCTTTCCCTTGGGTTTTGGAGACCTGATTAGAGTTTCATGGGTTTAGGGCAGGAACCGAGGTAGTTACCCCCAGAGCACTCTGTTCGAGAAAAGCCGGTTTATAAGGGGTCAGAAACATACAAGAGGGAAGCAGCACTGGCGTGCTATAGAAGTCCGCTAGCCGCTTCTTGTGCTTTTGTCGCTTCTGCAGTCGCAGATGAGGCTGATAATGGGTTCGGCTGGAGATCTCGGGTTGGGGCTTTAGGGTTTAGGTTTAGGAAGGGGGGAGAAAGCCCCAAATTAAGAAATCCAAGGGGCTGCCTTTCTTATTTGAGGGGGAGTTGACTTTACCTTGGCTCGGCTTAGGGGATTTTGGTCCAGAGCATTGAAGGCCTAAACCCCAAACCCGAAACACCAAACCCGAAACCCGAAACCCTAAGCCCTAAAGTCACGATACGCCCGCGCTACTGTATTTCATGTCTTTTCATGCCTACTTACAGGGTTGATTGAGTCTTTGCAACTTTGTGCCAAAATTTGGGAATGCTGCCCATTTTTTGAAGATTGTGGGGTTTGCGTTTAAGGGGTCGCATTGCAATCGTGCCCGGGCCATTTCTCAGCTCGAATCTCGACATCACTGTCCCTGGAAACAATCAGACCAGCGAAATGGTCTTTGTGTCAGGGCCCCACGCGATCATCGCTGCAAAAGTAGACGGTTATGTTTCAGGGACACCGAGACAAAGTTGGGGAGCCCTCAGTTTTGGAGCCCGCTTCCGACTTTGGAATCTTGCTGCCAACAGTCGGCACACCCCATGAGGACCCCACAGGCCTATGGGGTTAGGGGGAGCAGGGTCGAAGGTAAGAAACCGAAAGAAACCTACCAGAGCCAAAACAAAACAATCAGGTACAACACCTACTCCCCCCCCCCCCCTCCCTCTCCAGCAACCCCACAGGGGTCCCTATGAGCTCTGTCCTCAATCGGATGGCGTCGCGTCACTCGCGGCTGTTGCAACCGCACTCAGAAAGTACACGGGCGCGATGCGAAGGGAGGCCTACGGCCCCTCACGCAGTGAACCTCGGCTGGAGTAGCGTCAGATGGGCGTAAAGCGATGGTTTGGAATTGAGGTGTTTGGGGTGCATGGGTGGCTTAGTTTTGGAACAAGGTTCAACAGTCGAAGCTAGCATACATATCCCGTTGTGGTCAGAAAACACATAAACCAACACCTGATTGAAAAGATCGGCCCAGCTAGTCCCGGCCGTACCGTGCCCGGAATTTGGGTGCACTGATTGGCCCGGTTAGTCGGGCATTTTTCAACGAACAACTTGTCACAGCAGGGACATGTTCTATCATCGGGGCGAACACTCGCAAGAGGTGCTTAATACCAAGCTTAAGTTTCCGTGGCTCCCTAAGCCCCAAGCCCCAAGCCCTAAGCCCTAAGCCCTAAGCCCTAAGCCCTAAGCCCTAATCCCCACAACTTCCTGTACAACAGTAGTGTGTCCGCTTTGGCTATGCTTACGCGCCTGGGCAGTTTTAGCTGCAGCGGGTGGCAAGCTAAGCCTGTAGGCCATAGAGCAAAAAACTAGCAGGCTTAGGATTGTGTGCGAGGGGGCGCACCGGCGCGGGCATTCCACGGGAACTGCTGAAACCGACAAAAAGCCCAACCCGCAACCCTGATATCCCCTAGGCCACAGGCCCTGCAAATACGCCACAAACGCCATGAACTCTACACACCCGATGGGTGTCCAGCAACTGGCCAACCTACTCCCAGCAAGACCTACAGCCATTGAAGCCCTAGAAGCCACCAGAAATGGGGGGTGTACGATATTTGAGGGTCCCTGAGTGGGGGCCTTACTACAAGGGGATCCTACCATTTGGGGCTCTATATTCGGGGTCCCTTACTATCGTAAACCTCCCACAAATGATGTCCAGCAACTAGCCGAGCAGTCTTCCCACGAGCGCAGAGAGCCGCAGTCCCAGACGCAACCAGCGCAGAGCGGATTCGGAGACTTGTCCCTTGGTGTGGATAGTGGCGATTCTTAAGAACTTTACTTAGGACTGAGGAAGGAGTAAGCCGCCAAAAACCTGTGTTTCATGGTTCAGTGTTCCAAGGCGGGTGTTTTGGGTCGGGCATGGCTTTGCGGCTCCGGGATCAATTGTTCACACACCCCTTGGTTTGCAAATGGCCGAGTCTCGCCAATGCCTCACGCCGTCCTGGCCAGGTTGGCCCATATATACAAAACCCCATGCTACTATTGATCTTCCTTTTGTTGTTATTATTATCGTTATCATCACTATTATTAATATTATCATTATGATTCCTACAAATATTAGCAAAAAATCGAAACAAGATATGCTTGACGCCAATAGTCGAAAATACAAGTATCCCAAAGGGCCATCTAGTGTCTGCATCAGCGACACGACACGATTGGGCTTTCGCGTTGAGGTCTTCACGCGAAAGCCCCCCGATGGAAGGGGTGTGGAGTTGAGGCTTGGGTTGAGGGTTCAGGGTCTAGGGCTGTGGGTTCAGGTTCCCCAAACCGGCGTGAAGAACCGGATGAACTGAAGACAAGCCGAACCCTGGAAGCCACGACGGGTCAGCCCACGCTTGCAGTTTCGGGTTTAGGGTTTACCGGTCCCCAGAGTTCGAGCAATTACAGTGGCCCAAGGCCGAAAAAAGTGCATGTGATCCCAACTCAAATTTAGTGGCTCCCTAGGTTGGCCCTTGCAACTCTCTGAAAATACTCGTATACATGACCCCGAAAAGATAAACCCAAGAAGGGATTTTCCCAAGGGCTACACCCCAAGAGCCCGTGACTTCCTTCCTAAACACCCAAATTTTTACAACCCCTTCAAAACCTAAGCAACCCTAAATCCTGCAAACCCTAGACACCCCTAGCCTAGAAGCCCTACGAACCCTAAGCACCCCAGAACCTACAACCCCTGGAACAACTAGACGCACTAGAAATCAGATAAACCGCAATGAAGCCTATAAGCCGCAGAGCCCCTACGAGCCCTCGGCAGACCCGCACCGCACCCTCCTGAACCCTGAACCCTAAACCCTAACCCTAAACCCTAAACCCCAAACCCTAAACCCTAAACCCCAAACCCTAAACCCTAAACCCTAAACCCCAGCAAGGTGAAGTTGGAAGTCCTCTGGGGCGGCACCGACGGGATAAATCTGCCGGTTTTGTCGAAGACCTTTGGGTTGATATAAAGATTCATTAAGGGTTTAGGGTTCTACCTTAAAGCCAGATTCACAACCCGCATATGCTGTCGGGACCTTTCTTGGTTGTAGGCACGTTTGCTTTGTTGCTTTGGTTGTAGGCACGTTTGCTTTGTTGCTTTGGGCGTCGTCCCAAAATGAGGGGAACGGTGCCCCTACAATAGACCCCCAGACGCCAAAGTCGAAACTGCCAACCCCAGAACCCTAAACCCTAAACCACTCCTAAACCCTAAACCCTAAACCCTAAACCCTCTGGGGAGCATGGGTGGTGAACCTCACACCTACCATTCGTTTCGGGGCTTTAGGGCTGAGCGCGTTGGAGCCTGTAGGACCTTGAAGGCCGCAAAAGGTCCTTGCGGAGTTTCGCTTGTTTTGGTTTGGGGCTTGGGGCTTGGGGCTTGGGGCTTGGGGCTTGGGATGCCAAACCCCAAACGCTTTACTAAACCCTAAACCCTACAGTCCAATTTTTAAACCCTACACCCTAAACCCTAAACCCTAAACCGCCCCAAGCCCCTATTGTGTCCTTGGGTGCAAGAAGACAATTTGCTATCTGCTATCTAGGATACCCGAGAAAGTGGCCCTAACTTAGAGGACTGCTCATGAGCTACATGAGCCTCAACAAAACTAGGTCCAGACTAGGTCCAAGTACAATCCCCTTGCAATCCCCAGTTTCAGACGCACTGCCCAAAACACCCACTTAGAGAACTGACCATCAAAAGAGTACCGGAACGAATCTGAGGTCAATGCGTAGGTGACCTGGCGGGGCAGGGCTGACGGGTGACTCCACACATCTTCGCACTCATTCCGTAGTTGTTCCCAAGTTAGGGTTCAGATGGGGGTTTACGAAAATAAGGGACCCCTTATTTTGACCCCCAAATGGCAGGATTCCTTATAGCAAAGGACCCCAATAAGGTACCCCTATTTTCGGAAAACCCCCAGATGGTTTTGGACTCAGGGTACCTTTAGACTTTGCCTGTAAAGGGCATCTATGAGAACAAACCTCGAAGGCCTCAAACTCCGTGAACAAGCTGTCCTAAACCCTGGATAGCCCCCCGCCCCCCCCCCCCCCTCTGCTGAAAAAAAATGTAAGCCCCGCGTGACCCAAACCCGATCACTTGCCTGCCCATGTCGGGCTTCTACCTACTACTGAAGTACTGAACGCTTAAAAGCCCTAGCTCTCACCCGACTAAGCCCCCTAAACCAGAACCCACCACCCCCCGACTTCAAACCCTGCACCCCATCTCTGAACCCTAAATCCACCCCAAACCCTGAATCCTAAACCCTAAACCCTAAAACCCTAAACCCTGAACCCTAAACCCTAAACCCTAAAACCCTGAACCCTGAACCCTAAACCCGGCCTTGAGCTGCGCTCCGTCACCCAGGAGCCAGTCCCGGATGTCATCGCTCGTTCCCAACTTTCCCTCCTCATCGCATTAGAGGCTTAGGGGTCTTCAAAACTTGAGAGAACTTCCGGGGTTCAGGGGTTTGGGTGTTCTTAGTTCGAAGCGTGAGGGGTTTTTGAGGGTTCGGGCTTAGACGTTTGGGTTTTTGGGGGTTTAGGTTGTGGAGGCCCTCCTCATGCTTCCAATCTCTGTAGTTGTCGTTGTCCACGAGCTGGCAGCCATAACCTGGAGAAAGGCAGCCTAAGGATTTCTGCAGAGACGCAAAATATTAACGCTGTGCCGGCACGCTCCTATGTTCTTAAAGAAGCTGTGCAACAGCAGTCCTTTGTTGTATAACTAGTATGAAGTAAGGTTATGTTGTAGGATAACCTCAACTCAAGTAGGCCCCTGAACACCAGGAAAGCACCCTAAAGCCCCTACCCAAGAATGCCAAGTGTAACTCCCTGAGGCATCCGCGCATTGCCAAGCGAATGGTGAACCTCAGATCTCTTGGTCTAATAAAGGGGACTTAATAATTAGAACAGGGCTTTGGGGGTTATTGTAGTATATTGATAAAAGGGGCCATAAGGGAATACCACTACTACTTATTCCGACCCGTATAGTAGGGCTCTGAGGCCTTGGGTATTTGGGGCTTGAGAATTTTTTCAGGTGTTTGTAGAGCTGTTGGGGATTATTTAGGGCTTCGGGGCTTGGGGCTTCTCAGCAGGGCCTGAGCCCTAAATCAACCCTTACCTGGAGCCCCAAGTATGTAAAAAATAGCCCAACACCCAGAAGAAGACCACTATTTCACATACTTTGGAGTTTTTGGTAGCCCCTACAGCCAGACACAGGTACCCCCCAACTAGGCACATCTGCGCCGCGTGGCAAGTCATCGACATCTCCTGGGCCGAAAACGAGGGGTTTGGGGTTTAAGGCCTTGTTTGAAGGTTTCAGGGAGTTTAGGGTCTTGGGTCCCTCAGGGGCTAAAACGCGTCAAGCCCAGACATAGAGTTCGAAGCCTCACCCCGTCCAGTAAAGTGGCCTGGGTTTCTTGGGTTTTTGCCTTGAGAACAGAAGATTCGGGAAAATTTCACGGTATAGGGCCTCGAAGGCTTAAGCCTCAACGCAAAGTCGGCCACCATTCTAATGGCCAATTGAATGAGACTGCCGCTCAGATGGGGTTTGCAAAATCAAGGGTTTCGGGCTGAACGGCATGCATGAACTAAGCGGAACAGCGTCGCAGCTTTACCGGAAAGGACGCATTTCCTGTTTGTATTGCGAATTGCTCGAACTACCACATGCCAACTTCTTCATCTGAGGCCATCGCAAAAACACAAAAAATCAGGAACCAAATTGGCGGTCAAAGGGGGCTTGAAACCTGAAAGGAAAGAACCTGAGGCCTGAAGGAACGACCCCAGAAGGGGAGGAGAGGAACCCCAGGCCCGAATCAACGACCCCTGAAAAAAGAGGAGAGGGGGGAGGACCGCCCGGCAAAAATAAAAACTAGCCGCGCTTGGAGGGCGCGAAGTGAAGAAAAATCCGGGCGCCAAAAGGACGCAGCACAATAAAGCAATGCGTGGAGGAGGCTAAGGAATGAATAGCCCGGCTCAGTAAATCGAGCGGCTGGAAATCGCTCCACACTAGCCAATATGTAAGGGGCTGACGAGGAGGATGATGACTACGTTCTTAGCGATGGAGAAGAATGCCTTCCTTTGCCTCAAGAACGACACTGTCTTGAATTACATTCCGGAGACATGGGCAAATTTTTCCGGCAAACGCGCTCACATTTCACGGTTGGAAGGGCCCACAGGGGCGAACCTGTGCCGCAACTGTTCGCCGCCCGTGGGTCCCGAACCCGACTCCGACACCCCTCGATGGGAGCCTGCCTAGCAATCAAGCAAAGCTTCGATGCGCCGCTGGATTCTGTGACAAATAAAATAATGCTGGCTCTTGTGCCGCAGGCAGTGTGATGCGCATTCGGCTATGGCTGCCCTACTCAGTGAGCCTCACCCCTCAGCCACGGGTGGTCGCCTTAGTCCCGGCTGGAGCTGGCGCCGCCAGTCGGATGCCAGTCGGGATCGTCGTCGTCCTCCAACGACCGGGCCCTCGCCCGTGCCAGGAGCGCTGCCTCCTCTGCGTCCGTTGTGGCACAAAACGCGGTCGCCGCCGGCGGTGCATCCTCCTGGAAGAGCCAGCTGAAGTCGAAGGACTCCTCGCTGTCGCCCTCATTCGGGGCAGGGTGCTCTTGGCTTTGTGCATATTCTGAATATTTTCATTTTTATACATGAGAAAAACTTCATTAGGACAAATACGTTGAGTGCTGTCTTGCCCTACAAATATCAAAATTTTTTCAATATTCAAACCATATCTCAGATTTATCATTGATTTACCCAATGAAACATAACAATCACCCCAGGTAGATTTGAGGTGAACAAAGAGGATTCAATTTACTACTTGAATCTTCCTATATAGTTAACATCATTTATTGTCCAACAAAGATTTTTTTGAGCAATAGGCGTTTACCCCTGTGATGGGTTAACAAAACATTAACAAAATGCTCTCAAATCATTTCCGATTAGAGCCAACACAAGAAGTTGATATTGCAAACATACAATATATGGAATTATCTATTTGACTTTTGCACAAAATTAGGGATTTTTAAAAAAGTACGTGAATACAAAGTTCACAAAATCATCATTTCAAAATGAGTAGTTACTGCCAAATTGCATCAAATAATCCTCTCCGTGCTTCATACCACGATAATTACCTAAACCCTAAACCCTAAACCCTAAACCCTAAACCCTAAACCCTAAACCCTAAACCCTAAACCCCAAACCCTAAACCCTAAACCCTAAACCCTAAACCCTAAACCCTAAACCCTAGCCCAAGCTTCTGCCGAACTCCCCGAATCGGCTTCGCAGCCCGAAATCCCAAGAGCACCGAAAGGGCCAACCGCCGCAAGTCCGAGTGTAGTCTAGGGGTAGTTGGGTTTAGGGTTTAGGGTTCAGGGTTTCGCGTTTAGGGTTTATGGTACTTAATAACCAATCATATTCGGGCACTTAATTAAGGGGCTTATAAGTGGGTTATAAGTACAGCTTGATAATAAGTACCATGAACCTCCAAGCAAGAGTAGTTTCCTGGGCCCTTAATATGATCCGGTACGGAAAGGGTATACAAGGGGTCCTCTTTTCAGGGGCCATATTAAGGGACCATGTAACTACCCTAAGATGTAGGAGCCGAGAGGAAGGAGCTTAGGGGGGGTTTTGTGTCAACGTTGTAGATTCCGGTAGTCATTTCAGACGTTAAACGCTAAATCTGGAACCTCATTTCAGCCCTTAAGCCTAAAACCCTGAACCTCCAGTAAACCCCAAAGCCCTGGTTGAACCCCCACCCTCTTCTTCCCCAAGCCCGCTAAATTAACCAAGGCCCACAAAACACCCAGCGGGAGGCGAGTCTGGCCGGGGGACTTGAACACCTAAACCCTACTTCGCGAAACCTCTACACCTCCTACACCCCCCCGCCCTCTCCCAAATCAAGGGACCCCCTCTCCCAAATCAAGGGACCTTTTCAAGCTGTACCCCCAAAGGCTTCCCTTAACAAAAGACTCCTAACATGGCCCTTATACTACCTTAGGGATCTGTCCCCAAACCGCAAAAGTACCAACTCAGCTGTCCAGGTACAGTCGCTTGACCTAAACCCCGTAGCCGCCCTAAAACCCCTAAGACCATCAAACTTTGAGCCGAAGGTCGTTGGTCATCCACCACAGGGCAGACGATGACCCTCGACTTTAGGTCCGATGGCACTGGGGACATCTTCTCCGTCCTGAGCTTATGTTTTATGTTTACGGTAGTCCTGATCTAGGGTTTAGGGCTTGGCGTGTTTGCGGTCCAAGGTTTAGGGTGTAAGGATATGTGTGGTTCCTGATAGTGTCTATTTATGGTGCAGGGTCTGCACCCACTCTGTATGCAGAGATGTATTCACTGAGGGTTTAGGGTTATACAGGGTGCATGGTACTTATCTCGAGCTTTTGGGGCTTGCCCCTAAACTAACCGTCCTTAATGGGGTTTTGGGAGTAGGGTGGGGCTTCCACCCCTGAACCGCTTCATGTGTGCCATAGCTCCTTCTCACGATTACCTTCAGCCCCGCACGCGAAGATTCAGAGCCCGACAGCCTCAACTCCAACGTTTAGGGTATACTCCACACCGTCACTCCTTGTACCGAAGTGGGGGTGGGGGTGGGGTGGTGGAGGGGGGGGGGGTGGGGGTGGTGGGGGAGGTGGGGGTTGGGGGAGGTGGGGGTTGGGGGAGGTGGGGGGGAGGGGCTTCCCAAAATTAGGCACCTTGTTTTGGGGTTCTTATAAAGGGACTACCTATTCGGGAAATGCTGCATGAAAGCAATCAAAAAACCCGAAAGCCCCTGAGCCTATCGACTGTGCTTTTCTCGAATGGCTGTTGCAACCCCAAAACCGTAAACCCTCCTCAGCCCAAGCCCTGAACCCTCCTCAGCCCGTACTTCTTTTTGGAGCTTTCCGGTGCGCGCCTGAACTTGCAGACGCCCTGTGGTTGCAACCCATGGCTCTCGTAGAAGTCGAAGACCCTGAGCGCATCTCTCAGTTGGCGGATCCCTGACTGTGCTTTCCGCACTTACCCCTCTCAATTCGGGCAAACTTTCAGCCCTAAATCCTAGATGTTCTTCAACTTCTGCTGCCCTGCCCCCCTGCTTCTTCCCCGACTCCCTCATGCCCTTCAAACTGAAGCCCTCATATCCCAAACCCGATTAACCAGTTATAACTGTACTTATAACCCACTTAGAAGCCCCTTAAGTGCCCTAATATGGTTATAAGTAGTAATAGGTACAGTTATAATCGGTCAATAAGTACCATGAACCTCCAAGTAGAGTGTCCGGCTCACGCACTCGGGGACGCTAGGGGGGGCCGCTGGGACGCCAACCTCCTCACGCCGTCCCAGTCGAAGCCTCTTTTGGATGGGCCTGCGGGAGGGGAGAGTAGGGGCGGGGGGGGGGGGGGGGTTTCCGGATTAAAATTTAGGATTTTAGGGTTTAGGCTTAGGGTTTAGGGTTACTTCTGGGGTATAGGGTTCGGGGTTTGGGGTCTATAGGGTTCAGGGCTCAGCGAGGTCTAGAGTTTGGGGCTGAGGGTTCACGAGGTCTTGGTGGTTTAAGGTTTCGGGTTTCCGGTTTGGGGGGGCGGAATGTACGTCATCCAACCTACAAATTTCAACGTCTGCCTTCAGACAGATGCCGTGAAATATTCGAAACTCAGGCTCCTACCATCCCAAATCCCCCGTATCTCCTCGGAAGCCTTACCACGTCTCTAAGAAAGTAAGCGCGCGAAAACAGCTCAAGTAGTCATGCATCTCCACCCAGTGGTTCAGGGTTTTGGAGGCTTGCCCAGAACTAAAAACCCTTCACCTTGGGATGTTCCCCCTTGCACTAACAGCCATTCGTTGGGATTATAGTACCCCCTATTGCAATCCCTAGAAAGGACTGCTAGTATAAGGGGGGAACATCCCAACGAACACCCAAGGTATCCAAAGTGCCTGTCTCCGTGCTTGGGGGAAGCTTCTCGGCATAGAGCTGTCGGCGGCCTGGCAATCCAAGTCTCCGGAGCTTTTAGGGTCTAGGGCCCAGGTTGCATCATCGGACGCAGAGGGTCCCGCACACGAGGTATGGTTTGCGGCTTCAAAAGCCTATGTAGGCTGAACTTTGGGGGATTCCCAGCGTTTTCGGATTGAGAGCGGTTGGGCCAGGGCTCAAGGCACAAGTTCAGGGCTCAGGGCTGTCTGTCGCAGCATAAGGGAGAAGGCTTCTGCAGGTCTTACAGCTTCCTTGCCACAGCATGGGGTTTGGAGCTTAAGACTTCAGAAGCAAGCATCGAAGGAATCTCTGGGAAGAGAGCTCTAAACTCTTAAGCCGTAAACCACCAGCTTGACCGAGATGCTTTCAGAATAGACGGTCCCAACGTTCGCGCAGTTGATGACCACCTCATGCAGCCCAGGGTTAGGTTTATAGGGCTCAAGGGGCGAGTTCCTCAGACATTTAAAAGGGCAAACGTCGGATGAGGGCACTCTCTCCTGGAGCAAGTCTATAAGCATAATTGCTAAGAACTACAGATAACGATGCACACAAACCCAAAAACCTTAAACCCTCAATCGGACCTCTTGCAACCTCAGCCTGCGAAACCCCAAACCTGTTTTACTCAGTCCATCGCAGTCTTCGCCGGAGTCCTCTTCTCGACGGCCGCCTGTCATAAACCCATGCCCATGCGAAAAAAAGAAACGTCCACACGCCGTAGCCTTAATTCATCACTTTGCACACTCCTGTGGGACCCAAAGCCTCACGCCCTACAGGTGGGGTCATCTTCAAGAACGTGAAGCCATACTGTAGGAGCCTTACGTCTTAAGAATTCGAACATGATTTTGGGGGTTATTATAGTATAATTGTAAAGAGACCATAAGGGAACATGACCAGTAATCCTTCCGACCCCGATATTGCGCCTAGTAGGGGTTAGGGTTCACCAGGGATTGGGACAACAAACCATCTAGGGCGCATCTCCTCCGCGGAATCTGGTCATGAGTGCGGAGCGCATGCCGTTCATCCTAAACCATAAGCCCATACACCCTAAACCCTAAACCCTAAACCCTAAACCCTAAACCCTAAACCCTAAGCCCTAAGCCCTAAACCTAGAGCTACCCATCGCATCCTACGCAAAGGGTCGCTCTCCGCCTCTGGCTTCTCCACCGTCTGCTTCGCACTAGGCGCAGTTGGCCCTGCACTGGGCACCGCGACTTGCACCTGCATCAGGACACAGCAAACGCATGCTTGCGCTGCTTCCAATGCGGAGGACAACAACACGGTTTTTGCGTGTGCCGATTTCAGTCATGAGCCTTAGATGAACTTTCTTGGCTAGACTGTGGGTGGACACAAAATTCCTAAACCGTAAGCCCTAAACCCTATCTTGTTGCGACACACAACCATAGGGCCACGGGGGGATCACCGAGGCTCATTCATCAGCCCTTGGGCCGCACGAAAGTTTCATCAGCCTTGAACCTACCGTCCAGTCCAAACCCTGCAAATTAGTAGGTTGGCCGGGGTTTAGTGTTTAGGGTTTAGGGTTTAGGGTGTCGGGAAACAGGGCAAATCTCCAACCTCTGTCCCAGCCTCCACATCCTTCGGCTCTGCCACAGCTTCTTGCCGAGCCTTGTTCCTGCTGGACTTCATGGCCACTTCGCCCGCCTGTGGACCTGAGTTGTTCTAAGGTTCACTTGGAGGCTCATGGCACTTATGAGTGGGTTATAAGTACAGTTATAACTGGTTAGTAAGTATAATTACAATGAACCTCCAAGCAGGGTTCGTAAGACTTGTTGAATTTGGGTTTCAGCCTGCTTGGGCGTTGGGTCGCCGGGTGAACCCTAAACCCCACGCCCTGTAGGTGAAGGTGGATAAACGAGCATGGGCCGGGGGTGGATGGGGCTTAGGGTTGAATCTGATCTTGGGAGCCCCTAAACCTTATAAACCCGAAACCCGAAACGAGAACATTGACGAGACCTGCGGCACCAGAACACCCGGGGCTCTTCAAGGAGGCCTTGCGAAGGCTTTTCGGTGAGACTTCGGAGGCCAGTCGTGAGGCTCGCTCTTGTCCTAGGTCCCACTTGGAGGTTCGTGGGTAGGTATAAGTAGGGTGAACAGTACGGTGATAAGACTTAGAATCCTACTTAGGGTACTTATATAACACTACTTAGAAGTACCCATGAACCTCCAAGTATGCACTGCAAACCCCAGTTATCAGATGGTCCCTGGGGCCCTAAAATCATAAACTCCTGAAACGAAAACCCCTAAACCCCGCAGCTACACATGGCCACACTACATCCCCGCCCCGAAGTCCCAATGTGGGGTTTATTTACGGTTTAGGGTTCAGGGTTGAGGGTTCGGGGTTCAGGGTTTAGGGTTACATGGGGGTTCTTCCCAAAACGGGAATTTACAGTTTAAGGGGCCCCTCAACATGGTTACCTCAACCTTTGGGGAACACCTGGTAGAGTCCTAGAAATGACGAAACCCCAAACCCCAAACCCCAAACCCCAAACCCCAACTAAACCCTAAACCCTAAACCCTAAACCCCAAACCCCAAACCCCAAACCCCAAACCCCAAACCCCAAACCCCAAACCCCAACCAAACCCCAAACCCCAACTAAACCCTAAACCCTAAACCCTAAACCCTAAACCCTAAACCCTAAACCCTAAACCCTAAACCCTAAACCCTAAACCCTAAACCCTAAACCCTAAACCCTAAACCCTAAACCCTAAACCCTAAACCCTAAACCCTAAACCCTGCGCGGGCTAGTTGGGGGCTCAGTGAGTCCACTCTCCAAGGCGAGCTGCGCCGCAGACACCCCAAGGACTTGCGAGCAGCTTGGATGCTCGCCTGGCAGAAAAATTGCCGCGAGTTGCAGTGTGTAATGTCTAGGGGTTCGGGTTTAGGGTTTAGGGTTTAGGGCTACAAGCTTCGGGGCCTTAATGATTAGAATAGGGTTTTGGGGTTTTTCTAGTATATTTATAGAGGGAAAACTATTAGAAATTATTCCAACACCTATAGTGCCTGGATGCCCAGAGCACCTGTAAGAAAGAAAAGTATAAGCAAGCATACAGAGTGAACCAATGCTAGTCCGCTAACTTTGGGTCAAGGTTTTCGGATTCCCTCTCCACCCCCCCCCCCCCCCTCTCTTCCTCCTGTGGCGTCGGTGGGGGTTGAGGGTTTAGGGTTTCCATCCTCGTAACTGTCGGCACTTTTGGAAGGCGAGGGAGATGCGAGGCGCCAAAAATGACGAGGCGTCACGCGGATGGCTAACCTGTGGGGGGGGCCTGGGATCATACGTGGGGCAAACTTTGGGGTTGCCCGTGGAGGAAGGAAATATCTTTATTCGTCAAAAGGATCCCTACTTTAATTTAAGGAATTTTCTTTAGGTAAGGCTTAGAAGTTTAGGGTTTAGAGATGTTGTGAGGCCTTCAACCCTAGCCCTACTTAGTCCTTGAGAGGCATTGGGATCTCTGGAGGCTTTGCCTCCAGTTGGTCCAGATCTGTCTCCAGCTCGCGCAGCGCGACGCTGGCTTGAAGCCTTTCCAGAAGGGCCTCAGCTCGGTTTAGGGGGTGGGGTTCAGGGTTTAGACGGTTTAGATGGCTTGGCAGTTCAGGGTTTAGATTGTTTAGATGGTTGAGGGTTAGGGTCTAGGGGATAGGGTTTAGGGTTTGGGGTTTGCAGATGTTTTCAGGGCTTAATCATGGTTGAGAGGCTTGACTTCGGGGGCGTTGAGCGTATATATGTATGTATAATATAAATATAAATAAATAAATAGATGAATAATTGAATAAATAAATAAATTATATATATATATATATATATATATCGCGACAAGAAGTCCTCATGGCTAACGGTCCATCCGAAGCCTTTTGAGGGCATGCCGATTGATCCGCAAGGGCCCGACTGAGCTGCGCAGCTTCGCGGCGGGCACGTGCGATTCCTGCATCGCGTTGGCCCCCTCAAGCTGTTTCGCGCATTGAAAACCGCAGATGAATACATTCGAAGATGCTAACCAAGAGAAATATCAAGCTCAAAGTGCTCCTGACCCCCGAAGCTCACAAGAGCTGCTCCCCCAGAACTTCCGCAACAGCCTATGTGAGGAATAGAACCTCTCTTACCTCTTAAGGTTCAGAATCCCCCTGAGGGCTTAGGGCTCCCATGGGCTCCCCCACCGAAACCCTCAATTTAAGCTTCTTCGGAAGATCTGGAGGCAACCAACCCAAACGCACGAGACACTGCGACAAGGCGGGGTTTCTGGATAAGAGATCAGGCTTAGGGCCTTAGGCTTTGGGGTCTAGGGTTTGGGTTTAGGGTTTAGGGTTTCGGGTTTCGGGCTTCGGGTTTAGGGTTGAGGGTTTCGGGTCTGGGGTTTGGGGTAGACACTCATGTTGGCCACAAGGCATGTGGGTCCTTGATGGCCCGGCAAACCTTCCGGAGGCTTTGCCTGGTGCTCAGGGTCTGGGCTTAAGTACTCCAAACCTTAGGGTTTAGGGTTTCGGGTTTCGGGTTTAGGGTTTACGGTTCAAGGTTTAGGGCTTAGGGTTTGGGGCTTAGGGTTTAAGGTCCAGGCTACGGGGTTGGATCAAGGGCAGCCATGCAAGCCCTGCCTTAGGCCACAGAACCTGGAGCTCAGGATCCCTTTAAACCCTCTGAAACATATCTCAAAAACGATGCTCTCGAACCCAAGAAAGCAGAGCGCGAAATCCTCTCCTCAGGACAGCACGCTTGAGGCATATTCCTTGAGTCCTACATAAACAATGTTGCAGTTTGAAGGCGTACTCCTTACTTATGCCACAACCCTCCAAGCAGTCACCCCACAAGTGCGGGCGTGCAACGCAGGTTTAGGCTTCAGGGTTTGGCTTTTAGCGTTTTCCTTAGAGGTTCATGGGTAGTTGTAAGTAGGGTTAGAAGTATGGCAACTATACTTATAACCCTTTGTCGGGTACTTATAACCCCTACTTTCAAGTACCAGTGAACCTCCAAGTAGCGTGTTGCACTCTATACCGGTACTGCAAGACACTGGGCCCTGGACCCCGGACTTCTGGATGCTTCTGGGGCAAAGGGCGGCTTTCTGATCTAGCTCCACGAAATCTAAAACCCGGCACCTGCTTGCACGAGCCCTAAACTCTAAACCCTAAACCCTAAACCCAAAAAACCCTAAAACCCCTTAAACCCTTGACCCGACCCGAAAACAAAGCCTCAAACCCTAAACCCTTAAAGAAAAAACCACTATCCCAGAAGCTCGAGGCTGAGATGCCTTCCCATCTGGGACCCTGAACTCAGCCCTTCAGACCCTGCACACCCTCCGACCCTCAGCAACCCTCATCCCTAAACCCCAGACCCTCAACAACCCCAACCCTCAACCCTCAACCCTCAACCCTCAACCCTCAACCCTCAACCCTCAACCCTCAACCCTCAACCCTCAACCCTCAACCCTCAACCCTCAACCCTAAACTATCCCTTAACCCTAAACCCTAAAACCCTACACCCCTAAACCCTCAAACATCCAGGGCCAGCACCTCAAGCCGTTGGCATTCTCTGGCCTTAGGGGCGCACACTTTCCCTCTGCGCCTTCGCAACTTCAAGAGTCCAAGGGTTTGGGGAGGATTAGGGGAGGTCTAGGGTTAAGGCTTTAGGGTTTGAGGTTTGGGGTTGAGGCGTAGAAGCTGTTAGGGTCTTAGGCTTTTAGGGGCTTATTACAATAGTGGTTTAGGTTCGGCTTGGGCCCTAAACCCTAGAACCCTATAAGGCGTTTTGGGTTTAGATTTTAGGGTTCTTCAAACCCTCAGGGCTTTCGGGCTTAGGGCTCAGGGTTTAGGGCTTAGTCGCCGCGAGGCTTCTGGGCGACAATGCGAGAGGCGCTGGCAGCACCGATTTTTAGACATCCGCCCTTAATCCCTGAACCCTGAAGTAAACCCAGAAGTAAACCCCAAAAACCCTAAACCCCTAAGCCCTAAACCCAACGTCCGAGTGCCCGACGACTGGCAGGCTGCTTTGCATCTCTGGGTCACCTGCGCACAAAATTTAAAGGGTTTCGGGCTTAGGGTTTAGGGTTTAGGCAGCGCGCACCCCAAAACTGTCAAAGGAAGGGTGAAGGGGCTGTATTAGGACCTCCAACGTGACCAGAATGATTGATAGAATCTAGGGGGGTGTGCGCGGGGCGTGAGGGGGTTGAGGTGGGGTACACCCGTGTTGAGAAGGACTCATCCCAAACCTTCAGGGTTTAGGGTTTGGGGTTTAGGGTTCATCCCCCAAACCCTCAGCCCACAACAAACCTTAAACCCCAGGCAACCTGCAACTCAAACCCTGCATCCCCGACACACCTATACACCTTAAGTGCAGCCTAAGCACCATCCCCAGACGTATCACTATTGCGCATACCCTAAACCCTAAACCCTAAACCCTGTAAGGTATTAAGCTTGATCGGGTTTTGCTAGATCCTCCCAGGCATCTGCGCCCCTGAGTCCTTAGCCATGAGGACCCTGAACCTGTCCCCCCTAAACCCTAAACCCCAAACCCTAAACCCCAAACCCTAAACCCCAAACCCTAAACCCAAGAAACAAGATTCCGGGCTTGTTGCCTCCTGGAGGGAGCTGACGTGGCACAGGCTGTCGAGTTCGGGCACCGCGGAGGGAGCCCACGACAGGATCCTCAAGCAACTGAGGGCTTGGGGCTTGTGGCTTGGGGCTTAGAGTTTAGGGTTCAGGGTTTAGGGTTCAGGGTTTGGGGTTGTGGGGTTGTGGGTGTAGGTTTGGGGCTAAGCCTATAGTCTATAGGCCCTTAATTCCAAAACCCGTAAACGTTTGGGCTCTCTTGTACGCGAACATATGTGCGGGCTTGTAGCTGTTGGCATTCTAGGGCCTTTTGGGGGGCTTCGGCTTCGTTGGGAACTAGGGTCGCAGCTCATCTGTGCTATTTTTTCTCGGCTGCCGATGCTGTCTTACGAGTATTACTGTAAAGTAGCTAAAGAAGACGGCAAAGCAGACGATCACACAAAAAGCGCGGCTCCCCCCTCGCTTACCGTCCTACAGCCTCAACCCCGTAACCAAGCACGCATCTTCTGCATATTGCGTGGGCTGTAAGAACAACACAGATTTACGCGGACTCCAGTATCCCGAAGCCGCCCTAGAACACACAAGCCGTGAAGTCCTCAAACCCCGAACCCCGAAACACCCACACCCTGAAAAACCCGTGGCCCGAGCTGATTCCGGAGTGGGCTCCGCTGGCCGTCCACCACCTTCCCCGCACCTCAAGAGAGCGGAACCTTCGGGCTTATACCTAAACCCCTATACATTTTAAAAGCTCTGGGATGCTGTAGGGGTTGAGGTTGTTTTCGGGGAATTGTCCTGAGTTTGGGGTTTTAAGGCTTTCAGGGTTTAGACTTCTACACATGGAAGCCGGAGACCTTCAACAGTCTTTCAGGTAGGATTGCGCAGTTTGATTGTCCGCCATTTAGAACTGAGGCCGCCACACCTGCGCAGTTGCTCTTGCAAAGCAGCCTGGGCATCCGGAGACAGACCGGCGGCATGCCAAACAGCAAAACAACAACATGTTTCCCCGAGACTCTCAAAGCCCTAAACACCTCACAACTCCAGGAACTCCGAATATGCGAAACGTAGCACCTCGAGCATGCTTAGAGGCACCGAGGCGTCGGCCAGCATAAAGGGTTGAGCATGCTGACGCTGGTCCTGCTCCATGATGGGATCCTATGCTACCCGCACCTCAAGTGTGGCTTGAATGAAGGTTATAAAAGGGTGCTGCCTTCTTGATGCAATTCCTCGGCCCAGAACACCTGCTCGCTATCTCAAACCTCTATAGAGACGTGAAGGTGCGGTTGGGAAACCAAGCCTGATACCCTAAACCCTATACTTCTACTAGACCCAAGAGTAACCTAGGTTTTTTCACGGGTGCCCTTGTTGTTTTAAAGGGGAGTCTAAGGGACCCTAAACCCTAAAAAAGGGAATAAGGGCCTACTCCGGGTCCTAGTCTAAGAGGGTTTAGGCGACTAGTGTCTAATGGGGCTTGAGACGTTCGTGTCAGCTGAACGGGCACCCGTGGCTTTCCTTGCTTATTCGGGCGTGGTCGCAACGATGTGCTTTCTTGTATCCTATAGACTCGGCCCTGCGTTCTATGGAGTATCCCCCAAAACCAAAAGAAGCATTGCTCTTACGGTTCAGACCTGCTCTAGACCACAACCCTAAACCCTAAACCCTAAACTCTAAACCCTAAACCCACAAACCCTGGTGAGACCTTTGCCGGCTGTGCCCCGCCTGGATGGAGGGCAGCAACTGCGCGACGCTGGCACCCAAGAGCTTGGAGTCTGCAGCCTGGTGGTTATAGATAGCTTCGTTAGGGGGGGGTTTAGGGTTTAGGGTTTAGGGTTTAGGGGTTTAGGGTTTGAGGGTTTACAAAACTAAACTACCCTACGCCCCAAACGCTGCGCGCTAAACACAAAGCCATCAACCCAGACGGAATGAACTAGTCAATGGTGCTAGCAGTCCCAAGAGGCGATACTTTGACCCCAAACAGACGACACCCAAAGACTCTACAACCTGTAATTGCGCCCATGGTCGTCCCCGCCGTGTCCGTGTCTGTGTCTGTGTTTGTGTCTATGTCTGTGTGTGTGGGGACGGGGTGAGGGTGTGTGGGCGTGTGGCTGTGTGGGGGTGTATGGGTGTATGGGTGGGTGTGTGAGGGTGCGGGTGCGCGCGTGGGCGTGCGCGTGTTCAATGCCTGCAAGAAGGGTTTGACACCGATGCGGCTTTTCAACGCCCGCCTCCAGCAGATTCACAAAGCACTTGGCCAGCAACTTCTCTCTGGACACCTGCTGCAAAAATCCTAAGCCCTAAGCCCTGAACCCTAAACCCTGAACCCTAATCCAACACCCTAACCCTAAACCTTAAACCCTAAACCCTAAACCCAAAAGCCCCAATACAGTGACTCGCCTAGTTGGTCTCAATGGCTGGGGCGTTTTATGTTTTTATACTAGCTACAGCCCTGCCCTCAACCCTTAACCCTAAAACCCTAAACCCTTTGGAGCCTGAGCCTCAACCCCACTCCCCCTTCCCCCCTCCCCCCCGGCACCGGCTCGGCGTGCAGCAAGGCTGAAAACGAAGCGGCCTCTGTGACAAAGGCTTGGGGGTGTTGCGCCTAAACCATCTGGGCTCTGGAGCGACCTAGGATTTGGGGTTTGGGAGTTTGGGTTTCTTACAGCAGCCAAGCAAACCCAAACTGGTCTGGACATGGCCACTTCCAGGGGGGTGTGGAAGCGATCGGTACGAACCCTCTCTCAAGATAGTCTATGGGGGATTCTCTGAAGAAAAAGTATGGTCCGTTTAGGCGCAGAGTACACAGTACCCAAATTACCCTAAACCCTAAATCCTAAACCATAAGGCTCCGAAATCCCAGAAGGGAACAGAACTTGGAGAATCCCCCCCTCCGCCCGCATAGGGTCGCTCATACAATTCATCGTTGGAGTTTTAGGGCTGAAAGCATGGGGGTTGGTTTGGGGCTTCTATAGGGTTAAGGTTTTAGGGGTTTCGGGGTTTAGTTAGGGTTTCGGCGTTTAGGGTTTAGGGTTCAAGGGTTTAAGGATCGAACGCTTCTTCATCCAGCCTCTGTTGCGGGATCCACTTCTCGCAGAATAGCATCGCACACCTCCCAGCGAGAGCCCTGCACCCGACGTAGGATATAGTGCTAGGGCTGATTACTAAACCCAAGAGTAACCTAGGTATAAACATCGGGTGCCCTTTTTAAAAGGGATTCTAACGGACCCTAAGCCTACTCCGGGTCCAAGTATAGGTTCAGAGGGTTTATCAGGTTTGCCTTTCAACCAACCCGGAGAGCTGCACCATGCATGTCCCTCACCGGACATTCCCAGGCACCAGGTTGCACCAAGCACCACTTGGAGGTTCATGGTACTTACTAACCAATTATAACTGTACTTATAACCCACTTATAAGTTAAGCCCCTTAAGTGCCCTAATATAGTCATGACTTGGGTCATAAGTACAGCTAGACTTGGTTGATGAGTACCATGAACCGTCAAGCAAGCCGTGCAAAACTCCCAGGCAGGGTTTGGGGTTGAGGGCTACAGGTTTGGGGTTTAGGTCTTCGGCTTTAGACGGGTTCTTAAGCCTTGGTTCGGGTTGGAAACTTGTTGCGATCTCTAGGGGGCTGAGATCAGACACAAATTCTCATGTCCCAACCCGAAACCCTAAAGCCTAAAAAGACTGCTCATGCTTGCGTGTGGAACCCCGGGAATCTCCAATTTTACAAACCTTAGGGTCAACGATGTCACTCACTGTATGTACAGAATCATTGGATATTGGTTCTATTGCCAGACAGTCCACCCTACGAAGGTTTAAGGGGTTTAGGGCTTTTGGGGTTTACAGGTTTTTAGGGCCTTAGCGTTCTGGTTGAGGGCATGTTCGGATTTGGAATTCGGAAGATCGCACCGCTTACATCGGCCTCTTGCAAATCTCTGTTGGCGCCGCGGCCACTCGATCGAAGCTTCCGCACCAATCTTGTGTGCACCTGGCACTCAGATTTCACGGTGGTTCGGGCTATCCCTAAACCCTAAACCCTACACCCTACACCCTAAACCCTAACCCCTAAACCCTACACGCTAAACCCTAAACCCTACACACTCTAATCCCTAAACCCTAGGCCCTAAACCTTGCTGAGCCTTCTTGATGAATATCTTCGCATCTGCCGATGCCACGGAACCTGGCCCCACTGGTCATTGCACGAGCCGTGCAACACCTAGACCGGGTTTAGGGGTTAGGGTTTTAGGGATTAGGGTTTAGGGCTACAACCCTAAAACGCTTTGAACCCTAAACCCTAAACCCTAAAACCCTAAACCCTTTTGCTTAGGGAGCTCCCAGAGACTCCAATCACCTTATAAGGAATACGTACTCCTGAGCAAGTAAGAGGGTTCCTTATATGGTTGAATATTCCTTACCTCAGGGGTATTGGAGTCTCTGGGAATAGCGGGGATTGGTCGTATTTGGCTCAAGTGGCAAACCCCCAAAGCCTTCGGAACACTACACACGCGAAGCCCTGCCCAGGGACCGTCGCATCCCCATTAAGGGTTTAGGGTTTAGCATTTAGGGAGGAACCAACGCTTGGCTTTCCATGATGGCCCTGGTAGAGTCTTAAGCCCAGGAGCCCTGTGAACTCCAGATCCGATAAGCCAGGTTTTGGGTTTTAAGGCATTTTTGTTTTAGATACGAGGGATCTATGCATTTAGGCCACGTACTTTGACTACCCAGAGACTCCAATACCCCTTGATTAAGGAATATCCCCGAAAACCATGTAAGGAACCCTCTTATTTTTTCAGGAATATTCCTTAATTAACGGGGTATTGGAGTCCCTGGGTAGGTTACCTACTATCATTGGGGGGGCTTTGGAGCCTGCAACTGGAGAGTCGCAACCTGCAAGCTTCCAGGGTTGGGGACTACAGGTGAAGCATAGGGCTTTGGGGTAACCTTAAAGAACCCTTTCAATTGGGATGTTAGGGAGTACAATACGGGGTACTATAGTCCCGACTAAGGACTGTTAGACCAGGTTTTAGGATTTAGGGACCTAGGCGCCCACGCTGCCAGCTATGGCCGCGGCAACCTGCAGACCTTGAAGCATCCTGACGGGGGGGGGGGGGGTTGAGGGGGCTAGAGTGCCTTTTTAGGGCCCTATGGGGCGCACAAGGCTTTTCGGATTTATGGGGCCTCTACTACTGTATATGGTGTGGCCCTCTCTTGTTGCAGGATGTATGGGGGTTGTTCCAAATCGGGGTCCTCTCTGGAGACAAGCAAGATGGGAGCCCTACTTGCAATGAACGACTTGCATACACGGACAGAGAGTGTTTTGATCAACTGCAATCGAGGTTCGCGCTTAAGGTCCAGGACTTCAGAGCCAGAAGCTCTTGCCCAGATGGTTAGCCGACGGAAGAAGGTCGAGTTTGGGGTTTACCCTCAACCCGACACCCTAAACTCTTAGGGTTTGGGGTTAAGGGATGGGCCACGATGGGCGTCCTGGTGTCCACATCGGCGGCATCTGCAAACGTGCTGATCTCACCTGCAGTGGGAAAAGGTTTCAAAGGCTCCGAAACCCAAAATTGGGATGTTCCCCTTATACTAACAGTCCTTAATAGGGATTATACTAGGGGGTACGATAATCGGACTGTTACTATAAGGAGGGAATCCTAACCCTAAACCACCAAGCCCTATCAATTCCAAAGCCCTGCTCCAAGCAAGACGGCGTTATCTGCAGAGACCTACGCAAAATTAGGAGGCCGCAGTCGTTTATGTGGGAAAACTTCTTGTATGGTTCATAGTGGATGCTACAAAAAGAAGCTAGGGTTTAGGGTTAGGGTTTAGGGTTTAGGGTTTAGGGTTTAGGGTTTAGGGTTTAGGGTTTAGGGTTTAGGGTTTAGGGTTTAGGGTTTAGGGTTTAGGGTTTAGGGTTTAGGGTACATCCCCAAGATGTGGTAAACCGGCTACAGAAACTGCGGTCTTGCAACTACGCTCCGCAATGCTCCGCATGAGGGCCGAGGGCCCCCGCGCAAGACTTCCACGAGATCTTCGGACACGTCCTCTGGTCTTTGCCTCGTCTTATAACTGTACTTATAACCCACTTATGAGCCCCTTAACATGGTTATAAGTACAGTTATCATTGGTTAATAAGTACCATGAACCTCCAAGTAAGACTGGCAAGACTATGGGGATCTTCATAATTAGAAGAGGGTTTTGGGGGGTATTGTAGTAGACTGATAAAGGGACCATAAGGGAATACTATTAGTACGAATTCCGACCCCTATTTGGGGCTTTAGGATTTCAGGATCTGACCCGACGTCGCCATGCAAAGGGTTGAGGCTGTCGGGTCGTCAAAGATATCTGCGCAAACCCTCTGAGGTGACAAATCTTCGACGTCGTCGAAAACCGAGTCCACGCGGTGAGATGGTGCCCATACCAGAAGGGCTGCAAGCTCAGAACAAGACATGGAGGGGGGAGGTTTTCTAAACAAGAGCCCTTTTGGGCGTAAACAGTCTTGTCAAGGGCCACTTTTCTTTTCTTCGCTTGTTTTTCATGCGTCCTTTGACTCTTTATAGAACTTTTCACGACAACTTACGACATGGCCCTCGATTATCAGGATTCCTTGTTGCCTTTAGGATGGGCTAGTTCGCGAGCATGTTATTTTATGTCACTCGCTAGCTCGCCCGTTAAAGTAATATTCATGTTTTCCCCGCGCATCATCATTCTCCGGTATGGCAAAGAAACAGCAGGA
The DNA here is from genome assembly GCA_905221605.1 of Symbiodinium natans. Taxonomy (NCBI): domain Eukaryota; class Dinophyceae; order Suessiales; family Symbiodiniaceae; genus Symbiodinium; species Symbiodinium natans. The sequence continues at coordinate 947,021 of CAJNDS010000380.1, read as the reverse complement.
CTGCTGGCTACTCAGCGACCTGCCGCCTAGCCCGGCAACGCAACTGGTCCATTTCAGGAACGCAGGACTGAACAAGCAGTGCACCAAATAGGTGTTTACGAAAATAAGGGAGCCTTAATATAGACCCCGCCAAATAGTAGGATCCCCTTAGAATAAGGACCCCCAATGCCCCAAGGTACCCCTAACATCGTAAACCCCCAAATGGTGAGGTCTGGACAAGGCATGCGATGCGGACTCGTTGGCTGGTCCCTGCTGACCTTGGACACTTCAGCGCAGGCACTTCACAGGCAGGGAAGGCACAGGGTTTAGGGCTTTAGGGTTTGAGGGTTTCGGCCCCCGCTGAGCTCAGCACTCCGTGTCTGCTGCTCTTGCTTTTTAATCATGTAGAGTTTGGGGTTGAAGGGACCTCCTGAGGGCGCTGCTCTTTTCGGCATCGTCCGGCATAAGAGCGCGTGGAGCAGGAAACAAAGCAATTTTAGGGACCATAGTTAAACCCTGAACCCTAAACGCCTAATTCCCAAGCCCACCAAAATGCCTGGGGTGAGGTCGCAAGAGCTGAGGGGCACATCTCGCGGCGCTAGATTTGAGCCTTAGGTGCTTTCGGAGGCAAGCGTGGGAACCGAGGCCTCAGGGTGTACGGTTTTAGGGCTTTCGTTTTATTTATCATTGTTATCCATTTGTTTTGTTTTGTTTTTTTTTTTTTTTTTGGGGGGGGGGGGGGGTGGAAAGCTGTTGACCCTAATTCTCGGTGGAAGTGGGGCTGGAGGTTGATAAGGGGCAGTGTGGACTTATGTGGGGGGGGGGGTCCGAAATTAGGGGGTACCTTATTGGGGCTCTTACGATAAGGGAAGTCTACATTAGGGGCCCCTTACTTTCGTAAACCCGGAAGTGTCTGCAGCTTAAGGTGCTACAGCCCTAACCGCTGATCACCTGAGGGCCTAAACCATTCCGTAGAGTGTCAGGCATAAGGGTGCGAAACGCTTGCTTAAAACCCTGAAGCCCGAACAATGCCCTCAAACCCCTTTGCTTGAAAGCCCAAACCTTCTAGCAAGCCTAAAAACCCTAAATTCCCTCAAATCCTACACCCCCGAAATTCGAAAATCCGAAAGCCCCAACCCTATGAATGCTTGCAAAGCAAACATCTACAGAAAAGACCGAAAGGCCGAAAGGCCCTCCGCCCAAAACAAGAGCCCTAAAACCCTAAACCCCAAACCCTGACCCTAAACCCTAAACCCGGAAACCCGGAAACCCTAAACCCTAAACTCTAAACCCTAAACCCTAAGGGCGGGCGCACGGATGGTGGGCTCGCAGCTCCTGGGCCGCTGCGTCCAAGTTCTCCAGATGCCGAAGCCTTGGGCCCGAAACGGTTTGGGGGGGTTTCGGGTTTCGGGTTTTTCGGGCTTGGGGTTTAGGGTTTAGGGTTTAGGGTTTAGGGTTTAGGGTTTAGGGTTTAGGGTTTAGGGTTTGGGGTTTGGGGTTTAGGGTTTGGGGCTTCGGGTGTGGGGTATAGCTCGGAACTTCCGCCCCCGAACCCCTCCTGTTTTCCAAGGCTACGTTCTTCTAGGGCTGGTCTTGGGGGGTTTAAACTGGGTTGTCCAGGGTGAAACCAAACCCTTCAAGCCCTACGTAAGCTCTAAGGGACGGGACTCTTAGGGTTATTAAACACGCGAGCCCCAAAAAACCACTAAACCCTAAACCCTAAACACTGAAAACCCTTGAGCCGTGTGCGCGGGCTGCTTTTTGACGCCCGCTACGGCCCTTCGTAGCGAAGGACGACGAGAGGCTCACCCGCCACCGCCGGAGCGATGACCCTGTGTCCGGGCTGTTCGGGTTTAGGGTTCAGGGTTCAGGGTTTAGGGTTTAAGGTTTCGGGACGGCGGGGGGGAGAAAGGGTAAGGGCGTGGGGGGGGGGGGGGGGGAGGGGGGGGGGGGGGGTGTAAGGGGGGGGGGGGGGGGTGGGTGGTGGGGGGGGGGGGGGGGGGGGGGGGGGGTGGGGGGGTGGGGGGGGGGGGGGGGGGGGGGGGGGGGGGGGGGGGGGGGGGGGGGGGGGGGGGGTTAAGGGAAAAAGGTTTTAAGGGTTGGGGGGAAGGGAGCAAGAGAAGGCGAGTTGAGATGTTCATGAGTTGTTGTAGGGCTTTCAGGAATGGGTGTTGAAGAGTTTTGGTTGAAAGGTGTTGGAGACCTATTGCTTTGACAAGGACTGTGCCTTGAAAGCATAGGAAGCATGCCCATGTGATTTAAGGATTGCTCTTCAACTAGCTATCTAGAGCTCCAGAGATCTGAGTTCGGGGTTTAGGTTGAAGTTTTCGGTTCTACGAGATAAGGACAAGGGCTCCCCAGTTTCAGGATTTTCGAGGCTTTCGGGGTTTGAGGGCTTTTGGGCTTTTGGCAGCTTTTTGGGGTTTACTTTTCAGGGTGGAGGTGATAACAGTACATCTGGAATGGTATGCTACAATCCCCAGACCGCACACTCCTTGCATCATGAGAGAGGATGGAAGGACAATTCCCACAAAGAGCCAAGACCACCAGGTAAGGAAAATAGCTCAAATCATCAAAACCATAAAATGGGAATCTTCCCAAGAATAGTTTGTCCCTAGCAGCCCTAGCATAATTTTTATTTTTAGGAACCCCAAAAAATCACCGTAAACCCCCCAAATATGGGTTTCCGAAAACAGCTGTACCCTTCTGGGGGCTCCTTTCGGAAGGATTTTAGCATTTTGTGCTTATAAGGGGACCCCGATTTTCGGAAACCATCCCCATATGGCTTTCAGGGATTACGGACTCTTTTGGGGCCCTCCGGCTTCCTGAATCAAGGCGGAGCGCGCACCTCCCCAGCTGGGCCTCGAGGGCTAATTCCGTAGGAAGCTGCGAGAGGTCCTTGCCTGTGATAAGGCTTAAGGTTTAGGATTTAGGGTATATACAGTATATTGGTCGCTATAAGTAGGGTTATAAGTTATAAGTTATACATACCTTATGCAGGGTTCTAAGTAGAGTTGCCATACTTATAAACCTGCTTCCAACTACCCGTAACACTGCAAGTAGGGTTTCGGGCTGAGTTACGGGGTTGCGTGACCTTGTTTTGGGTTAGCAGGGGATCCCATGAACGAAAGGGGCTCAAACTTTAAACCCTTAAGGCCCTAGGCAGGGATCTCCTTCTCTGAGGTCAATATAGGGCTTCAGGGTTCAGGGCGTCGAAACGTTACGCATTTCCAAAGGCAATCGAAGGGGATGTGGGGGAACCCAGGGCTCGAGGCTTCTGGTCTTAGGCATTGGGGTTTGTGTCACTACAATGGGTACTTTCAGTAAGGCGGACCGAAGTCTTTGCGAGAGACTTTGATCAAGTGGGGGAGCTGGCACTGCAATGATGCGGGCATTGTAAGGGGATAAGAATGAGGAATTCCACTAAGGCCTATAAGATCTCAGCGCTCCGCCTTAGAAAAGATGGACCCGCCCAAACCCTAAACCCCGAAACCCGAAACCCCAAGCCCCGAACCCCCCGAAACCCATCCAGCCTGGAAGCTCCTTGAACCGAAGACGCTCGAAGAAGCCAAGCTTGTTCTTGAGAGTCAGGGCGTAAACAGTCCTGCCAGCCCAGCTGGGGTGGATTTGGGGCCATGCCCTAAGCCCAAACCCTGAACCCTGAACCCGAAACCCGAAACCCTAAACCCTAAACCCTAAACCGTAAACCCTAAACCCTAAACCCTACCGGGGAAGGGAGTCCTGGGGCTTGCCTCCGCGGATCGTTCGAGCAGTGCCCGCACCAGGCGAGATCCGATTCCCCGACTCCGCGCCTCGGGCTTGACCTTGGGGGGTTCAGGGTTCAGCGTTTAGGGTTTTAGGGTTTTAGGGGTTTTAGGGTTTTAGGGGTTTTAGGGTTTTAGAGTTGAGTGTTTTGGGTTTTAGGGGTTTAAGGCTTAGGGTCTTCTGCGTTGGCGTTTCGAGTTTTCGGGGTTTTCAGGGGTTTAAGGGTTTAGGGCTTTAGGGTTTAGGGATTTAGGGGTTTAGGGTTTTTGGGCTTTTAAGGTTTAGAGGTTTAGGGGTTTAGGGGTTTAGGGTTCTAGGAGTTTAGGGTTTTAGGGTTTTAGGAGTGTAGGGCTGGTAGTGTTTATTGGTGATAGAACTTTGCGAGCAGGGCTTCAGGGTTTTTGTCATTGTGTACTTGAGAGGCAGTTGGGTAGTTGAGGCTAGCTTAAGGTTCAGTATTGGTTGTAGAGTTGTCGTAGTGGACAGCAGTTGAGGGGGAGTCGCCAACTCAGGCTCTAGGGCCGGGGTATGGCAGATTTCCTAGAAACCTCGCAGGAACAAGGGCTCATTTGTTCTGAAAGAAGCTGACAGGGAACCTTCCCCTTCAAAAAGGGGTAAGGGCACAACTGGGCGTCCAAATTTAATTGAAAATATGAGTGTGTCAGCTTACAACCAGAGCAGTCACTTTCGGCTTATGATGAGTGTGTCACGTCAGGTTCTGGACGCGCGAGCCCAAGACCCTTTAAATCAGGAATGATATTTTATGTTCCATAGTTCAGGGCTCGTTGGGCTTTGTGGGCACCTCTCCGAAACAAAGCGCGTATCAGTTGCGAGGACTGAATTGCATGGATCTGGGGTTGAGAGTGCACAAGGATTGTATCCTTCGGGGTTGGCCCTCCACGCCTCTGGGGCGTACTAGGACTTAGGGCTTAAGGTTTTAGGACTTTCGGTTTAGGGGCTCATAAAGCCGAACTCTCAATCCTGAGCCCCATCTTCAGAAGCTGTGGGCCGCCGACGTAGAGAGAAGCCAGCAAGAAGGGATCGCTGCCCTCAGCCTGGTACTTGGAGGTTCATTTAGGGTAAATATAAGTCGGATCAGAAGTATGGTAACTGTCCGTATAACCTATAACCCTATGTAGGGTGTTTGGGGTTAGAAGTATGGAAACTATACTTCTGACTTATAGCCCCATTGAGGGTATTCTTCTACCCAACCTATACCTGCCCATGAACCTCCAAGTACCACAACGCCCGCGACTCGGCGTTTGGGGGTCTGGGGGATCTAGACCCCCAAAACCTGTTAACAAGCGCATGGGTGCCTCCATTAAACGCTGTATGATTTATACATTTATCGATATAACTTCGTCAACAACGAAACAATATAACAAAAACATGCATCATAACAAAACTATAACCTTGAAACCAAGATAATATGTGACAATATACAATCTTATCACAGTCGCTAGTGGTAGTAGTGGTGGTGGTGGTGGCAGCAGCAGCAGCAGCAGTAGTAGCAGCAACTGCAACGGGAGAAATATCCGGGTTCCCTGCTGGCCCTGGCACCCGCCGCAGCTGCGCGAAGCCGAGTCGACCATCCTCGCCCGCATCTGCCGCCTCCTCCCGCGCAGTGGGGTTTGGGGCTGGGGGTTTAGGGTTTAGGGTTGAGGGTTTAGGGCTTAAGGTTCTGAAGCCCTAAACTCCCCCTGAACTCTAAAGGGTGTGTTGGGCCTTAAGCTTACAAACCCTCGAATCTCTCAAGTGCCCCCTGGCCTGGTCTAACTCAGTCCTGTACATACGCAAGACCCCGAAATACACTCTAAACCCCTCCTGAATCTCTCTCTCACCCTCTCTCTATATATCTCCCCTGTAGGGTCTATGTTGAAGGGCTGTAGACACGGATCCGACCCTTTACCGATCAACGCTGTACACAAACTCAACAATCCTCCGCCACCAAGAAGTTTTCTGCCCGGAGCCCGAAGGGGCTCATCACCATGGAAGCAATGGTCAGCGCTATCCTTAGGGCTCAGCGTTCTGAGTTTGAAGGTTTACGAAAGCTCAACATGCCTCAAAGCTTGATTTTAGTGTGATCCTTGGGGCCCAGAGCGGTTTGAGCCTTGGGTTTAGCAGCTTTGGGTTCAGAAGAACACTCCTGAATTGAAGACCACTCTTTGCAGCACCAACCCGGAAGGTGCATGGGGATTTGGCATACACAGAGCATACGTATGCAGCTGCTGTACATTCCTTATTGCGAGCAATAGCGGCTGCTGCCCTGATGTTCCCCCGAATTTCCACCCAGAGAACATATGCCGTTCTGGGCGCCCCACCAGGGCATGTCACTTGCCGTGCCAGGGCGGAGCCTGGCAGAGGGCGCCGACCCCTAAAAACCCGAAACCTTCACCCCAAACACGGGTTTGAGAGGCAATTCCATGCACAAGTCGGCTATGCATCCGAAACCACGGACCCGCGCAAATCGAATATGTAACTCGATGCATCCCAAACCCGGGATTGATGCAAATCCTGCGTGCAAAAGGTGGTGGGAAGCATAAAAGGACTGGGCGACATACATACATGCATACACACATGCATACACACATATACACATACATACATGTCTATATACGCATACCCTAAAACATAAACCCCTCAACCCGACACCTATGGATGAGAAGAGGGCTAGTAAGAGGTCTCTGGCCAGGTCGCATCACGGATCTGTTGATCTCCACAATCAGGGTTTGGGGTGGGGGTTTAAGATCACGATCTACACGCCCTCCCAAACTCGAACTAACATGAACTCAAACGCTAGCAAACCCTCGATTACGCCTACGACCACAGAGCCAAGATCTCCCACATTCCGCTTGACTCCCTCCGGCCTGGGTTCATCGCTTGGCGCCTTTTCAGGCTCAGATTCATGGGTTTACTGAACCTTCAACCCTCAGCCCTGAACCCTCAACCCTAAATTGGGGTTGGGGTTCGCAAAACCACAGAGAAGGGCCATGTACGGTTGACCGGCCTTGCACCGGACGCAAACCGAGCAAAGGGAAACAAAGGGAGACAAGACGCCCAGGAACCGGGTAAAGGCCACCCACATGAAGGGAGACAAAGGGAGACAGAAAGGGAGATGAAGGGAGACAAAGCGAGACAAAGGGAGACAAATCGAGACAATGCTCAGGAGCCCGACAAAGGCCACCCACATGAAGTGAGACAAAGGGAGACAAGAATCTCAAGGAACCCGGCAAAGGCCACCCACATGAAGGGAGACAAAGGGAGACAAAGGGAGACAAAGGGAGACATGGTGCCCAGGAACCCGGCAACGCTCACCAGAATGCCGGCAATTCCTTAAACGAATTTAGGACCCAACAGTAGAACTGTTTGGGGAAAAACAAGAAATTATACGCTTCCAAGCACTCAGACAAGAGGCACGGGGGGGAGTGCTTCTAAAAACCCTTAAACCCTAAACCCTAAGCCCGCAAACGGAGCCATCCCAAAGACCTGCAAGGCCTCGAGCCCTCAGCTTCTTTCTCCCTATATAACCCTTTGCAAGGTGCTTAGGGTCTAGAGTTTTGGCTTTGAGTTTAGGGCTTAGAGCTTAGAGGGTTTCTAGCTTAGAGGGATGTCGAGAAAAACAGTAAACCACAGCTGGAAACTCATGGCTCATGGCATCTCCATAGACCGCTCTCACAGCAACCCATTTTGAGCTCTTCACAAGCACCGGAGCCTTTTGATATAGGTATGCATATCTTGTGTTGGGGATAAGGCACTATGTAAAAGGAAGTTGGGTACCCGAACAAGAGACAGAGAACCAGCACACGGGTAAGTCTGTAATCCCTGTAGTTCGTCCGAGCCTCTGTTCCGGAGGCGCTGCGCTGCACTCTCCCTGCGGATGGGGCATACAGGACGGTCCGAGAAGCGCGAGTGCTTCTGACTCGAGTTTCGCCCCTGAGCTGTATCTCACTGGTTGGAAGAGCCAGAGCTCGAAACCTGCATCATCATCAGTATCCCCATAACATAAACCAAACGAGTTTTACAGTTCATAGTAAGCATTAGTCGAGATTAGTGGCAGCCTAGGGTATTGGGGAGCTCATTAAGCCTAAGCCCTAAAGTTTCGGTGTCTGCTGGCCTTGGGGAACGATGCGTCCCAAGTGTCCAGGGAGCACGAAATCCGAAATGCCAGACCTCGTTCTAAGACAGGGTTTAGGGCTTAAGCAGGGTGACCCAAACTTCGAACAGGCTGAACATGCGAACTCACTTGTTTTTTTTTTTTGGGGGGGGGGGGGGTACCCAATGGGCACCATAGTTGCTCAGGGTGTTGCAGGGTGTTCTGCTATTTGGCCTGAAAGAGAATGAAAAGTAAATAAGCAGCTAAGTGACTGCCAAAACCCTAAACCCTAAACAAACCCCAGAACCTCCCATCTTGGGAGACGACGTGGCGATGGCTGCGCACACGGCAGTGACGCAGGGAATGCGTCTTCGGGCAGCCTGCTTGGAGCAAGTGGGGGTCCAGGTGATGAAAATTCCCTTGCAGAAGGGGTATTGATTGGGATGTTGCCCCTTATACTAACAGTCCTTAATAGAGACTATAGTACCCCTGTACCCCTATTATAATCCCTATTGAGGACTGTTAGTATAATGGGGGATCATCCCAAGGTATTGAGCTCTATGGGAAACTATTGCATGCGCACACGCCTTGCGTCGAGACCTCGTGGACAGTGCAGGATCCATGGCTGCAGGCAGCTGCTAGCAAACAGACCCTGACACCGGCTGACCCACAGTACATTGACCCCAAAGCCCGGGCACCCTCAGCCAAGAAATAGTTCATCCTGAGCCCACACCCCAAAGCTGGCCACTTGCAGTGTAGGTCCGAGTCTCATCCGGGCTGCGCCACCCAAAACATCCCAAAACCCTGCCTAGAAGCGAAGTGCCGCACAAGAGATGCCCAAAGCTCGTGTTCGAGGTTCCCTTTCGGCCCTGCTTAACTGGAACTTTGGGGTGTTCAGGTAAACTCTCAACCCTAAAACCCCAAATTCCTGGGCCCAGGCCCTCCTTATAGAGAAACAACTATAGACAATAAGTTGACAAATATCTATCTATCTATATCGATCTACATATATATATGTATATATACAAATAAGTACATGTTTAGACATACATTTATATTTAAACCTGTCACTTGCGTGTGCGTGAAGGTCAGGGCTGGAACGCGGCTGCAGACGCTTGATGTACACATGCCGGGCGAAGCCGAGACTTCCCACGGTCGCAACCCCCCCCCCCCCCGACAAAAAAAAACATCATAAGAATAATAATAGTAATAATACGTAGCGTGTCCTGGAGTTCAAGGCCTAAATACCCTTAGGGTTTAGGGTTTGGGATTTAGGGTTTGGGTTACACCAACCCGATCCCGAACCGTCGACCCGAAACCGTAAGGACCCGAATGCACCAGGGGCGCTTCAGGTATCTTAGGGTAGCTACAAACACAAGGACCCATACTTCAGAACCCATTAAAAAAGGTAAGAGACCAAGTAAGAAAATATATACAATATGTACGAACCTTATGTATGTTAACGGATACTTGTGGCGTCTAGCTTTACACAGCCTCAAGTACCTCTTCCTTAATACGCGGTGTCAAGGCAGGATGTTCTCCAAAATATAGTCCCTGTTGTGGGATCCTTGTAATCGTACGAGGCCTTAGAAACATACATGTATACACAGATATATATATATATATATAGAAAATGTAGATCCCCTTGGGCCGGGGGCAGGGGCGCTCTGGCAACGCCGCGCTTCTCCCGCTGGGCCGTGAGGATCTGCGCCTGCGGATGGGGTTGTCCGTAGGGTCCAAAGCGCCCGAAATCCTCAAATGCTAAAACCTGCAACCCTTAACCTTCAGAGAGCCGAAATGCTGTACTTGAGCCTTTGTCACCCCTACATCCCAAAGCCCTGAGCTCTAAACTTCCCCTAAACCTCTGCAAGCCCTAAAGGCCCTCTGAGTCCCCGGAGCCCTAGGGTGTAGAGTTACATGGTCCCTGAATGTTGGTCCAATGCTTTTTTTCAAAAGAGTTCGGAAGCATGGGCCCGTGTGTTTTGGGTAAGATGAGCCTTAAAGCAGTAAAATCCTAAAAAAACCCTTAAACCCTATGAAAACACATATATATATATATGTATATGTATGAACCCTTTAATATACATATACATACAATACTTCGATATACAAATACATCAATTTAAAAAATAAATATAAATATGAATATAAATATAAATAAATACAAATGTACATACACATGCAGCCTGTATTGCCAGCTCACCTTTTTATGAGAGATCGGCGAGCGGCTGGATCGAGTATGCGAGCCCCACAGGCGTAGCCGAGCGACTTTGAGCAGCTCAACTCTCTAAAAGTGCCAGGGTGGGAGGGATTGGGTGCCGATTGATCTTGAGATTTCAGAAATGTGCGGCACTTATGGGCTGCAAGAACCTGCACAGCAGTGAACATGCAGCCTGTATTGCCAGCTCACCTTTTTATGAGAGATCGGCGAGCGGCTGGATCGAGTATGCGAGCCCCACACGCGTAGCCGAGCGACTTTGAGCAGCTCAACTCTCTAAAAGTGCCAAATCTGTCGTAAGGACGTACTGGAAAGGAGAAGAACAAAAAGACAAGACTAGATACACCCGAACAGCTTCGCAAGGCGTTGATTGATGGAGTTGAAGGAACTGCGAGCAAGCAGTTGGGCGAAACTTTTGGCCCAGTTTCGCGGATACCGCTGGGCGACTTGACGCCAGCGAAAAGCGCCAGCAGAGGCGCCTGCCAAGCTGATGTGCGGTTTTCTGGTTCGATTGCACAGCCCATTGCTCCCCCTACAAATCTGACAGGGCGCTCGAGAGTCGACATGCCAACCAAGGACTTGAGTGCGTCTGCGCCAACGAGACCCGTACTGACAAAAATCAGAGACGAAGCGTTGACAGACCCCTAGCTGAACGAGCTCGGCTAAGAAGAGCTGCCTATTGCGCAAGGCCTTCTCGAGCATACAAGGGAGTCCAGACTGCACACAAGCCCTAATGACACCACGAAAACAAGAGCCAAGGTCACTGTAGAGGTGCGCATTGCGTCGACTTTTCAAACCCTGAGGAGCCTTAAGCCAAACCCCAAGCACAGCACCGCTAGAGATCCAACCCCGAACAACACCAAGGACAATGGGGGTTCGTGAGGTCTTCGTTGGGGTGACGCCTGGCGTCAAGAGTGACGACACCGAAGCCTTGGTGGCGCAGAATGCGGGCAATGCCACACGGGCCGCCAAGAAGCTCCAGAAAGACTTGATGCTTGTGCTGCTTTGCTTCCTTGCACGCACGCTGCATTTTTTGACGCAAGAAACGCCTTGTAGACTCAGAGACACTCACAGAGTCGGTAGCGGCAGGAAGTGGTTGCTCAAAGCTGTCAGGGCACCGTCGCCTGTCTGCGAGAGCGCCGCTGACATCAAGTGTGTCGCAGATCTTAGCCTGCTTTCTACGAAGCTGCCATACAGCTGAGTCGCCCCAGGCACCTTGTGGACCTGTTGCTGAGCCAAGGTGGCCTTTTCGTACCTCCTCAAGCTGGTATCCGTCGCCCACCTGCCTCGCCTCTTGATCTCCGACAACGGCATGCCCTTCAAGCGCATCTCGCTTGCGCCTCCATGTCGGTTGCCGTACAGAGTGAGGCCAAGATGATCTAAGCCCAAAGCCGCCGCGCCTTTCTTGAACTCTGCCGCCAGTTGCGCGCAAGTGAAGGGGAACAGATTCACCGCACCCGCCCGTGTCTTCAGCAATGCGCCTAACGCCGGCAGCAGGAACTCGAGGTCGTGGCTGAGCAGGACGCTGTCGTCGAACACATTTGTCTTGCTTGCCTCTCCAAGCGTGCTCGGGGCAAGCACTACTCCCCACCGCCTCATACTTGCAAGATCTGTGGGTGGGACCAACTGCGAGGGGCTCATGCCGATCAGCTCGCCTGGTCGTAGCAGCAGGTCCCACTGCAGCAGCAAAGCCACTGCCATCGCGACCATCATCTTGACAAGGAACCATCCTACCACCGCCACGAAAGCTATTCGAGGGGTTGGCAGGCGCATTTGCGGGGGCGCCAGCAGCCGGTAGCCTTCTAGCGCCTGGATGCTCCTGGGCATTGGGTTTCCACCATGCTTGCCGTGAGAGGGGAAGTGATGTCGAAAAGCGGCGAAAACGTACTCCGCGGCGGAAACATTCGCCCCCTCGGCGTACAACTCGTTGATGTACGCTGTCAGGAGTGCATCCCACGAGGAACTCATGTCTTGATGGGCCCGCGACCACTGCATGAAGGTCTGCAGAACCGCTGCATAGCGGTCCTGCGTCGCCACCCGCCGCACCTTGTTGAGCTCCAGGAAGGACATCTCCCCAGCGAGGATCTGCGCGGTGCCGGCAGCTAAAGGGGGCATCTGCCGGCTTCGCTTGACGCCCCGTGCTGTAGTCAGCAGTGGCGACGACCCAGGCCGGCTCAGCACCCGGGTCTCGTAAGCCATGGCCGTCAGAAGGCAATTCCCCAGGGCGGGATGCACATGTCACTGAGCCTCGAGCGCAGCCACAGGCGAGCTCAAAGTCTTTGAGAGGGCAAAGACGCGGAAAGCGTGAGGGCTTGTCTGCGCAATTCCGCTCTGACGGCACCCAACGAGTAGTGAACTTGCAATCGGCGGCTAGGGCCAAGGCGCAAAGCTCCTGGCATGTTCGATTCGACAGCTGGCTGCGCCCTCGGCCCTTGGTGACGGCAAGGGCGAGCGCGAGGTTGTCAACCAAACAAACATGCCTCTTGCCTAAACTGCGGCGACAGCGCAGTTTGTGCCGGATGCCACTAACAAGCGCTCTCCCTTCAGTTCGCAAAATATTTTCAGTGAAATCCCAAGCTCCACTAAAGACTATATGCCATTCTGAAGCATCCAGAAGATTCGGGTGTACTTCACGAAAATCCCTCTCGCATGTCCGAGCGCACTCGTGCTGTAGCAAGTCTGGAAGGCCGTCCCCGGACTCATCTAAGCCAAGGGCGCTCTCGCGGGCTTTGATGCAGCCTTCGACGGAGAACCTCCAAGCTTCGCTGCACCTGGCCGTTCCGGCGACAGCAGCGGGATCAGCTGTACGCTCACAAACCCCGTAGCCGACTTCGCTGCTATCAGTGGCTGTGAGTGTGGCGTCCCACGGCATGCTTAAGTTTGCCGTCATCAGAGGAAGCAAGGAAGAGGCTTGAAGGATCTCTTTGAGGGCATACTTCCAAAGGATCTTGTCAGGGCGGTCGCGGTGACAGTACTGGTAGACAAACTTGAAAATGGAAAGCGTTTCCCTCCTAAGCAGCATGGCAAAGGTGAAATGCCCAAGAACCTTCTCAACGATCTTAGGGCTCGGTGCGCCTTGGCGCCGCTGCAGCGCCAAAGCTGCAAGGCGCAGCTTCCAAATCCGCCGAGGTGTCAGCGAGATTTGGCTGGCTTCGCCATCTATGACCAACCCAAGCCCCTCGACAACAGTCTGAGCTCCAGTGACCTCGTGTATCCCAAAGCCCCATTCTTCAAGGATTGTCTTCATCTTGTCAAAGTACTTTTGCGTCAGCGCAGGATCGCCTGAAGAAACGAAAAAGTTATCGACGTATTGGGCATGCAGGACCCTGCCCTCCGAGACAGGCCCAACCCAACATCGATCCTCAATTCTGTCCTCCTGTCGCAATCCCGCGCGCAGAGCTGCAGTTTGAAGCAACTCTTGACAAAAGAACAGAGACCAGCACCAACCCATAGGTAGCGTTGCATACTCTGGAGTGACATAGTCTTGGGCCTTGCACCCGAGTGGCCAGCTGCTTTTCGCCAGGTACTTGCACTGTATCGCCGGCAGCCGGAAGTACTGCCGGAGGTGCTTCGGCAACTGCATGCGATGAAAGGCATCAGCGACATCTCCTGTGGCTGTGTGCAGCTTCTCACCTTCTTCAACTTCGATGCTGCACCAAGCGGAGGGAGTAGGGAGATTACTGTGCCTAGGGGGCTTGAAGAACTGATTAGCCGCTCGGGTGTCAAGAATGAGACGGAGCTTACCATTCTTCTTGTGAACAAAAAACACTCCGACAGTGTGGGCTCGCGTGCCAGGCACAAAATCTAACATCTTAGACTCGGCGAGTCTGCTTAAAAATCTTCCCATGTGTTTGGGAGAGTGAGCCAGAACAGAATCTACGTACGGCTTCAAAGGCTCAGAAGGACTCATCTCTCGTTCTTCAGCAAGAAGCTCTTCAATGCCTTGCGGTTTTAGCAAGTTTCCGACTGCCGGTTCCAGAAGGTCTGCTATCTCAACAGGGAGACAGCCAGGTTCCGGCCATGAGACTAAGTCTTCGCAAAAAACCGCCTTGCACACCATGCGATCGTCACTGTAGGTCGTCATGGTGCCGAGAAGCGCCGTGAGGGCTTCTTCGGGATGAAGCTCCGGGGCGCCAACACGCCGATACTGACGTTCAAGTCTCGTCAGCACCTCGGCGTGTGCACCAACGGGCGCGCCGATGCCACTGGTAGGTCTCCCATAAAGTTCATTGATGGTGCACACTCCTTCATGCATCCAGGCATCGGCAGCTTGCCTCCTTTTAATTCTCTGACGGGTGGCCCGGCAGATGTTCGGATTGAAGATCCCGGTCTCGGCTTCAGGCAGCCTCAGAGGGAGAAGGTCTCGTTGACGAGCTACACCCTCAGCCGCCATAGGTCCAAGCAAAACTGTGGCACTAGAGCGTGCCCAAAAGAGCAAGAAGAGAAGCCAAGGAGCCACGGTGTGACTCCCAGCTCCACACAGGCCGCCTGGACGCGGCCGGTCAAGGCTTGTTTTTCCCGGTTCGCACAAGGGCGCGCTCTTCTCGGGCTTTGCGCTGCTCCTTGTTCGCAAGGTGTTCCTTGTGTAACTCCTCCCCCAGCCACGAGTTGAGGGCCGGGCACACGCACAAGTTGCCTCGTGTAGGGTCTGTTCCGAGGAAGTAGTGGCTTTCGTCGTCCAGAGTCCCGCTGGCTGCAGAACCAAGAACGCGCTCACGCCGCCTGTACTGAAGCATCTGCAGGCGTCTGCATAGGAGTTCGACGCATGCCAGCTCTCCCAGGTTGAGCTGGTCATATTCCAGCGCCAGTTCCAATGCTTTGCAGATGGACTCGTGTTCCAGCACGCCACTGTCTGAAGGTTGCAGCCGACTGTTGCTCCTCCACGCGTTATGCATCGCGAAAGTGGAGCCGCCATTGTTGGCAATGTACTGCCCCACCCACTTTGCGGTACGCGGGCCACGCACTGGCCAATCCGTCCACGCACTTTCGGTGGACTTCTCGACCGCTTCACGAAACTCACGCCGACGCTGGCCCTCTGCATTGTAGCGCACTGCAAGGGTCCGTGCATCGTCTGCTTGACTTGGCTGAGCAACAACAGGGGCCAGTGCCTGAGGAGCAAGCTGCGTCGGCGATGCTGGTTTGGCGTAGGTGGCAACGTCCTGGTTGGCGACAAGCTCCACGAACACCACAGACCCATCTGTAAGGGCCGCCACACCCTTGTGAGCCGTCTGGTGGCCACTGACAACCTGTTGCAAGGGGACCAAGCTGCCACGAACGCGTGCTCCGTCACTTGTGGCCACCACCCACGAGTGCCCAGCTGCGGGTTCAAGGCTTGCAGGCTGAACGGGAGCGGCTGGAGCAACGGCGACTGGAGCGGCAGGTCCAGCGGGCGCGACCAGGCTGTCAAACTCGAGCTGCACTGCTTGTAACTCCGGAGCGGCTGTACCTCGAAGGTGGGCCATTTGGCCAGCCCCGGGGGCTTGCCCCACCACTCCGTCCTCAAAGCGGTAGACGTTGCGCCTTGCCAGTCCTGGAGGGAGAGCGCGGCCGTCATCCAGCACCACCATGCCCAACACATTGGGCGGAGCCAAGCTTTCTGCATAGACATCACCGTCGGGAGTTGCGATGACGAACCACCCACTCGTGCGGCTGTCCTGGTTCGCCCGCACTTGGTGGATCAACAATCGCTCGTGCCACCTCCTCTCTCCCTCGTACAGTACCAAGCAGAACTTGCCGGCCAGATTGAAGGCGTCTGAAGATCCAGCCAGGTATGTGTCCATAGAACGCCGCTGCGACTAGGAAGACAAAACACCCAGCCCACAGCCAGAGTGAGGGATAAGTGCACTCACAGCTACACTGGCAGTGGCAATGCTGTGAGCCAGCGGGGACCACAACAGCCTTCTCGCCACCAATGGCGTACTGCAGATATGCGAGGACAGTGATGACGCCACCAACGGTCTGAATGGCAGCACCGGACATTCTACCCTTCTCCTTGCCGATTGATCTTGAGATTTCAGAAATGTGCGGCACTTATGGGCTGCAAGAACCTGCACAGCAGTGAACATATAAATAAATACATAAACGAGTAAATAAATAGATAATTAAATAAAAAATATCACTAATAAACATATATATATATATATAGAACATAATATACAAACCCTTAAACCCTCCCAGACTTGCCAACAGAGGGCCTCGTAGACATCCGTGAGGTCGCCGAGGCCGGCCGCTTGCTCTACCAGGCGCCTGGCCTGCGAACTTCGCTTGGGGTTTGGGGTTTGGGGTTTGGGGTTTGGGGTTTAGGGTAGTTTAGGGTTTAGGGTTTGGGGTTTGGGGTTTGGGGTTTGGGGTTTGGGGTTTAGAGTTTAGGGCTTAACTTAACTTACCAGCTCTTATTGGTTCTTCGTATGGAATGAAGGAATGAGGGAACGAGGTACAGTATCTTCTAGCCCCCTACGTATACCCTTTAGGGGACTGTATAGGGTACCCGATGCCGTCATTCCCTACATTCCTTCGCCCTCCAGATGCGAACCACTCGCCCCGCAGCCCTAAAGTTAGCCGTCCCTGTGGGTTACTGTTGTCGTCAGTTGCGATTGCTATATACATACCTATGTGTACACATACATGTATATACATTTGTGGATACATCTCTGTGTGTGTGTGTGCTTGTCTGCGTGCGTGTTGTGTGTCTTTTTGTTTTTTGCTTTGGGGGATGGAAGGGGATGTTCCCCCTTATACTCACAACCCTTCATACGCATTTTGGTACCCCCTGTTATCCCTATTAAGGACTGTTAGTATAAGGGGGATCATCCCATGGGATGGCTGTAGGGGGACGGGATACATGAATCACCAAGCCTTGAGCACCGTGAGGATCGCCCAATCTGGGATGCCTCCTCAGTGGTCGAAGGGGCTCTTTTCGAGCTTCAAAAAAGTCCTAAACTCTATAGGGCTTAGGTTTTAGGGTTTTGGGTGTAGGTTTAGGGTTTAGGGTGAACCATGTAGTTAGCAGTCACTGTGTGAACTGCCAGTTTGATTGCCGGCTGGGAGCATCGTCAGCAAAAAACGCCAAGAGCTCGCGTTTTTGATGGCGTACTCCTTAACCGCAATGCCCGAGTGGCATCTATGCTCACCCAGCGCGATCTGGCTCAAACTCTTAACATGCCCATTTCATGAAATCCCTCCCTGCACGCCCAACAGAACCACAGGATGCGTGGTGCGATTTCGTGGTGCCGGGAGGTCACACACTTCTGGGGCCCTTCCGTTTCTTTCGCCCTGCTGAATTCGAACAGGTACAATACTTTTGGCACAATGTGCTACATTTTTGAGAGTTTCGTCCCTTAAATCTGAACCTTCCAAACCCCAGACCTTATAAGCCCTAAACCCATCAACCCTACCAACTCGGCCCTCGACCAGTCGCTGCATGGCGCTGGGCCGCCTCGTCAAAGAGCGAGAGCGGAGCGCACCTGCCCACTTTCAAGCTTGCGCGGTGTGGCATAGGGCTTGAGGGTTTGAGGGTTGTCATAAAAGGCTTGGGAGAAGGTATTTGGGTTGAGCGTGGGGCTTAATTAAGGGCTTTAGAAGCCGTTTATAAACATGCATCATGCGTGCAGCCATATGCGGCTAGGAGTGATGGAGCCGAGGGGATGTGCGGGTTGAGACCCCTGTATGAACTACGCAACACGCCTTGCGCAGTTCAAATTTCGATTCCTTATTTGCAAGAAAAGGCAGGAAAACGGGAACAGGTGCGTGGCTCAGAAGTTTCGGGTTTGAGGCTTAATTAGGCTGGATTTCTGCTTTCGCATCCCTGAATCGCATGAACCGCGAAAACCCTTAGATCTCAAGCGTGTACCTTAAAACTCTCCACCCCTAAACCCTAGCCTGAAACCCTAAACCCTGAACCCAAAACAGCCCTGTGCCCTGAACCTCATATCAACCTTGGACCAGGAACCTCAAATTTATTAACCCTGGATCAAGAAGCCCCCCAAAACTTGTCAACCCCGACCGCCCCAACCTACTGATTCTCAGTAGGGAATGGGGGAACTAGGTAACCTCTATATACTCCCTGAGAAGAGCACATGTAGGGTACCTAATTCCCTCATTTCCCCACTAAGAAGCAGTAGGCCAAACCCTCACAACCCAGAGACTCCAAAACCCCTTGATTTCAGGAATATCCCTTAAATTATAATAGGAACCCTCATATGATTTCAGGTATATTCCTTACTTAAGGGGTTTTGGAGTCTCTGGGAACCCCCCAAACCCCCGCCAGGTCGTGGTGGCGACACGGTGCTCCGCATCCATGCGGCCCTGGGCCCGCTGCAGGGCTCTTCGGAGTTGGTCGGCCCCCATCTGAAGATGTGGGTTTAGGGTCTTAAGGGCTTATAGGGGATTAGGGTCTTAAGGGTTTATAGGGCTTTTTAGGGCTAGCAAGGAAGGTTATAAGTGGGGTTAGAAGTACTGAAGATGTGGGTTAGGGTCTTAAGGGTTTATAGGGCTTTTTAGGGCTAGTAAGGATAAGGTTATAAGTGGGGTTCTAGAAGTAGGGGTGCAAGTAGGGCTTTTAAGTACAGCTTCCGTACTTATGACCCTGAGAACCTCGAAGTGAGGGGAAGCCTGGGGAGCGGCTTTCAGGTGTATGGACTTAATTATAGGAATTGTAGGGGGGTTTGCAAGGCAATTTTTTCTTTTTTTTTTGGGGGGGGGGGGGGACAGCCCTACACCTAAACACCTAACACCTAAGCCGTGGCTTGTTTGCGTTGCTGTTGCGGTTTAGGCCCCTCTCAGATTGGGTGTGACAATCATTCAGGGCTTGTAGGGCCTGAATTTGAGATTTTAGGGTGTTGGGTTCAGGGTCTAAGCTCAAGTGTTTACTCGTCTTCGAGGATTTAGGCTTCTAGGATAAATTCTGGTCCCGTTGGCAGTCCCTAGTTATGACCCCACATACTTAGGGTACCCAACTGGCCGCAAAATGTCCTACTAAGTTGTTTTCTCTAGCAGAGGTGGGACCCTTACGTAGACCTTGGTAGAGAATGCAGCCTTGCTGCAGCCTTGACCAACAAGCACAAGCACCACGCACTTGTCAAGACCTGCACACCCAAACACCAAGTCCTGCCTATCAGCCTAGCACACTGATGCCATGCCAGAATGGTGCTCCACGCTACTTTCGACCCTAAAACCAAAACCTGAAATTGCCGGAAATCATTCCTGTATACAGAAATATTCAATATCTGTCATTCGAAGCTGGCGCTGCCTTGCGCTTCGGGCTATCGCCTTGCGCTTCTCAGCGAGGCTTCTACAGGCTAGTCACGCTAATGGCGTTTCGGAGTTGGGCATCTGATGTTTGCTTTCGGGCATATAATGCATACTTCCAAGACTGCAGACTGTACTAGTGTCTGGGGCTTAGAGGGGGGACTGCGGGTTGGGAGGTAGGGATGTTTAGGGGTTTAGGAGTTTTAGGGCTTCGTGTTTGGGACTGAGGGGCTTCAGAGGTTTCTTGAGCTTCAGCTGTTTCGAGGTTTCAAGGGGTTTAGGGTCTAGGGTTTAGGGGTTTAGGGTTTAGGGCTTGGGTTGCTTGAGGAAGTTCCAGGATGGCGATGCTCGCTGGGCAGCGCTCTTATGGCCTTTAAGAGACTTAAGCACCCCTAAACCCGACACCCCAAACCTTGAGCCTTGAGACCTATAGTCCTACCCAAAGTATGTAGGTTTTGGGGGTTTGCAGTACGGGGGTTTTGGAGCGTGTTAGGGTTTAAAAGGCTTAGGGTTTAGGATCCTTAGCCGCATACATCAAGAAGGACTAGTCGAGCCTGCGTCTCCTCGCAGCACTTGGCGCACGAGCTGATCCTGGCAATATCGCCCCTCGGCTGCTAAACTACCTTCATCTACCCTAAGCCTAATTAAACCCTAATCCCTGAACCCTAAACCCTAAACCGCATGAAACCCTAAACCCTGAAACCCTGAATCCAACATAGGCAGCTACTGCCTGGCTCAAAGCTTGCTAACCTGCCACTTCACCAACTGCCATCATCAGCAATGCAATGCAACTTGCGATGATCACGAAACTCATACAAAATGTGTACCCAGGTGTTTGCTGGAGTTGCCCAAGCATGCCTTACAAGAGCCACGCTGCAAGCTTGTGGGATCTTTGACATTCTTTTTACAGCACAATCTCATTAAACCATTACGATTTCCACTATGTTCATTATCATTCTGATTCTTGGTACTTGCTCATCTCTACCATCACCAAGAAACCACCCACATAAGCCATAATAGTGGGATCATGGGCCCCTTACACCCCCCCCCCCGGGTTCCTTGTGAACATCACCATCATGATTGGCTGTGTTGAGTGATGCACATGATGCTGGGACAGCATATCACCAATGTAGTAGGGGCCTGTGACTCTGGCATCAACGCGTGGTGCGAAGGCATCAGCATCACTCCAAACAGAATTACAGAACTATTTTCTGTCTTAAACAAAGCTGCGCGAAAGCTGTGGCTTCAAGAACTGGCACGGGACACACCGCTTGTAGGAACAGCAGTGGGAGACCGAACAGCCTCAATCGTGAACCCTGAACCCTAAAGCCCTGAACCCCCGAAACAAGCAAGTCCTTCATCCACGAAAGTCAGCTCTCCAAATCCTACTCTCTTTGTTGCCTGCCTAAACATCTACCAGGTTGTCATGATGAACGTGATCCCAAAGAAGACAGCATAAGTTTTGGCAGTTGGGAGAGCCTCAAAGCACATAATTCTAGGTACTAAAACCCGAACCCAAGGAGTCCGAGGCTCCATCACTAAACCCTAAACCCTAAACCCTAGACCCTATAGAACCCTAGAACCCTAGAACCCTAGAACCCTAGAACCCCAGAACCCCAGAACCCGAGAACCCTAGAAGCCTAGAAGCCTAGAAGCCTAGAAGCCTAGAAGCCTAGAAGCCTAGAAGCCTAGAACCCTAAACCCTAAACCCCAAACCCTAAACCCTAACTTCGCAAAACGAAAGCTCCCTCTGTTGGCACCTCCTGGTCCTGTTCTCCGGTCTCGGGAGCCTCGTCCTCGCACTTAAGGATTTAGGGTTTGGGGTGTGGGGTTTAGGGTTTTAGGGTTTTAGGGTTTAGGGTTTGGGGTTTAGGGTTGGGGTTTAGGGTTTGGGGTTTTAGGATTTAGGGTTTGGGGGTTTAGGGTTTAGGATTTAGGGTTTCGGTTTAGGGTTCTGGGCTGCTCGGGTTCCGGAGTGCACAGAACCCCCCCGAGTGCTAGCTGCAAAAGCGCCGATGATACTGTGCCAGGGTGGAGACTCATAGCAGGCGATCGTCGAGTCTTGCCACTCAAACCTCTCATTGTCACACAACGTCGTCTGATAAGCGTGCTCAATGACAATGCAGCTAATGCCCAGCTTGCAGTGGCTAACCCAAAAAAGGACCAAGTTGTCAGAACCCCCGCAGGCTGCTAAAGCCCTGATGTTAGTTAGGTCCTTGGGGTTAAAGCCCTGAATATTGTGGCTCAGCGTTTTGGCAGCTTTGGGGCTTCTGAAAGCACGGCCGAGAGTGCAAAACTGTTGCCCAAAAAGCCTTCGCCCCCCGCAATACCCGCAAACCTGGAACCTTACATCCTTAACACCCGCCCGAGAACCCGAGCCTCGACACATCAAATTTCATCATGAGGGCAGCCCTGGACCCTGAACTTCAGAAAGCGGGGCCTGATCCGACGCCATCACGCATCAGGGGCGGGCGCTGCAGGTACATGATTTGCTGGTTTCGGGTTCAGGGTCTAGGCTTGGGGCTTGAGCGGCTGGGGTTTGGGGTTCCTTGCTGGTGCTAGAGGGGGATCAGAGGTGCTACTTTAGGCATATAAGGGACTATACAGGGATGATTCTAGGATCCGCTTCGTGAAGTTGCTTGCGCAGACGAGCTTTCAATCTGCATTCTTCTACGCGAACCCGCACGGACAGCGGCTGGAACACTCTCGCGCAGGCGCACTGCCACCCTAAACCCTAGCAGCCCAAAACGCGAACGTCCGGAAGGAGCTGACAAAACTTTCCTCAGATCCAGATTCTTGGCAAGCAGCTTACTGGTGCTTAAGGGTGAGTTGGGAGTGCATCCCTATTCTCCCCCCCCCCCCCCAAACACCCCTATTGCCTGTAGCAGTGGCTATTTCACTCCCCCACTCCTCCTCAAGCCCAGCGAGGCAGTGGGTTGCTTGGGATCAGGGACCGGTAGCAGCTTTGCAAAAACCACCTTCTAAACATCGTTGTACCATAGGCGTATCATGCAGGTGTAATGAGACGACACATTCTTAAAGTATGCAACTGCTGTAGATAAGTTTTGGGGAGCTCTTCAGCAAAGGTTTAGGGCCTCACCGGACCCCATGTCAAGCAACCCGGGCTCCTTGCAAAAGGTCAAACATGGCGAGCTCGAATTCTCCCGCGCAAGCTCAGATTTGCCGAGTGCGTGCGGATGCTCTTATGCAGGGACGATCATGCACCAGAGGGGATGAGATTGGAGGCGGCAAGGGCCTCAGCCAGCTCAGAAACATAGGGACTTGTTCCATAATTCTGGGGCTTTAAATAAATAGGGGACCCCCACCTTAGATCACCAAAATGTAGGATTCCCTTATCATGAAGACCCCAATGAGGTACCCCATATGTGGGATTGCCTGGCCCCTGAGGCACACAAGCTTTGCGCAGCACTGTCCTAAAGCGCAACATCCTTCAAGCCCTCTCAAGCCTAGCCTCTGAAACTGCAACGGCGCATCTGGCAGGAGGTCCAAAGAAACTGCATCGGGAATAAGCCGGTTCACAGAGAGATTGACAGCGCGCAAAGCTAGCAGAGTCACAAACCCGAATTCGCACGGTCTCAGCGGCTCTTGGGATCTTCGGGACCCTTCAACCATAAACCAACCATGAAACCCCTCCACCCTAAGCCCTAAACCCTGAACCCCTCTCCCGGTTAGGAGCGCGGCATGTGGCTCCGAGGACCCTGTATGCCTGAAGTCTGGGGGGGCTGGATGTGTTTAGGGGTGGGCTTAGGGTTTAAGGTTTAGGCATGTTGGCTTCGGGTTGAGGCTTAGTAGGGATGTTTTGGGGCTCTGCGGCTTCAATGAGAACTTGCGATTGAAGAGGGGTTTCGAGTTTAAGGTGGAGACAGTTTAGAGCATCACCTGAATTAGCAGGTTAAGCCGAAAAAAAACACCCAAACACGAACAACAACCCCAAAGCCCTAAGATGACGAAGCTCCTCGAATACTATTCCCTTATGGTCCCTATACAGATATACAACAATAACCCCCAAAGCCCCTGTTCAAATTATTGCGGCTCCTGTTGCAAGCCCTCTGTAAGCCACAGGAACCTTGGGAACCTTGTCCTGCTCTGCTGATGGGAACAGTTGCCTTGCCTGTGTCTTTGGGCTGGGCGCCTCGGCGACCTACTTGTACAGGGAATGTGCTAATCACAGCACAGATGCTCCCAGTGTCAAATCCTGGACACTTTCCAAACCACATGCAGATGAGGCTCTCTTGCGGTGCTCCCACAGCATGTGTGGTGGAGCTGCGAAGCCCATCCCCTGCGAGTCAGTGAGCAAGCGAGCAAGTCGGAGGGAGAGAGAGAAGAGCGAGAGAGACGGAGAAAAAGAGAGAGAGAGGCAGAGATAGATAAAACAGAGATTGAAAGCAATGCGCTGGCAGCATATCTAAGACTTTGGAACAGAAAGCCATCAAGAGCACCACAACTTTCATAGTGAGAAGAGAACAACAACAAATGCCGGGACACAAACATAAGACAGGAGTGCGAGGTGGGGAAAAGAGGGAGGTGCCACGAGCTGGTGGTCGGCAGGCCCTTCATGGATGCTGGAATCCCCACGCCAGCATGTACACATAGACAGGGACCCAACTTGAGGGCCAGTTCGTCGCGTGCAGGCTAGGGCTAAGGCAAGAATAGCGACCACCAGCATCATCATGATCATCATCGGATTCTATTAACATCGTCATCGTCGTCATTATCGTGATCATCATCATCATCGAATGTCAAAGAAACAACCCTAAACGCACATGTTAGAACAACCTACGCACAGTTCCTTTTCCCCACCTGGGAACCCACCTGGGAATGAATACAACAAACGTCAAAATTTGCCTGTCCCTCGCGTCCTTGAACAACCCAGCCATCTCGGCAAATGCCTATTCCTGATCTTCGACCAATGCCCTACGTGACTAGCCCAGTAACCATATATTATGATAAGGGTACCCCCTTTGGGTGGCCGGTTACTTTATGCGGGAACCTTGAACCTCTCCTGCTTCTCTTTCCATGTTTTTGTGGGGTGGTACCAAGGCAGTCTTAATTGCCCTAAACCCCAAACCCTAAACCCTGAACCCTATGCGAAATGTTACCAACCATCTCCAAGCTTG
Source organism: Symbiodinium natans (assembly GCA_905221605.1). Taxonomy (NCBI): domain Eukaryota; class Dinophyceae; order Suessiales; family Symbiodiniaceae; genus Symbiodinium; species Symbiodinium natans. The sequence continues at coordinate 922,582 of CAJNDS010000380.1, read as the reverse complement.
AGTTTTTTTCCGCAATGGCCTCCATCTGACAGGGCATTGGCGCGGCACCAACCACCTCGCAGGGCTTAGGATGGGAATACGGCTCGGGCTCTCCAGGGTTTAGGGCTTAGGGCTTAGGGTGTAGCGCTTAGGGCTTAGGGGGTGGGATTTTTAGGGTGGGGGTTTAGGGGATTAGGGCACGATTAGGGCTTATAGGGGTTGAGGGTTTAAAGATTTAGGATTAAGGCCATGAGAATTTAGGGTCTAAGGCTAAGGGATGCGTGGATTCGGGCTTTAGGACTTTAGGGTTCAGGTTTGGGGTTTAGGGTTGTGCTCCCACCCTTGCTAGGTGCCTGTGGATGCCAGTACGGCGGCGGGTATCTTTCCTGGGTGCCCTGCCAACGAGTCCGCAACGCGGCAAGGAATGAAGCAGAGCGTTCACAAACGTGCCGGCTTGTCCCCACAGCAGCACCAGCAGCAGCTGCGCTTGCGACAGCAAGCGCCTGATTTCATGCTCCAACAAACAGCATGTTTAGCAAAGGAGGCTTCTCAGGCCTGAGCCTCCACAAGCCCAAGCACCAAAGCTCCCCCCGCGCCGCCCCCCCTAACTCTAAACCTGAACCCCCAAACCCTGTAGTTAGCTGACACCCTGTAAATTCTGAACCACGAAGCCCCTCAACCTTAAACCCTAAACCCCCAAAAAACCCGGAACCAGTGAAGTGAACCGAGCTCCACACGCAGCAGGCAGCAGAAGCAGCAGCAAAGCACTACGACCTCGGGGTGCTGCTTGCTGCCACCGAAAACATTAATCACCAGTCACGAATCGTTTTAGGGTTTAGGGCTTTTGGGGTTCTTTATGGTTTATGCACTGAGGGCTGAGGATCGTTTTGACCGTAGGCCCTCACACGCAACAGCAGTGCCAATCTGAAGACAAGTGGGTGGCGAAGCCAGGCCCAGTACACACCTGAACCCTAAATCCACAAATCCCATATAAACCCTGAACCCCGTTCAGGAACCCCCATACCCCCAACTTGAACCCTACAATAAGCCCCATAAACCCTACAAACCCAACTACTAGTAATTATTCTGACCCCTATAGTACCTCAAACCCTATATAACCTAAAACCCTAAAAACAAAAACCCAAAAACCCTAAAACCCTAAACCCTATCAACCCTTCTTCTGGCCCAAGGGTGCCTCACAAAAAGGCGCCTCTGAGCCGCTGGCTGCGAGGAGGAGGACCAACCTTTTAGGGCTTTCGGGGTTTCAGTGGTTTAGGGTTTAGGGTTTAGGGTTTAGAGCTTCGGGGCTTGGGGTTTTAAAGGTTTAGGGTTGTGGGTTTTGTGGGTTCAGGTTTTGGGGGTCTAGGGTCTTGGGGGGTGCTAGGCTTTTGTGGGTTTTGGGTGATTAGGTGTTTGCGCTGTGGTGAACCGAACCCCCCCCCACCCCCCCCCCCCCCCCCCCCCCCCCCCACCCCCCCCCCCCCCCCCCCCCCCCCCAAAAAAAAAAAAAAAAAACGAGGAAACATCGTTCGTGACTTGTGCTTCCTTTCTGCGGCTTCTTCCGCTGGGTTGGGCTGCAGGAGGCCAGGCTCAAGTCTTCAGGGCTCCGAACCCAAGATAAGCCCCAAACCCGAAAAGCACTATGCTACTTGTTAAGTTTTGTATCGAGGAAGCCGTGTGCCCTGAATCGCCCTAAACCCTAAACCCTAAACCCTAAAACCCTAACCCTAAACCCTAGACCCTAGACCCTAGACCCTAGACCCTAGAGCCTAGACCCTAGACCCGATAAACCTAACCCTAACCCTACACCCTAAACCCTCAAGGGAGTCAGACAGGTGGCCCCCCGTTGCTCATCATCCAGCCCCAAGCGCCTCGGCGATTGGAGTTTGAGGTGCATCATTCGAAAACAATAGCATATATGTATACATATAGATATACCCTTTGATTTCCTTATAATGCTCAGAAGATTCCAAAGCCATGAACCCTTCAATGAACACTTCCTCTAGGAAATTTCACAACAGCCGCGCGAACACATACATCCTAAACCCCACAACCTTATGTACCCCATCCTTTCGGGGTCGGAAGAATCACCCATATTATTCCCTCATGGCCCCTAGACAACGATACCAAACTAACCCTCCAAAACCCGATTCTAACTCCAACCATTACGGCCCCTATACTACGCCCGTCGCCCTGGTGCAGGTTGCATTCGGGCAGCCCCAGGCCATGCTCATGAAGTCCGCAGGCGGGGGATCTTCCGAGGGATCTTCCGACACCTCGCATCTTGCTTGGCTTTGGGGGTTCATTAGGGGCAGTTGTTAAGTAGGCTTATAAAAGTACCTTGAATAGGGCAAGAAGGATAGTTCCCAGGCTTATTAACATAAACCCTACTTGTACGCACCCATGAACCTCCAAGTCCAAGTGGGTGTCGGGTCCAGGGCTGAGGTCGCGGAGTCTTGCGGTGACCCTGAACTTACTGTTGGCTAGTAGGGAATGAGGGAATGAGGTTACTCTACATATTCCCTTAAAGGGAATCTATAGGGGGAGAAAAGGCCCTCATTCCCCCATTCCCTACTAAAAAACCGTAAGTGAACCCTGGCCTCTCCCTGAGAGGTGGAAGAAGCCGAGGAGGTCGACACTTGACTGCCGCACTGCATGCCCTGGCATGAGACAGGTTCAGGGTAGGGTTTAGGGTTGAAGGTTTAAGCTTCAGGGTTGGGAGCCCTGAGCCTTAGGGGCATGTGGGTCCCGAGATCTTAAAGCAGACCTCAAGCCAAACCTCTGTGGAGTCCAATGCCCCTTGATTCCTTAGAAGACTTCCTGGGGTTCCGCAATTCTGAGCTCAACATGAATCACAACAACAAACAACAACCCTAAGTCCAATACAAATCTGAGATGCAGGCCGCCAGGAACCGGCAGAAAGTACCCGAGGATATGCTGCTTGGGGGGTTCCGAAGCTGGAAACAAACCCCGAACCCCAAACCCCAAGCCCCAAGCCCTAAGCCCTAAGCCCTAAGCCCTAAACCCTAAACCCATAACCCATTACCCGCGCCCGCCTCGGCCGAGGCCTCGGTCACCCAACCTTCCTCGCACACCTCGGCATCCGCGGAACAGCTGAAGGAAGGCCCAAGGCGAAGGAGGGCCCAAGGCGAGCCCAAGCACCGAAAACTTGGGCCACGAAGATGTATTTCTATGTGATAAATAAATATACATCAGTATATATAATGGAAAAAAATATATATATATATATATACTGATTTTTTATTTATTGGTTTATGTATTTATCTTTTTGATACATATTTTATAGGGCAATTCCAACCTCTCAGGGAAAAACTTGAGGTTTAGGGTCGGGCTTATAGGAGAACCCTGTATCTTTGAACAGCTAAGCGCAAGTAAGGTTCTCTTCTTTCTCTGGGGCATAAGATGGTATCAAAGAGCTTCGCCTTTGTGAAGTTGTGAGTCACAACCGTGAACCCTGCATCGGGGCCCTGGCACAGCGACCTGGGTCCAATGGATCTGGAGCCCCATGCACGCAGCAGGCGCGCTGCCTGCGCCAGCCAAGTCTGTCTTAGGGTTAAAGGGACTTCTAAGGAAAAACCCATATCTCTGCCTGTTTCAATACTTTGAGCCGATGTAATGTAGGCCCTATCAACCCCGAGATTCTGTGACCCAGGATCCCTATGCGGGCGCGTGGCTGGCAGGACAAGGAGGTTGATGTGCTGCTTTCCAGGGGTCCTGGCACCAGAGGCCCGGCGTTTGTGGGATTTCGGGTTTATATAAGGTTGCTGAGTTTGGGGTTTAAGAGCTCTATGGGGTTTTAGGCGTCGGGGTTGAGGGTTTGGGGGAATCTTTGTTGGGGGTTGGTGATGAACGCTTGGCAGAGGGCTTGTAGGGTTGAAGAAGGGAGCCTGGAGGATTACGTCTCGAAGGCCTCTAGGCTTCAGAAGGCATAGGGTTTGGGGTTGAGGAAACCCGAAACCCTAAACTCTAACCCCTAAGAATGGGAATTTGGTCCGGAGAGCATCCTTGTTTGGCTCTCGGGGCTCGTCAAGGTTTAGGGTTCTAGGGTCTGGGGTCTAGGGGTTAGGGAAACCTAAACTACATCAAGCATTCAAAAGACTGTAAGAGAGACCCAACGGGAGAACATAGTTGAGATCAGCTCACAGAAGGAGACCCAAATCTACTCAGGATACAGCCACTCGACACGCAAAAGCAACCCACTGACTGCTTAAATACAATGGAATAGGTATATATATATATGAATAAAAAAAGAAAACGTGTATATAAATACAAATAAATATATATATATATATGTATGTATATATACGGTAGGAAAGCCGTCATGGCAAGGTTCCTAATTACGATCTTCCGAATGTTCGGTGCTCCTTCACCCTAAATATTAAATCCTGTTTCTCATAGCCAAGCCTTCAGTAACCCAAGAGCTCTGTCAAACCGCAACAGCTTCTCCTGCTGTCGAGGTCTCCGTCACGGCCCTTAGACGTGAGGACGAGACACGCTTTAGGCTTGATAGGATTGAGATGGTTTTTCGGTGTTCGCTCAGTCGGGGCTCTCTTTACCGAACTCTCGAACCCTAAACACCGTAACTAAAATCTTTAGCCCTAGCCGAACGAAGCTGCTGAGCCGAGCACGTCAGCGCATCGGCGGCAACGCACCTGTTCTCCTTCCACGTGCCAAGCGAGCGCCCGGTCTTCCAAAATCGCCTAATGAAAGAATATTCGGTGCCTATAAGCCATCAGCATACTCCCTTAATGACTCCCTAGGCCCTAGCCCCAGAAACAAAGATTTTGGCTGCGTCGTCAGGACCAGCTCGGCATAGCATGCACCCCACCTAAGCCCTAGGGCCACACAAGGCTTTGGTTCCTTAAGGTAAGGATCTAGCCCTCGACCCTTAACCCTAAGCCTAACGGTCCTCGGCGTCATAGTCTTCGCTGGGCCCGCACTCTGCTAAGGCCTCGCACCTCGCAGGCAAAGGGAAGGTAATGCTGCGAAACCCACGAAACCCTGATGCCGGGGTTAGGGTTTACAGGGTCTTGCATTCAGGGTCCAGTCCCGATAGTGAGCCCTTGAGCCCTGCAAACCCCCAACGTCTACAAGCCTGAAGTGTATCTGGACCCTCTGAGCTCGCTGAACCAAAAAGGAGGGCTTGGGGTCTTTGTGTTCTCTAAAATAAGGTTGCTTTGGAAGCATAATCCAAGGCTCGGTATTCTTGACCCACCATATGGAACCACGAATTTGGAGAACTGCCCATTCGTGGGTTACGACAAAACAGCTCGGCCTTTTGGTTCGGAGTTTCAGACTTTTGGGTTTGGGGTTAGGGCGCCCGTCCTATTGGCCCCGCTGTTGAAGAAGTTGCGGGCGCCGCCGTACTTCAGAACGCAGCAGAGCACACCACCTGGGCCAATGCATCTCTTAAAGGACGAGTTCAACGTCCGACAAACCCTAAGTAAGCAATAAACCCGAAAACCTCAAGCACCCCGAAGCCCCACACCGATTGGAGTCCGACCTACAAAGTCGAACGCTACCGGCACCCGCACACCCTATAAAGCCCAAGGGCCCGTACTTCAGAAGCCTCCAAAAAAGGGCAGAGGACCACGTTGTGGCGTACCAAGGCACCAGCCTAGGGTTCGCGGAGGTTGGGGTTGAACTAGGGGGACCCTAAGCCCAAAAACCTAAACCCTAAACCCCAAACCCGAAACCCTAAACCCTACAACAAAAACGATGGCCCTCTGCTGAGAACACCTTCAGCTGAGGCCAAAGCTCTGCGCGCAGTCCGCATCCTCAGGGGCAGCAGGGACGGTTTAGGGTTTATAGGCTTTGTGCATGGTTTGTCGGGTGTATAGGGCTTCTAGGAGTTGTGGGGTTTATAGGGCTTATAGGGTTTGTAGGGTTTTTCAGAACTTAACTCCGACAGATATTGACAAGCCAGCCGTCGCAGAATAGGGAAAACTGGTGCTGGGTCGAGACTGTTACTGAAAAGGCTCGGGATTTGAGGAATTTGAGGGACTTTCTTGGGAAGCTTGGGTGTTTGGGCTTTTGGCTTTTGGTCTGTGGGCTCAGGTCTCCGGGGTGTAAACCAAGGCACCCTCCCAAAACCCTTCAACCCTGAAACCCTTGACCGCCCAAACCCTCCAAGCCTTGTAAACCCTCAAACCCTCAAGCCCCTAAACTCCAGAACGTCTAACCCTAAACCCTAAACCCTGAACCCGAAACCCTAAACCCCAGACCCCAAACCCAAAAAGCCGGGTCCTGAGAAGCTACTAGGGCCCAACTCCAGAGCAGGCAGCTGGCGCGCATGCCATGCAGCGCGTTGACACTTAAGGCTTTCAGGCCTTTGCGCTCCCTAAACCCTGTATAAACCCTAAATGAACCCTATATAAACCCCAAATATATCCAAAGGTCCCTAAGCCCTATATAAACTCTAAAATGAACCAAACCTTCTCCAAAAAAGTCTAAACCGAGGTGACTTCTGAAACGCAGTGATTCTAGGCGTTGGGGTTTGTAGGTGTAGGTTTCGAGGCCTTACCAAAGCAATCCTTGACCACCATGGGGCTCATCCATGCTTGAGCTGCGATCTCGCGCAGAGCTGCTGGAACTGAAGCGAGCAATCTCGAAACCGCGTGAAAGCGCGTAAGTTAACGAAGATGTAAGATGTACAGTCTCAAGGCGTGGACGGCTGGAGCACGGCAGATCCCAATCTATACTGCTGGGAGCTCTCTCAACCGTCAGCAACTCCTTCAGCAGCACCCAAAGCTAAGGCCGCCAGCAACATGTAAGCCCTACTCAAACTCCAAGCACCAAAGCCTAGGTGAAAAAAGGCTATGGAGCGTATGAGGCTGCATGGGCTCTAAGGGTCTTGCCCCAATAGCCCTAAAGCTCCAAAACCGAAAGGCTGTAGTCTGATCGACGTCATCTACAGCGCTTAGGGGGCATTTCGTGAAGAGACCCTGCAGTAAAACCCTCGAGGGCTTATAAGGATTGTCGGGAAATAGGTACCTTGTATCCCCTATATTACCTTCAAGGGACTATACAGGGTACCTAATTCCCTCATTCCCTTCTAAGAAGCAGGAAGGCTTAGGGCTTTGCAGCATGGGCTCCTTTTTGAAATTGGGCTTCCTCCAGCAGACGCAAACCGTCGGCATGCTTGGGTCTTCGGATTTCGGCCCTTCGCCCTTTAGGATTCAGGGTCATGTGGCCTTTGGCCGTGAGGGTTCAGGGAACGGAGGTTTAGGGTTTAGGGTTTAGGGTTTAAGGTTTAGGGTTTAGGGTTTAGGGTAATGGGTTATGGGTAATGGGTTTGGGGCTTAGGGTTCAGGGTTTGGGGCTCGGGGCCTACGACCTCGGAGAGGAGCGCTCCTCAGGGCCCGTCACGAACGTTGGCAACGAGTCCCAGGACGGCCTCGAATCGCGACCCCGAGCTGCTTGGGACTTTGAGGATTTAGTGGTTGGGGAGGAGCTCAGCACTTAACCCGAAACCCTAAACACCTTTAAAGCCGTTCATCCCTTGAAACCGTTCGAAAGCCTAAACCCGAAACTCTAAAACCCTACACCCTAGACCCTAAACCCTAAAGCTTACAGCCTAAACCCTAAACCCCAAAACCTTGCTCTGCGACCAAGCGACGGTGCTTGACAGGTGTAGCCAAAGCGCTGGTTCTCGACCGGGTTGCCCAGGCACTCTTTGTAGCCCATGGCACCTAGGAGAAGGCTCACAGGGTTTACGGTTTAGGGCTTAGGGCTTGGGGTTTGGGGTTCGAGTTTAGGGTTTAGGGTTAAGGACTACGGACGAAGTTCAAAGGGTTCAGGGTTTGGGTTTAGGGTGTAGCCCTAAACCCTAAACCCTAAACCCCAAACAGTAAACCCTAAACCCTAAACCCCAAACCCCTGAGCCTTCGGGGTGAAGATGTACAGTAGGGTTCCTTGAAGTTTCGGGCTCGGGGGTGCCCTGCGCCCATGGTGGAGGCGTGGCCTCAGCCACCTAAAAAGGCCTTAGACCCCCAAGCCCCACACCCCCACTTTAAGCCCTAAATCCTAAAGCCGAAACCCTCAACCCTAATTCCTAAACCCCCTGATTTCCTTGAAGCCTCTTACATGGGAAGGATGTGAGGCAGCCTTTGCCTTGCTTCTGCCCGCCTCAGTTGTTGGAGCTGAAAGTTGAAGCCTTGCTAGGGTTTGGGTTTAGGGTTTCTAGGTTTCAGGGTTCAGGGTTTAGGTTTAAGAGTTATAGGAGTTTAGTGCCCTAAATTCTAACCCACCTTGCTCAACCAGGCAGCCTGGGACCTGATGTAGGAACCATACGATTTGACTTGAGGGTTTGGGTTTCGGGCTTAGGGCTTGGGGTTTAGGGTTCTGGGTAGCTAACCTTTCGGAGGAGGGATGCATAGAAGAATTGCACCTCTATGTGCTAAGACCTTCAAATCCTCAGTCTTACTTTCAAAACCCAGCATCTTGGCTTCAAGCCCCGCGGAGAGGAATAATTTTCGGCAACTGCTCTCGCAGTCATGTTCCAGGACCTGGGCTAGGGTTTAGGGTTTAGGGTCCGCAACTCATTTTCATTCACCAACAAAGGGTGCATTCAGGGGTTCAGGCACTAAACGTTAAACCTTTAAGCGTCTAACCCTACCACATCACCCTATACTCACCATATAACTTTGAACCCATGGTGGGTTCAGGGTACAGGGCTCCGGGCTGCGGATGAGGAGTCGTTTTGGCAGGTTCCTTCCATAATTACACCTCGGTTACTATACGGTTACTATACCTCGTGCTATTGTTGTTCATGGTTCGTATTGATAACATGGTCATGAAATCATTCATTAAGCGGTAGTTGTTGTACTCTGGGAAGTTGTTCCAGGACAAACCTGAACCGTGATGCTGAGGAGAGGACATGTTCTTGTGGCTGGGCTGCCTCAAACCGGCATACCTCCAGGTAGAGCGCAGTCTCTCATCCCTGAACCCTAACTCCACACCCTAAACCCAGCAAGGAGAAAGCTCTGAGATGTTGAGGCGTCTTAGGGTCCAAGGGTGCAGGGCCTCAGCCATATGACCCGATCGTATTCAGCATCGTCCCAACCTCGGTTGCTTTGCCGGTGTGGTTGCGGCTTAGGGCTCGACCTTAGGGCTTTTTGGGTTTCAGGGTTTAGGCGTTCAGGGGTTTAGGGTGCTAGGGCCTGCTAGGGTTTTAGGGTTTCAGGGTTTCCGGGTTTCAGGGTTTTTCGTCTTTCAGGGTTTTAGGGCTACAGTTCAGGGATTAAGGTATATAAGCCCCAAGTCTTGGCACAACGACTACGGGGCACCATGGAGGTTCAGGGGAGGCCAGGGCCTAGTTTTCCTGCCCTGAGAGCTCAGAACCCTTGGCTAGTAGTAGTAGTAGTAGTAGTAGTAGTAGTAGTAGTAGTAGTAGTAGTAGTAGTAGTAGCAGCAGTAGCAGTAGCAGTAGCAGTAGCAGTAGGAGTAGGAGTAGGAGTAGGAGTAGTGGTAGTAGTAGTAGTAGTAGCAGTAGTAGTAGTAGTAGTAGTAGGAGTAGGAGTAGGAGTAGTAGTAGGAGCAGGAGCAGGAGCAGGAGCAGGAGCAGGAGCAGGAGCAGGAGCAGGAGCAGGTGCAGGAGGAGTAGCAGTAGTAGCAGTAGTAGTATGATCTAGGGTTTAGCTCTTCGGGATGCATAAAACACGTCGAGGCACAGGAACGGCAGATCTGGTCATTGCAGCCAAGCGCCTCTTGGGGCTATAGGACTTTTCGGGATGAGGGTTTAGGGTAAAGGGCCTGCGGGGGTTAGCGGGCGAAAACGCAGGACAGCCAGACAGGAAAAACACACACAACCGCGCACGACATGGCTTGTTGCGAGGCCTATATGAGGGTTGTTCTTTACGCTGCCCTTATTAAAATTCCTCTTGCGCTTCGCCCTTGCACGCTCTTGCGCGTCCTTAGCCTTCAGCACGTAGACCTCTGCTTTCAGATGCATCGATGTCCACAGCACTTTAGTGCGAGCGAGGTACATCACGCACTGCCTGGTTCGCATGAACGTCTGACGTAACGTCTCCGAGCTTGGCGTCACGCAACAAAACAGAGGTCAGGCTGCTTGATTTCTTGGCGCGGCTGTGCAACCGTGCGGCGTCCACACCCGGAATCAAAGAGTGCCTTGCGCAAGTTCCCAACAAAACCCTTCTAGCCCTTTCCCCAACAAAGCGCCCTTGTACCCCTTTTCCCAACAAGTCCCTTCTTTGGAGCAACGTTCCCCGACGAAACCCTGCCCAAACAACTTAGTTCCGAATTCATCCATCCGCGCAGCCAAGCTGCATTTCACTGGGGCGTTGGGTTTGCAGGATGCATCTGTGGCAGTATGCAAATTTGGAGTTCGGAGTTCCAGTTTCAGGTTGCTTGGTTACTATATAGCCCCCTGACGCCGCTACCTCCTGCCACTGGCTGGCACGGCGGGCGGCTTCGCGGGCAGCGCGCGCCTCTGCCCTGGCCTTGGCCTTAGCCTGCGCCGCTTTGGCCTTCCTGGCGGCCGTCCTTGCGTCCTGCGGCCGCGCCCGGGCTCGGCGGCACAGTCGGCTCTGCAGCCATCCCTGGATGGCGGGTCTGTGCTCCCGGAGGGCTTCTCGCGTGCGCCGCAACTCGTGGCCTGGCAGCCATGTTGCACGCTGCCACACATATCACAACATGCCCGTACGTCCCACCAAGAAGTTGTAGACCGCGTTCAGCGTAACCCGGCTGAAGATGTCCTGGTCTCCGCAACTCACCTACGCTGTCCACAGTCCCTGCAGCTCTGCCCGGGGGCGCCTCCTCGTCGTCCGGGTCGTCCACGAACAAGCTCTCAACTTGGAGCAGCTTCCAGTGACCTTGAAATCGGTCCGGACTATAGACTGCTTCTGCCTTCTTCGAGCGGCTTCCGCATTGGTGCCGTGCACTGCAGCTGACGGCGGGCGCGGAACCAGTCAACCTCCACTGCGTGTGTTTCGAAGGAAGCTAAAAGAGAGCTTGTGTGAAATGAAGCATCTTCCTTCACGGGTGTTGGTTTTTGCGCATGCAGGCGCACTCCCTGTCGCCTCGCCCTCCTCCACCTCGGCTGGCGCCTTCGACGACACTCGGCTTGAGGCGCCACGTTTCTCGTGTTTCTTCATGCTAAGAGGTGGGCGTCTTCCGGAGCCTCCTCACGCGGTGCCTCGACCCCAACCGCCATGCACACTGGCAGGTGCGCGTTATGAAGGCCTCGTCTCTTGCCGACCACACGTTTGCCAGGCAGCCTGACTGAAAAATGCTCCTGCAGCCACAGATTCATTGCATTTTTTGCGGGTCCCTGCGCCGAGGAGTAGCAGCAGCTTCGCGAGCGCGGTCCTCGCCAACGCCGCTGTGCTCTGTCGCGGCGCATGCTTTTTTGGTCTGAGCACACCGTGCTTGGCCCCGGACATGCCGCAGCGAGCGCAGGTCTGGAGGTCGAGGTTGCGTCCGAGGCTTGAGTGTCGTGGCTCTGTCCATCCAAAATCCCCGCAGGCCCGTGACATCGCACATGCTTGAGTAGAACGGATCAAGGCTCTCCCCAGGCTTCTGCCCTGAAACCTACAAGCCAAAGGCAGCCCTGCAAGCCGTATACACTCTATAAGTAGCCGATACAAACCCAATTTATTTGAAGGCTCAGGGTTGTAGCACCATGGCCCAAAGAGTTGAGATTACGGATGCCGTGGGGGCTCTGAATCAGCACCCTGCAATACGACGTCCCTTTGGATTCAAGATAATACCCCTTATTTGAAGAATATACCGAGTGAGTGAGTGAGTGAGTGGACGGCCTGGGGTGCACTCCGGCCAACGGAAACGTTCCCTCCCGCCATCTCTTCCCCCCTCCGCTTGCGTCATTGGAGAGATCCGGCAAGAGTTCGACGCTCCGAGCCCCTCAGTCCGAGCTGGGAAAAACGCCACCCGAACCTCCATGGGCCCGCCCCCCCAAGCCGGGCGGCTTGGGTTGGATTTGGGCACTTAGGCAAGACAGCCCACTTCACAGGAACAGAAACTCTTCCCCTTGCGATCCCTCACAAAGGTACTAAGCTGGGGGCATTGGCTCGGAGACAGGGCTTGGGGTGCGGGGTGGTCGTACCAAACACGCACACACGCACCGGCAGCAAGACTAAGGGAAAAAACAAGTTCAGCTAATCCCCTTTTGGCTGCACAAACTCCCACAGTATCCCCTTGGCATGCGGGGCAATGCCTGCAACTCAAGGCACCGCCCCCGACCAGAAGGGGGGTTGAAGAATATACCATCGACATATTTTACTTCGAACATCCCCACCCTCTCTGGGTAGAGATACTCTGGGGTTGGGCACTCCGGGGACACTTGGGGGTTGGGCACTCCAGGGATGAGCGAGGAGTAGACCGGGCGAGGAGAAGAGTTCCGGCCCAGGAGAAGAGTTGAGTTCAAAATCTAAAAACCCCACACCGAGGGTGGCGAAAAAGATTTAACGTGTTTTCCTGAACTAAGGGGTGTTGGGCAATTTGGGCAGACGACTTCGCCTAAACCCTAAACCCTTAAACCATGAGAGAGCCCTGGTCTCGTAGTGTCCCGGGTTTTGGGGGTTAATTAACCCCAAAAACCCTCCACCCTCAACCCTCAACCCTCAACCCTAAACCGTAAACGTTCTAAACCCTGACACCCTCAGCTCCCCAAAGGGGCTCTGCCTGCGCGAGCGCAGGGATGGTGCAGTGGTCCCAGGAAACCAGAACCTCGGGTGAAGGAGGGGGAGGTTTAGGGTTTAGGGGCTTGAGGGTTTGGGTGGCTTGGGGGTTTGGCGGTTTGGCGGTTTGGGGGTTTGGGGGTTTGGGGGTTTGGGGATCTAGGGTGCAGGGTGTGAGGCTTAACAAAGAATAAGGTGGAGTGGTTCGGCGCTTACAGCGTCGCATGCCACGTACTTCTGTTGGCTGTCCTCTGTACGTGTGTGTGTGTGTGGGTGGGTGTGTGTGTGTGTGTGTGTTGGTGTGTGTGTGTGTGTGTGGGTGTGTCTGTGGGTGTGTCTGTGTGTGTGTTGGTGTGTCTGTGTGTGTGTGTGTGTTGGTGTGTGTGTGTGTGTGTTGGTGTGTGTGTGTGTTGGTGTGTGTGTGTGTTGGTGTGTGTGTGTTGGTGTGTGTGTGTGTTGGTGTGTGTGTGTGTGTAAACCCTGATTCTAAGCTAAGGGGCTTGGAGCTGAGAGCTTATGCATGAGTCGAATTTTCCGGCAGGGGGATTGGGCCTGATGCTTCTACCCAATCCAACGAAGCTATGAAGCATCAGGGGATGTGGAGTTTGGCCAGCTCCATGTACCTGCAATGTTTTCCAGGAGTCCCGATGGGATTCCCCTTTACTGAGGTCTCTCCTGTACTGAGGTCTCTCCAGTCATCTCCAGTCAGTGTACCATTGTACAACAATCTCTGGCTGACCTCCCTCTCTCCGTGTGTGGGCTTCGTCGCCCAAGGGCAATTTACCCGTTTGGGCATTGCCTGATTCCTGGATGGGGATCACCCAAGTAAACAGAGAGGCTTCAGTGCCAGATGAGCCTTGGTAGGCACCCAGTGCTATGAGCGGATTCTCTCTCTCTCGAGGTACCAGCCACGGCTGAAGCTCAAAGTCGCCAATAAGGGCGGAACCGGAAATTGTTGAAGGGCGTCGCAAGCCCAGTCGTGAGACATAGACGAGGTGGTCTAACTCTCTATTCGTGGGTCTCGACCCGAGTCGTATTTCCGGTGGTTGCCCCTCAGTTGCAAATAGACCGTTTTCTTTCTTTAAAAGTAGAGGTGCTCTGGGTCGCTGTGGACAGCGGGGGCCTCCTGGATGCTCCTGGGTCCTTTGTGGCAGCTGGGGGTCCTCCACGATGACGACGATGATGGGAGGTGCCTTGGGTCAAGGCGGTGGCAGCTGGGATCTCCCGGACGCTCCTGGGCCTGTCATGGCAGCTGGAGGTCTCTGACGACGATGATGACGACGACACTAAGGATTTCTAAGGTCGGTGCTGGAGGAGGAAGGCCTATGGCGGTGACGGGCCTATGGCGGAGGACTCACCCGTGACAAAGGTACAAGACCAGGACTTTCCCTCTTCGGAGGGTGTGCGTGCAGCATATCTCTTGTGGCCTTGGAATGCACTGTGTCTCCCCTCGTAGGAGGGGTGTGTGTGTGTAAACCCTGATTCTAAGCTAAGGGGCTTGGAGCTGAGAGCTTATGCATGAGTCGAATTTTCCGGCAGGGGGATTGGGCCTGATGCTTCTACCCAATCCAACGAAGCTATGAAGCATCAGGGGATGTGGAGTTTGGCCAGCTCCATGTACCTGCAATGTTTTCCAGGAGTCCCGATGGGATTCCCCTTTACTGAGGTCTCTCCTGTACTGAGGTCTCTCCAGTCATCTCCAGTCAGTGTACCATTGTACAACAATCTCTGGCTGACCTCCCTCTCTCCGTGTGTGTGTGTGTGTTGGTGTGTGTGTTGGTGTGTGTGTTGGTGTGTGTGTGTGTGTTGGTGTGTGTTGGTGTGTGTGTGTGTGTGTGTGTGTTGGTGTGTGTGTGTGTGTGTGTTGGTGTGTGTGTGTGTGTTGGTGTGTGTGTTGGTGGGTGTGTTGGTGTGTGTGTTGGTGGGTGTGTTGGTGTGTGTGTTGGTGTGTGTGTTGGTGTGTGTGTGTGTGTGTGTGTGCGTGTGCGTGTGCGTGTGTGCGTGTGCGCGTGCGTGTGTGGGTGTGCGTGTGCGCGTGCGTGTGTGCGTGTGCGCGTGCGCGTGCGGGTGCGCGTGCGTGTGCGTGTGCGTGTGCGGGTGCGGGTGTGTGTGTGTGCCGTAACATTCAGGGCTTTCGAGGTACCAGCGTGAAGTGAACGCAATTCATGTGCTCATATGTGCTAAAAAAAGCATGAACCGTATGAATTGGGTGAACGAAACCAAGAGCGGAGCGAAAGAAGGAACGAAGCACGCGAATTTTCGTTCGCGAGTGAACGAAGTAAATCATGAGCATGTGAGTAACATAGTGACTGCGTGAACACCCGAGAATGAATAGAACAGGTTGTTGGTAAGCCACGATAATTTTACTGACACGCGGGCTAACATAATGATTACAAAGAGCCCGCGAACTACATTTTATCGTAGTTGATAGTACAACCGTGTGAACGACGAGAACACACAAGACCCAGTAAAATAGATACAAATGAAGGGCCCTTTTGCTCTCTTCTAATGTTTACTGGTGATGGAGAAAGAGCCCCATGAAAAGATAACGTAATTCGGGCGTTTTCATCAAAAGTGAAAACCATGGACAAAGTGCACGAAGTAAGCGCGTTCATGCCCCCCCAAATTCCCTATAATCATCATCCATGCGGCTTTTCCTGGAGCTAGCAGCTATCATTTATCTCAAGGGAACTTCGAGTGGGAAGGCTCCGAGTTTCGTTTCTCTAGAGTAGAGGAGCTTCGTGCAGGGGAACCCTAAGCCGCCATGAGATTCGCCAGAAAATGACACCACATCAGTCGGAAAGTTGAGCCCCCCCGGTTCAAGCCCCAAACTTAACCCTAAACCGCAAACCCTGAACCCTAAACCCTAAACTCTGTCATGAGCTCTCTGAACCCCCATAAAAAAGAACCCCAAACCCTGAGTCCAAAGCCTCAAAGCTGGACGCCCTTCGGGCCCCGCCATCTTTAAGCCGTCGAGCACTTAAGTATTTAGGGCTGCAATTTTTCTGCTGGTAACCTTCCTAATTTCGCCTGGGAATCCAAGACTCAACAGAAACCCTAACCCCCCAAAATTGCAGTGAAGCAATCGCAGACCCTGAATTTTTCCGGGGCTCGAGCCGTTTGTTCGGATACCCCCGACCCACAGCTGGCCTGCGCTCGGACTCAGGGAGCATTTTACATAAGGGTGTGGGGTTTTGGGGGTGTAGGGGGTTTAGGGGGTTTAGGGGACTAGAGGTTTATGGGGTTAGGGGTTAGGGCCTAGGGTTCGGAAATGCAGGTGTTGCATACAAAGTTTAAGGGTTTAGGGCCTTAGGGAAGGGATGCCTGCCGAGGGCAGGCGCGTTCCTCGATTTGGGGCTTGGGGCTTGTGCATTTTGCCAGTCCCGGGCGATGGAGAGGGACACTTTCCTTGTTGTCGGCGGGCATTTTAAGCAAATACCCGAACCTTAAACCCTAAGCCCTAAACTCTAAACCCGAAACCTTGCCAAACACCTGCCTCCCGCCCTTCATGAAGAGCGCGGACGAGCTGCAGCGGGTCCTCCTGCAACAAGTGATAAGTGCCCCTAAGCAAGGCTTTTAATCCTAAACCCCAAAGCTCGAACCCCAACCCCCAAGCCTGCGCCTAAGCACCCTTAAAGCCTAAACTCCAAAACCTCCAACCCTAAACCGCTATTTGCTCAAGAAACCCCCCAAAACCACTATTTGTTCAAGAACCCCCCCAAAAATTAATAATTACAATCCGCTGGAAGGAATAACATTTTTATGTTTTGGGGGGTTCTTAAGCAATTAAGCAATTAGTAGTAAACCGCCCTTTGGGTTTTGGGAGCTGTCTAAGGCCCGGGATGCAAGGAGCCCTGGAGGGGCAAACCAAAAACAAGCTTGAGGTGAAGGTTGGGGTTTAGGGCTTGAGGTTTGGGAGTTAAGGGTTCGGTGCTTGGGATTTAGGGTTTGATGTTTTGGAGTTGAGGTCGGTGCTTGGGGTCCGGGGCATAGGGTTTAGGGTTCCTTAAGGGTTCGGTGTTCGGGTCTGGGGCATCTAAGCTCCGGGCGATTCCAATTCCCCTGGTATTGTGGAGTAGGCCTGAAACTTTATAGAGATGCTGGTTAGCTCCTAAACCCTAAACCCTAAACCCTAAACCCTAAACCCTAAACCCGAATGCCCTCCTTGCTTTGGCCTGCTAGGGTTTAGGGTTTCGGCTGAGGGCTGCTCAACGCGAGTTGAACAGTTCAAGGCTCGGAGCAACCTAGAGCACAAGCCAAACTAAACCGTTGTCTCTTTCTTGCTTCAAGGGTCTTGGTGAGATTTGACATCTAAGGGTTTATGTAGGGTTTAGGCTTTAGGGGTTAAGTCCTGCTTGAAAGTTGTGTTCACCACCAGCTTCAGCCGCTGCGCCAGTGGCCAAAGGAGGTACCTCAGGCGTCGTCGGAGCTTTCGGCTTGAGGGGGCATGGGGCTTACTGGGCTTTAGGGTTTAGGGTTTAGGGTTTAGGGTTTAGGGTTTAGGGCTGAGGGGGGCATAGGGCTTATGGCGTTTAGGAGCTTTAGGGTTGAGAGGGCCTCTCGGGAGTTTTGGGGTTTAGGTGTAGGGTTTACGGCAATTTACGCCAGACACAAGCTACTTGGAGGTTCAGGGTACTTAGTAACCCATTACAAGTGCAGTTAAAACCCACATATAACCCCTTAAGTACCCCAATGGGGTTATAATCGATAAGTACAGTTATAATATGGGTACTGAGTACCATGAACCTCGAGGTACCTCGAAACGAAGGCCCCGGCAAATCTCTGCTGCTGTAAAATCCGGGAGCAAGATGCCGAGCAAAGAGCCTGCAACACAATGCGCCGCCATACGCACCACTGGGTATGGTATAGGTGGTTTTCTTAGGTTCGAGAGTTTAGGAATGTGAAAAGGCTCAGGTTACGACACTCGTGCCCGCTGCCCTGTGACATCCTGGAGCATGCGCAGTATGATGGGAACCCAACATAAGAAGAAGGCCGTTGTCCGATCGAAGATGAGCCCCCACATACCCTAAACCCAAAATGGCCAGTTCCGTGAAATATGGTCTCTTTTGGGGTGCACGATGCGACCCCAGCTCTCATGCTTAGGACTACATCCCCTTGGAGCGTTTTTTCTGTATCTATTCGGGCTGATTGCGGGAGGGGCTCGGCTGGGCATAAAGGTTTCCTGAACTACCCTAATATTAAGCACCCCCCTCACAACCCCATCCCCCCACTGATTGAAGGACGAGAGTGGAAGCCTGTCCGGAACTGGAAACTTGCCACCCGGGCCAAAGACGGCAGCCATGTGCTCCTGGCAGGAGAACCCGCTTAGGCTTTGAAGGTTTCCGCTAGGGATCTGGTTCTTGTGGGAGCCCAGGTCTTAGGACTTCGATCTGGGATGTCCAAAGGTGCAGTGCGACCGAAGTGGCCGCAAAATCTTGACCCCAACCACTGCCGCTTCGTCCCGTTTGATGCCTCTCGCTAGCTTCCGTACTTTTTGCTGTTCTTTCTGTCGTTTTCAGTGTTGCGCCAGAATTAACTACATCAACCCCATAAATCCTACGCCATCAGATCAGGACCAGCGTGCCCATGCTTGCCTCGGGACCAGAATACACAAGCGTTAATCAGGCCCGCATGGCTCCACGCAGGAAGCCGGTCTCTGTGCAAAGCTGCATCCGCGTCGGGTCCTGCAAGGCACACGAGCTTGGGATGTTCCTCGTTATGCGAACAGTCCTTCATAGGGATTGCAACAGGGAGTACTATAATCCCTATTAAGGACTGTTAGTATAAGGGGGAACATCCCAACCCTAAACCCTAAACCCCTTACATCTTCAGGGTTGGGGGGAACCTTGGGGCCTGAATGGATGGAGCGGATTGCTTCGTCGATCTCCTCGACGGAACAAGGCAGAACTCTAAACCCTATAGACAAAGCACGGCCTTCTCTCTGTGATTTAATCAGGTTTGTAGGGGATCCTAGCCGGTTCTGTACAAGATGTAAAACCGCACGAGGCAGGAGTTTAGAAGCATGTTGGAGAAACAAAGTGCGTCGTCGTGGCTTTACTGCTAAAGTAGTGCGGTTTGTCTACACTTTAGAGCTACCCAATTTATCGCGGACTGGCAGGAACCCAATGTGCAGACCAATTTGAGGGATTAGAAGCCCTGATCCCTGAGCGATCTCAGTCTGTTACCTGCATGAGTAGCCTATCGTAGCCCCTGCAGCTTAAGGGTCTAGGGTTTAGGCTTAGGGTTCAGGGCTCCTTTGCCCAAGGTGGATTCTTGTTGCAGTGCCGAGCAAGGAAGATGTTGAAAACCTGGGCAGGGCCATGCACATCCATGCACCCTAAAACCCTCAAGACCTCTCCGCCCGCCAAAAATCAAAAAACACCTCTAAGCCAAGCCCTAAACCCTACAACTCACAGATTGGGGTTTGAGGGTTTAGGGCTTAGGGTCGGTCAAGACGCCGACCCGTAGCCGAGAATGGATTCGGGGCTTCAGCTGCTGAGGGTACTGGGTTTCGGGGCTTAATTCGGGCTTTAGGGGTTTGGAGGTTTTGGGGCTTTCGGGTTTTTGGGCTTTAGGGCTTTGGGGCTTAGGGATTTAGAGGATTGAGGGATGAGGGTTTGCGGGGGATCACGGCTGAAGTGTTCGGGGTTTTTGTTTTTGGGTTCAGGGCTATGGGGGGGGCGTAAGACTTGGGGAAGTTCCTGGTCAAACTAGGGAATGAAGGAAAGTCGTGGGCATCGACATCCAACTCTCCAGTCTACTGGAAGCGAGAGGGGGGGGTGGGGTTCAGGGTTCATAGCCTTTGCGGACATGTCCATGGATACCTGTGTAGTTTGAGGGGCCAAATCCCTAACAAAGGGGTATTGGGGCTCCCTGAACTCATGAAACTTAAGGGGAAAACTCTGAACCCTTGGACCCTAAAACCGAACCTTCACGAAGCTGAGGCCCACGGCGCACTTCCTGTCTTCGAGGGAGGCTTCGCCGGCCTACGGTCGGTGCCAGAACCAGGGAAGCATCGGGTCCAGGGTTTTGCTTGGAGGTTCATGGGTGGTTGTAAGTAGGGTTATAAGAACTGTAGCTAAGTACTGATGATAGCCTGCTTAGAACCCCAGAAAAGAAACAAGAGACTCCAAGTAGGGTGTACAGTTTAGGTTCCCCCTCGCCCCCCCCCCCCCCCACCCAATAGGCTTCGGGCACGGTGGTTTGGGATGTCTTGAGGATTCTTTGGGGGGCACTAGGGTTGCCCGGGCTGTTTCAATTCGGCGTAGGCCCTCGGCTCTGGGGTGCTTGGTTTTCGCGCATCTTCCATGGCCGTTTTGCAAAAAATGCGATTATTGACGATGGGACGTGCTATGACGTGCTACTCCCTACGGCCCTACGGTTCAGAGAAAGTCCGGACCACCTGGAGTTTAGGGGGCTGTTCGAGTGAGGGCAATATACCCGGGCTCAAGGAGACATTGGCGTGATACCTGCCCACAGCATGAAGACGGCGGGTACCTTCCTACTGATTTTTGCAGTGGCTTCCTTGCAGACTACTGATTTTTTGCAGTGTCTTCCTTGCAGACAGCCATGGTTCCAACCTCTCTGCGAACACAAGGGTTCAAAGGTGTAGACGCCCCAAGCCCCAAACTCCTAAACTCCAAACCCCTAAGCCCCCCCAAACCCTCCCCCCAACTCCCTCCAACTCCCCCAACTCCCCAAACCCCG
The DNA here is from genome assembly GCA_905221605.1 of Symbiodinium natans. Taxonomy (NCBI): domain Eukaryota; class Dinophyceae; order Suessiales; family Symbiodiniaceae; genus Symbiodinium; species Symbiodinium natans. Next base: position 902,219 of record CAJNDS010000380.1, on the reverse strand, counting down.
AACTCCCTGAACCCTAAACCCTAAACTCCCAAACACCCCAAACCATAAACCGCAACCCTAAACTCCCCAAACCCCTAAACTTGAAACCCAAAAGCCGCGAAGAGGCGCGGCTTTGTGAAGCCCAGTAAGGCTGCCGCCCAAAGAGGGAAGCTATCCATTTCACCTTCAGGTCGAGGGTTTTAGGGTTTAGGGTTTAGGGTTTAGGGTCTAGGATACTAAGTAGACTTACTAAGTCAAAGTGCTTCCAAGTAGGAGCTTAGGGAATGGCGGAGTTTGGGTTTATAGGGTCCGTACACGAAGACTCTACCCGAACTGCTCTTGTACCCTAAGCCCTACACCCTCAGCCCTAAACCCCAAGCCCGACTCTAACAAGTAGTTGACTCAATTAACGAGTGAAGGGCTTAAGGACTGATTAGTTGAAGGGTTCAAGGAGGGATTTCTAAGGGTTTGATCGGGGACCGTGCTGCCTCCCTTCGGTTTTGCTGGGGCTTTATAGGGGGTTAGGGTTTAGTGTAGGAATTTCGAGTACAGGGATTTAGGGTTTCAGGTTTAGGGACCTGAAGCACAAGAGTCTCAAGCCAACAGCACCTTCCATTCCCCCCCCAGGCCTCTGGACAAAGGGGCGACCTTTCTCCCCATCCAAAAGCAAAGGACCATCATGCACAAGAAGCCTCGGAAAGCAGATGTGGGGGCAGCTCTTCCCCCTAGGTGTTGGGTTTGCATGCCCTGAACTGTGGGGTCCAGAACTCTACACCCCAACCCGAAATCCCTACACCTGAGGGTATAGAGTTTCAAAGCCCTGGAAGTATCTGAGCCTGTGGAAAACGAGGGAGTAGGGGTGGTGGATGCATGAGGTCCAGGGTTGACCGCACCCTCCCAGGGTTTGGGATTTGGGGTTTAAAAGTTCGGGTTTAGGGCTTAGAGACCTAGGTTGGGCTTGCCAACCAACTTGACGCTTCGGGCTTGCAGGCATGCGGCAAATGTAGCTCTTCACGACGCACCACGTCGTGTGGCCTGACGGTCTTTCTCACATCCCTGAACCACATCCCCAAACCCTGAACCCTAAACCTGAACCGTAAGCCCAAAGCCCCCAAAGCCCTGAACCGCAAGCCTTCCAACTTACAGTGCGCTTCAAGGCTCCCAGCCACCAATTAGGGTGAAGGTTTACAGCTTACGGGTTTAGGGTCGCAAGCTTTCGCCAGTGATGGCCCTTGCCAAGCACACTCTGTTGCCCCAAGAAGCCCCATGGCCTCCCTTCATTGAGGAATAGTTTTGTGCCTTGCTTCAAGGTCCCCATTTCCAAGGGACTCCGCCAATACCCCTGCGCTTATGCTGAGCTCGCCTTTCGGCCATTCCTCGCGGTTGCCGGCTTCCGGATCACCATCTAGCCTGCAATGAGAAGCCAGACTGCGGAACACCCAGCTCTAACTGTAGCCCTGAAACTCTTAACCCTACACCCCAAGACCCTAAAACCATCAACCCCACATCCTCAAAGCGTCACTTGCAGAATGTAAGATCATGGGAGATTTAGGTGCTGAGATCATTTATCTCCTTCTCTCTCTCTATATTATATATGTTATTACAGTATAATACATATATATATATGTAAGCTATATGTTATATACGCATACACACACACATACACCGACGGGGGGGGGATTCTGTAGAACAGTGCCCATGTCTCCGACTAGACCGGAAGAAAGACCGATGCCGGCATGCCCCCTCAACACCCAAAAGCGGGCTTACGGTTTAGGGCTCCCTAGGCCCTATAAACCCTGAATCCTAATCCCCCAAGCCCTAACTCTCTTGGGGCCGTACCTGGCATAAATGCCACAGCCGTTTTCCGAGGGCGGACAAGGGCCTGGAGCTTGCTTGGCGGGAGAGAGTCTTCGGGTCTAGCCTGTTTGGGCTGGGAGTTTGGATTTGGTTGGGCAGGTTTCTTTTGGTCGTTCGGGCTTGGGGGTTTGTTTAGTAGTCAGCTCATGGGGTTCACGGTTTCGGCAAGCTTTGGGGATTGGGGCTGTTGGGGTTAAGGATGTAAGGTCTGCAGGAGGGAGTGTTGGGGTTGCTAGGGTTTGGGGTTGAAAAGGGCTTTGAGAGCGAACCCTGAATCAGTCCAAAAGTCTAAGTACCTGGGAGGGAGGGCGGGAGGACAGGGGGGGCAAGCAGGGGCGGTCTTTGATGGTTCAGTCTGCGGCTGCGGCTGAAAAAGGCTTCAAGTCTGTTTTGCCATGCCAACCTCCGAACCGCACTTCTCTTCAACCCTAGATCCCTAAGCACCCACCCTAAACCCTAAACCCTAAACCCTCAACCCCAAACCCACCCTAAACCCCTTGATCCCTCAGAGCTTCTGAATGTCAGCCTTTACCCTCTAGGAGACTTTGTGTGATGGGCTTCCTTCGGATCGCCGCTCCCACTCTACATACCTTCCGAAACAACCTGAAATGTGCTCCTCAAACCCGAAACCCTTGCACCCAAAACCGCCCAAAACCCTAAATCTTCACCTGCATATACCTCAACTCCCCTCCCCCCCCCCCCCAAAAAAAAAATAAGTAAATAACAAATAAAACTACACACGCGAACTCTAAACCCTAAAGCCCCCGCGGTCTTCGCCTGCAGCCGGCGGCAGGGTTGGAATGGTTTGGGTCATCTTTGGGCCATAGCTGCGGCACCCGAACTGTGTTTAGGGTTTCAGGGTTCTGGGGTTCGGGTTCCGAGGTTTAGGGTTTAGGAGTTTAGGGTTTAGGAGTTTAGGGTTTAGGAGTTTAGGGTTTAGGAGTTTAGGGTTTCGGGGCGTCAGGGGTTTAGGGCTTAGGGATGTGGCCTGGAGATGCCTTCTTTCGGGTTGGCCTGTAGGGGGGCTCGCTCTTTGGCTTAGGACACATGAGTCACATGTCGCAAATCCGAAGCTGGTTTGGGGGAAAGTGTTGCCCCAACTCGGATACAAATCTTCGTCCAAGGAGGCTAATTCAGAAACATATCCATAAGAATGCAAGTATGGCAACTGTACTTATAACCCTATTTGCTACTCAGGTGTGCTTAAACAACCCCTCCCGGATGAACCTCCATGCATTTTCATGACTCCTCTTCCTCTGACCACTCCCCAGAGTAAGCATCTTCACTCAGCTCCTTGGACACATGCCTTGGCCCTGCTTCTAGCTCGGACCACTGGCCGGAAAAGCCAGACTCGAGAACGGAGACTTCCTCCGGCAGGAGGAACCTGGAGGATTCGACGCCCTTGGGCTCTTCGCCCCTTGGCTGTAGTGTGCGAGCGTCCTGGCTTTCCCAAGTATGTTCGGAGATGCTCCGATGCAGAGGCTCAGAAGACATGCTGTGCACCACAGAGGGTCGCTCAACCTCAGGGATATCTTCGCTCACCCCGCCAGACTGGGGCCCAGATCTGGAGCTTCTCGAGCTTTTTCCATCCTCGTCCTCCGACTCTTCCGCATAACTGCCGTCGTAGTCAGAAGGCACCGGCTCTGCTTCTTGCTGCTCTTCAGCCACGGAGCCTGCAGCAGCCTCTTCCTGTAGCGTTGGTTCCGATGAGTCCCTTGAGGAGTCATCACCAAGACCAAGCTCTTCGACCGTCGGCTGGTGGTCCTCCACTTCTTGTGCCTGACCACTTGCTGCCTCGCCAGCTGCATCTTTGGCAGCCGGAGCATCACTCGACTCCGTGCCAACTTCCTCTGCATCACTGGCAAGAGACCTGGGCAATGAGGCGCTCTGCGCCGTGTTAACGTGAACAGCCCATGGGTCCTCTGCATCATGCCCGAATTCCTTGGAGTCCCTTAAGGAGTTACCAAGAGAAAGCCCTTCAGCTTGTGAATATGAGGAGTCAAGGCCAAGCTCCTCGGCTGTTGGGTGGTCCGTTTCTTGCGCCTCGCCACTTGCTGCACTTGCTACACTTGCTGCCTCGCCAGCTTCTTTAGCAGCCGGAGCATCGCTTGAATCGCTTGCCTGCATGTCAGGTTCCTCAGGTGAGTCCCCTTCTCCACGTTGCTTTGCAGAGTTGATGTCACCATCGGTCACCAGGTCTTCTGCACATTCTGCACATGGCGCTGGTTCCTCTAAGTCCCTTAAAGAGCCATCGCCGAGAGAAAGCTCTTCAGCTGTTGGTGAGGAACCATCGCTGAGGCCAAGTTCCTCAGCTGTCACGAGGCCTGCCTCTTGCGTCTCTGGGTTGGTCTGCTCATCTCCCTCCTTGGCAGCTCGTGCGTCGCTTGCCTCTCTGTCTTCTCCCTCCGACTCGCTGGCAGGGGCAGGCAAAGTCGGGGAAGCTAAGTCGCCTCCGCTATGGTCTGCATGGCTCTGCATCGCATTAGGCGACTCTGGCCTTAAGACCTGCGAGGAGACGTCTTCAAGACCAACCTGTTTCGAGGAAGCATGGTCTTCGGCCGGTTCCCCAACTGCTGTCTCGTCAGCTGCTTCTTTGGCAGCCGAAGAATCTCCTGCCTCCTTGTCATCGTCCCTGCTTTCGCAAACGGGAGACGACGGCAAAGTCGGCGAAGGCCCCTCCTTGTCAGCTTGGCCGTGTCCTGCTGCCTCCTTGTCGTCTGGCCTGCTCTCGCTGGGAGATGACGGCAAAGTCGGGGAAGGCCCACCCTCCTGCTCCGCTTGGCTGTGCCCTCTTGCCTCCTTGTCATCTTCCCTGCCGTCGCTAACGGGAGATGACGGCAACGCCGGGGAAGGCCCACCCTCCTGGTCCGCTTGGCTGTGTCCGACATCGTCCCCACGTTCTTGATGCTCGGCATGCTCCCCTGCACCGGCCAGGGCTGGTGCACAAGGCTCTCCAGAATGGACTTGCGCGGCGCCTCCTGGCTTGCCAAACATGACGCACTGACATTCCCAAAGGCCCGAACTGCGGAACCTCTAAACTCTGTGAGATTCCGTGCCCTTGACCAACCTTCACGACCATCCGTGGTTCAACCCCGCCCGCCACGCTCCCTCTATAAACCCTACAAGCCCAGCCTTCACGACCATCCGTGGTGTTGGTAGGAGACACGGGATGGGCATCCTTAAGCTCGGCCCCCGGGTCGGGTCCTGCCTGGGATTTCTCAGCAGCAATGGAAAACACCGGGTTTGGGGGATCAGGCTGTTTAGGGTTTAGGGTGAGGGGCAAAGGGCATTAAGTTTAGGCTTAGGGGTTCAAGGTTGAAGGGCTCAAGGGCTTTGGGGCTTAAGTAGCATGAGTTCTGATAGTTTTCACCTACAAGATCAAATTAGCCGCGTCATTTTGGACCCGGACCCTGAACCCTCCCTGCGGGTTCACTTCCAAGTGTGGTGCAAAGTGTCGGGTGTGTCGTTATTTGCAGTGTATGCGATTTTCGGCTTTGGCAGGAGAATCAGGTTCTGGGTGGCTTGAACAACAGCCACTGTTGTTGATGTCTCCATGTTGTCTGGTCAGGATAGTAATGTTGGCATTTTTGCGTGACAGGGCTGAATCCTGTTTGGTCAGGAGAATGTAAGCATTGTGGCAGGACAGGGCTGAATCTTCCATGTCGTCCCTGCGTTGGTTGGCTTTGTCAATGCATCGGCAGTCGCTTGCCTGCGGCTCTGCATCATTTGGAGCGGCTCGCAGGCAACGACCTGCGGGCTCACTTTGACGTGCTCGTCTCCATGCCGTCTGTGTCCGTGAATGTCGCCCTTCTTGCTATGTTTTATGAGGATCGGTCTGGTGCGATACCTTGGGTTTCTTTGGCCGAGTGCGCCGGAGCCCTTGCAGCTTACGGCGGCACCAAGTTTTGATCGAACAACGTTTTGGTGTTTTGTCCACATGGCCTCCTTTACCACATGATCTTGCGGCTCGTGTGCGTACCTTTCAAACCTGAACATGGCACTTGCACGCGGAGCCAGATGAAAGAGAAGAATTGGGGCAACTACCCCCCCCCCCCCCCGCCCAATCCCCCCGAGAGAATTGGCCAAACCCCCCCCCCCCCCCCCCCACCCCCCCCCCCCCCGCCCCAACCCTCCAAACCCCCCAACCCCAGAAGACAAGCAAAAACGAGGAAGAGGCTGTTACGGAACGCGCCTGGCGCGTTCCGTCATCCAGAGTAGCATCCATGGTATGTTGGCAAAGAGAAGGTACGCAGTGACTGCATCGTAAACACCTGCAAATAACAGCATTTAAAACCATTTCCATGTGATGCAGGTCACGTCCGGGCCTCAGTAAGCACTGCAACCTTCCAAAACACACCCTTGCAACTGAACCCGCCTGCTGAACCCTAAAACACCCCTCAGCCCCTCAACTGCAATGAATGAACCTCCAAGTTTAGGGTTTGGCGAAGGCTTAGGATTTGAGGTTCGAAAGAAACATTGGTTGTCACATGGGCTTCATGTGAGCATCACACAGCAACACAAACAAGATGATCACCTTGCCAGGCTCGCTTCAGGAACATCTGCCGTAAACCCTAAACCCTAAACCCTAAACCCTAAACCCTAAATCCTAAACCCTAAACCCTAAACCCTAAACCCTAAACCCTAAACCCTAAACCCTAAACCTAAACCCTAAACCCTAAACCCTGCCGTAAACCAGAGGTAGGGCTGCTCAGAATGGCTGCCGCGCACTGCAAGGGCCCAGACGGCTTCCCAGGGGAAAAGGGGGGGGGAACTCAACATGTCGGTGGGTTCCACGACAGATCGTGTTTCGGTTTCGCTTAGGGTCTATGAGTCTATACGGGTTCAGGGTTCAGCCCTAAACCCTAAATCCTGAATCCTGAAGCCTCAAGCAAGCCATCAATCCCAGCACTACTTGCGAGCTGAGATGCCACGTCGGCAGCCTCTTTTGGAGCCACCTTCGACTCCCCAGCTTCTTCAGCCTCGTCTTTCTCAGCCGTTTATTGTTTTTTTTTTTTTTGGGGAGGGGGGGGGGGGGGGGGGTGGGGAATCCTAAACCCTAGACCCTAGACCCTAGACCCTAAACCCTAAACCCTAAACCCCAAGCTGTGCGGGCTCCTTTTGGCGACCTGCCTGGTAGGTAAGCCGATGATGAACATTATCTACGTGTAGAAATCTTGTAGAGCAGGCGGGTTTAGGGTTCACAGTTTTGCTGGGGCGGTGCCTTCAACCCCCGGACCCTTCATCAAGTCATATAACCAGAGACTATGAAACGACTAACTCCTAACCCCAAACCCTGAACTACCTAAGCCGCTAAATTGAATTCCTCAGCCCCAAGCTGCTACACGATCAGACCCGAAACCACAAACCCTGGGGCCTGGAAGCGTTGCAACAACGCAAACCCTAAACCCTAAACCCTAAACCCTAAAACCTAAACCCTGAACCCTAAACAAAAACCCTAAAACCGCGGGCCTGGGACGCCGAAGGCCTTCGTCCGGCTTTTCGCTGGCCTCGGTCTCTGCAAGAGAGGCCAGGAACCACTATTTGCCTAAGAACCCCAAAAGAACAAATACTAGTCCCTGTATCACCCTGATAAGGAAGAATATACATATATGTATATATATATATTTATTTGTTTATTTATTTATTTATTATTATTTGTTCTTTTCTCTTGTTTTTTTTTTTTTTTTTTGGGGGGGGGGGTTCTTAAGCAATTGGTAGGTAATTCTCAATTCCGGGGAGTATGTGGGGGTTAGGGTGTAGTTTAGGGTTTAGGGTTCAGGGTTCAGGGGTTAGGGTTTAGGGCCTCCGAAATCACGCACCCTTTTTGTGTTTTTGTGTTTGTTCCCCTTGTGGGGGTGGGAGGGGGGGAGGGGTCCTACAGGGACTATAGTACTTCGGGGACCACGCGGAGATCCTTTTGTTTTGGGGGATGGTCCTTAGCTCATAGGACTTAAGGTCCAGGGTAAGTTGAGGATTTAGTAGGCACATTCCTTAATCAAGGGGTACTGGCCAAACTGTAAGAGTATGATGTCTGTCTATACCAAAACCGAGGTTCCCACCCCCCCACAAATGCTCCAACAAAATGCTACCATCCCTATCCTGAGCGGAAAGCCCTAGTCCTAAACCCTAAGCCCCCAAACGGTAAACTGCAGACCAGGTCCCAGAGGAAGCTACGAAAAACAACATATCCCCTTGTCGTCTGGTATAGGGTTAGGCTTCAGGGTTTAGGATTTAGGGTAGAAGGGAGAGAACCTAGCTGACTTAGGCCGGGTGGCCGAAGCCCTAAACCCTAAACCCAAGGACGGCAAGTCGGGCTTAGGACTTAGGGACTTAGGTTTAGGGCAGGTTTAGGTGTTTGATTTAGAAGCTTGGGTGCTTAGGGTTGAGGACTTTGGGATTAGTTCAGGGCTTACAGGCTGTGAGCTTGGTGGTCTCAGGGCAACCTAAACCCTACACCCGTAGGGTCAAGGGTACCTTCAGCCCTAAGTACGAACACAGGACCCAGGGCTCGTGGCATTGCCAGCGCCAGACGCGTTGCACCTGTGCTCAGCTGGGGCCAAGCTAAGAAACTAAACCGTTAGCTGCTTAGGTTTGGGGTTCAGGTTTCAGGGGTTAATGAGGGTCCAGGTTTGCAAGGCTGTTCAGAGGTTGAAGTGGGAAACACAAGCCCCGCCTTGCGCGCGCAGGCCAGAAACATTGGTAGCCTGCAGGAATCGTTGCGGGTTTACGGGTTTACAGCACAGGGCTTAGAGCGGCTTCAGGTTTACGACCACGATGAAGTCAAAGGAAAAAAACTTGCGCGGGCCTAGGCACGTCCCTACATCAGGGATCCCCTGCCACCAAAACTGCCTAAATGACAGTCATGAGGTTCACAGGGCAGGCCTGAAGACATCCTCCTCATGCGGAGCATCTTCCTGCAACACAGGCAGGCAAGCAAGCAGCAGCACCAGTCGGCCAGCTTGTCTAGAGCTTGGGATGAGGGGTCTGTCTGGGAAATCCTAAGCCCTCAAACGTCGAACCCTAAACCAATGGACTACAGGACCAAGGGAAAGAACGAAGCAACCGATACGTCAGAAGCATGTACGCCCTGGCATCGGTTTGGGTTAACCCTACTTAAAACCTGAACCCAAGAAGGGTCACAAAGGTCCAAAGTCAGGGAGCACAGGTGGTTATTTTCTAGGAAGCCCGGCAGCCGACTAGTAAACAGGATGTCTATCCTCCCCTTTGAACATTGATAAAAAATATTAATATCATTAATATCCTCTGGGGCTTTATATAATCAAAAATCGAAGATAATTCGCAAGGGGGATTTAGATGTCCATTATGCATAGTGACAGTTGGGCTCCTGTTTAAACCTGTGTAAAAATGGCTCCGGTCAGGAATCCTCACCGGCCAGAAAGGGAAAGAGTATCATCGCAAAAGCCGAGTCAGAGGCTTTAGGGTTAAGGGTGGCGGATATGACCCTAAACCCTAAACCCGTAGGGTGTGTGTGTGTGTGTGTGTGTGTGTGTGTGTGTGTGTGTGTGTGTGCGTGTGTGTGTGCGTGTGTGTGTGGGTGGGTGTGGGTGGGTGTGGGGTGCGGGGTGGGTGCGGTGTGGGTGTGGTGTGGTGCGGTGTGGGTGCGGTGAGGGTGCGGTGTGGGTGCGGTGTGGGTGCGGTGTGGGTGCGGTGTGGGTGCGGTGTGGGTGCGGTGTGGGTGCGTGGTGGGTGCGGTGTGGGTGCGGGTGGGTTGGGTTGGGTTGGGTTGGGTTGGGTTGGGTTGGGTTGGGTTGGGTTGGGTTGGGTTGGGTTGGGGTGGGGTGGGGTGGGGTGGGGTGGGGTGGGGTGGGGTGGGGTGGGGTGGTGTGTGTGTGTGTGTGTGTGTGTGTGTGTGTGTGTGTGTGTGTGTGTGTGTGTGTGTGTGTGTGTGTGTGTGTGTGTGTGTGTGTGTGTGTGTGTGTGTGTGTGTGTGTGTGTGTGTCCGTGTGTGTGTCCGTGTGTGTGTCCGTGTGTGTGTGTGTGTGTGTGTGTGTATGTGTCTGTGTATGTGTCTGTGTCTGTGTCTGTGTCTGTGTCTGTGTCTGTGTCTGTGTCTGTGTCTGTGTGTGTGTGTGTGTGCGTCTGTGTCTGTGTCTGTGTCTGTGTCTCTGTCTGCGTCTGCGTCTGTGTCTGTGGCTGTGTCTGTGTCTGTATCTCTCCGTGTGTGTGTGTGTGTGTCTCTGTGTGTGTCCGTGTCTTTGTGTGTGTGTGTGTGTGTGTCTGTGTGTGTTTGTCTCTGTGTGCGTGTGTGTGTGTGTGTGTCTCTGTGTGTGTGTGTGTGCGCGGCAAGGGTCCAAGGCCCCGAAGCACCGCGCCTGTCCCACGATATTTGCGAGGTTGTCGACGAGAAAAGACAAAAACATCTCCGTGTCTTCACGCGCGCGGAACTCCGTTACCATGCTATTTGCGGTGTTTTCAAGCGCCCAGATGTCCGTTACCATGCTATTTGCGGTGTTTTTCAAGCGCCCAGATGTCCGTTACCATGCTATTTGCGGTGTTTTCAAGCGCCCAGATGTCCGTTACCATGCTACTGGCGGTGTTTTCGAGCGCCCAGACGTCCGTCACCGTGCTATTTGCGGTGTTTTCAAGCGCCCAGATGTCTGTTACCATGCTATTTGCGGTGTTCTCAAGCGCCCAGATGTCCGTTACCATGCTATTTGCGGTGTTTTCAAGCGCCCAGATGTCCGTTACCATGATATTTGTTTGCGGTGTTTTCATGCGCCCAGATGTCCGTTACCATGCTATTTGCGGTGTTTTCATGCGCCCAGATGTCCGCTACCATGCTATTTGCGGTGTTTTTCAAGCGCCCAGATGTCCGTTACCATGCTATTTGCGGTGTTTTTCAAGCGCCCAGATGTCCGTTACCATGCTATTTGCGGTGTTTTCAAGCGCCCAGATGTCCGTTATTACCATGCTACTTGCGGTGTTTTCGAGCGCCCAGACGTCCGTCACCGTGCTATTTGCGGTGTTTTCAAGCGCCCAGATGTCTGTTACCATGCTATTTGCGGTGTTTTCAAGCGCCCAGATGTCTGTTACCATGCTATTTGCGGTGTTTTCAAGCGCCCAGATGTCCGTTACCATGATATTTGCGGTGTTTTCAAGCGCCCAGATGTCCGTTACCATGATATTTGTTTGCGGTGTTTTCATGCGCACAGATGTCCGTTACCATGCTATTTGCGGTGTTTTCAGGCGCCCAGATGTCCGTTACCATGCTATGTGCGGTGTCTTCAGACGCCCAGGGCGTCCGCGGCGTACTATGTCTGTACTACAAAAAGTCGACTTTCCAGCCACGGAAGCTCCGCGTGTCCGCGGCGTACTACGTTTGTACTAGAAAAGTCGACTTTCCAGCCACGGAAGCTCCGGATGTCCTCGGCGTACTACTTGGAGGGTCGGTGCAGAGCGCGCGCGCGGCAAGGGTCCAGGGCCCCTGAGTACCGCGCCTGCCAGCACAAACGACACCTGTGTCGCGCCTGCCAGCGTTTCGCGCGCCCCGAGCGCGCGCGCGGCAACGGTCCAGGGCCCCTGAGTACCGCGCCTGCCAGCAGAAACGACGCCTGTGTCGCGCCTGCCAGCGTTTCGCGCGCCCCGAGCGCGCGCTCGGCAAGGGTCCAGGGCCTCTAAGTGCCGCGCCTGCCAGCACAAACGACGCGTGTGTCGCGCCTGCCAGCGTTTCGCGCGCCCCGAGCGCGCGCTCGGCAAGGGTCCAGGGCCTCTAAGTACTGCGCCTGCCAGCACAAACGACATCTGCGTCGCGCCTGCCAACGTTTCGCGCGCCCCGAGCGCGCGCGGGGCAAGGGTCCAGGGCCTCTAAGTGCCGCGCCTGCCAGCCGAAACGACGCCTGCGTCGCGCCTGCCAGCGTTTCCCGCGCCCCGAGCGCGCGCGCGGCAACGGTCCAGGGCCCCTGAGTACCGCGCCTGCCAGCAGATACGACGCCTGTGTCGCGCCTGCCAGCGTTTCGCGCGCCCCGAGCGCGCGCTCGGCAAGGGTCCAGGGCCTCTAAGTGCCGCGCCTGCCAGCCCAAACGACGCCTGTGTCGCGCCTGCCAGCGTTTCGCGCGCCCCGAGCGCGCGGCAAGGGTCCAGGGCCTCTAAGTACCGCGCCTGCCAGCACAAACGACACCTGTGTCGCGCCTGCCAACGTTTCGCGCGCCCCGAGCGCGCGCTCGGCAAGGGTCCAGGGCCTCTAAGTGCCGCGCCTGCCAGCACAAACGACGCGTGTGTCGCGCCTGCCAGCGTTTCGCGCGCCCCGAGCGCGCGCTCGGCAAGGGTCCAGGGCCTCTAAGTACCGCGCCTGCCAGCACAAACGACACCTGCGTCGCGCCTGCCAACGTTTCTCGCGCCCCGAGCGCGCGCGCGGCAAGGGTCCAGGGCCTCTAAGCGCCGCGCCTGCCAGCAGAAACGACGCCTGTGTCGCGCCTGCCAGCGTTTCCCGCGCCCCGAGCGCGCGCGCGGCAAGAGTCCAGGGCCCCTAAGTACCGCGCCTGCCAGCAGAAACGACGCCTGTGTCGCGCCTGCCAGCGTTTCCCGCGCCCCGAGCGCGCGCGCGGCAAAGGTCCGGGGCCCCTAAGTACACCGCGCCTGCCAGCAGAAACGACGCCTGTGTCGCGCCTGCCAGCGTTTCCCGCGCCCCGAGCGCGCGCGCGGCAAAGGTCCAGGGCCCCTGAGTACCGCGCCTGCCAGCAGAAACGACGCCTGTGTTGCGCCTGCCAGCGTTTCCCGCGCCCCGAGCGCGCGCGCGGCAAAGGTCCGGGGCCCCTAAGTACCGCGCCTGCCAGCCCAAACGACGCCTGTGTCGCGCCTGCCAGCGTTTCCCGCGCCCCGAGCGCGCGCGCGGCAAAGGTCCAGGGCCCCTGAGTACCGCGCCTGCCAGCCCAAACGACGCCTGTGTCGCGCCTGCCAGCGTTTCCCGCGCCCCGAGCGCGCGCGCGGCAAGGGTCCAGGGCCCCTGAGTACCGCGCCTGCCAGCCCAAACGACGCCTGCGTCGCGCCTGCCAACGTTTCCCGCGCCCCGACGCGCGCGCGGCAAGGGTCCAGGGCCCCTGAGTACCGCGCCTGCCAGCCCAAACGACGCCTGTGTCGCGCCTGCCAGCGTTTCCCGCGCCC
>CAJNDS010000380.1:720424-889162 GCA_905221605.1 Symbiodinium natans | reverse complement strand
GTGGGTGTGTGTGTGTGTGTGTGTGTGTGTGTGTGTGTGTGTGTGTGTGTGTCTGCCAGTAGTCCTGCTCCTGACCGTCGTGACCATCACCCAGAGGCTCATCACCTGGGTTAAGCGCTTTAGGGTTCAAGGTTTAGGGCGAACGCTGAAACACCTTAAACCTTGCACCCTAAACCCCACACCCTAAAACCCCAAACCCTAAGCCCCAAACCCTGAACCCTGAAGCCCGAATTCAACCTGAACTCCCAACTCTCACCCCCAACTCCTTGCACCCGCAAGCCGAAGCCCTCTCAAGGCCTGGGCCCCTAAGCAAGAAGCCCTGAACCAGAAATCCGTCAAGGGGATCATATTGCACATTTGTAGAGTCTGTTTCCTTTAGAATATAATCTATGAGATATAAATATAAATATAACATAATATGTGAGATATAAATAAATATAAATATAGAAATATATATGAGATATATGTATACATACACAGATGAGCGGAATACCCGTCTTTTGGGCTTCCGAAGCTTCAAGGAGACCGACCTGGAAGCTTGATGACCTCCTGCGGCGTCTCCAACTCGACCAACTCGACCTCCTTCTTGTGGGAGACCTGCCTCTCCTTGGCTTCGTTTGGGGTTTAGGGTTTTGGGGTTTGGGGTTTAGGGTTTAGGGTTTAGGGTTTAGGGTTTAGGGTTGAGGGTTTAGGGTTTAGGGTTTTGGGGTTGAGGGTTTTGGGGTTGAGGGTTTAGGGTTTAGGGGGTGCCTCTCCTTGGCTTCCTTTGTGGCTTTCGGTACCGCATGAAGATGATCGTGACAGTTTCCTGCTGTGGGTCACATAGTAGCACCCCAACGCCTGTCGGTCGTTGGAGGTTTCTATGGGGTCTGGGGATCAGGGTTCTAGTCTTCAAGTTTCGGGACTGGAAAGATGACGGTCACGCCCTACAACTCGGTTGTATTGGACAACTACTGAACCCTAAACCCTAAACCCTAAATCCCACAACCCAAACTACTGACTGTGTGGTGGACCCAAGGCCCAGAATCCGAAAAAACCCAACCCTAACTAAACCCTAGACCCTAAGCCCTGAACTGCCCTACTGGACAACGCCAGCGTCCATCTGCACGTCCTCCCTCTTCTCCTCGGCGATGCCCGCTATGACAGGCGAGCTCGGCGGACGCGCCGTGGGCGTGCCGAGTTGGTCCTAGGGGTTAGGGTTTAGGGTTTAGGGTTTAGGTAAGCTTTTCAGGGACCCTTTGGTGGGGTTTCTAGGGTTCAGGTACATACATGCGGGGTTTCATTGTATTCTATGTAGCCCGGGCAGAGGGTTGAGGGTTTAGGTATATACTTGCGGGGCTTCATTGTGTTCGATTGCGGCCCAAACAAACAACACAACGCACATAACTTCAAAGCCTAGGGTCTTTCAGGCTCAAAGAATGCCCGAAGCTGAAAGACTGGCCAAACTCGGAGCTTTCTTCCTTTCCGTCGCGGCCTTAGTGAAGGCAAGGCGCAAACGGGAGAGAGTTGCAAGAGTTCAGGGTGTACAGGGTGTATAGGGCCTAAGGGGTTGGGATTTAGGGTTCAGGGCCAAACAGAAGAAAAGCTTCTACATTGAGCGGTGCCTCATTGGAACGGTCAAGCGGGTTCCGCAGCCCAAAAAAAGGTCTCAAAGTCTCCAAAACGAACCCCATCCCCCTTAACTAGGGATTAGGACTGGGTGTTTAGGCCCCGATGCCCCTTGATGTAGAAGCCTAACAGGGGCCTCAGTGCGGACGAAGCGATGCTCCATGAATGGAGAAGGAAGCCTATGGTTGGAAGCGGATGTTGGGTCGCACTTTATCGGTCCCTCCGCCCACCTCCCCTTCCCCTAACTGAGTTGCTGAGTTCATAAGCCCCCCAGAAGTGTACACTTTCAGTTCTAGAGGAGACTATAGTATCCCAAAAAGTGTAAAGCGTACTCACTCAGCTACTAAGCTAAAGAGCGGACCCTACACCCCGCATACTAAGCTCCTGGGCTATGCTTGTCATTATCAACAGGTATTGTCTGTACAAGTGGCATGGTGGTGGGGTGGGCATAGCCAACCGGCGACACCAAGACGCATAGCACGCACGGGCTGCACAGCACGTGCTGGAACGTTCTTCTGCATGGACATGCGGTCTGCCGTCTACGTGATGGCCCCTTTGGCCCTAAACTCTAAACACCATATAGAAACCCTGTCCTAGCAAAACAAAGGCCTTACCTGCAGCTGCGAGACTTGCGAACATCGAGGATGAGCTGAAGCTTTCGCTTTGCCTGGGGAGGCAGCTTGGGGTCCTTTGGGCTCAGGGATGTTGATTGCAGGGCCTCAGGGTTTGCGATTTTTGGGTTTTAGAGTTTCAGGGCTTAGGGTTTGGGCAGGGACCAGCTGCAGGCTCCAGAGCCACCAAAGCACAGAGTCTTTCCGGGTCTTACTACTTTGGCTGCTGTTTCTGCAGGAGGTGTCGAGTTCAGAAACTCTTGGAGCTCGGCCCCCTGACCGGCAACTTTCGGCTCCACGCTCTTAAGGTTCGAAGCTGGGACCAGGGCTTGGGCTGCCCGAGGGCGGAAGCAGCTGGGTCATTGGGATCCTAGCTAGCAGCTAGTCGAGTCGTAGAGTTAAGGAAAAGGTTCCTGAAACAACCGTCGGAAATCAAGAATGACTAAAGGTATGTTCCTTCATGGGCGGTTGGCCCTTTACTCTAGACCCTGAACCCTTGTCCTCAATTGAGGGGGTGCGGGAGTCTCTAGGAAACTGTGGGACGACTCGCACCGCCCGAGAATCTGGCTGCCCAGATTTGGAGGAGCCATGGACCTTGGCGCACTTCTAGGGCTAACAGCCAGGATTTGGGTTGCGGGGTTCAGGCCTGCCCTCTTCCCCTGCCGTCTTCTCCAACCATGCACACCCGGAGCCATCACAAAGTCCCGTTCCGTTCAACCTGAAGAGCCTGAAGTTCTGCACATCGTGCTTGGTGAAGCAACATGGATAACTCGGTTGATGGCGAGCTTCATTTGTGCCAAAGCCAAAAAAGTACAAAGGAAGGTCAATGTTCAAGCGCCGCCAAACTACTGAACACCTTGAACCCCTGTCCCTGTCCAAGCACAGTTCTTTGACTTCAGCTGGTAAAACCTAAGACCTGAACCAGTAAACCCCCTAACTTCAAGCCCTAAACACTACTGACTAAATTCGAAGACCCTGGTGAACCCTATATCCCTACTAAGCCCTAGAGTCAGCCCGCCTGGGGACTCCAGTACCGCTTACTTCAGGAAGATTCGAAGATTCCTCAAATCTAAGAGGGTTCCTTATATGGGTTGAGGAGGACTCCTTGAAAATATGACGGCGTTCCCTTTCTGGTTGAAGGAATATTCATTAACATATAGTAGGGCTCCCTATTATGGTTTAAGGAACATCAAATAAGATGTTTCCTTGATGAGGGAGTATAGGAGTCTCTGACAAAAACCCAAGCACGATGTAAGGGCGCCCACGTGGGCTGACTTGCTCGCTGATCTGCTGGGGCTCAGGTCCTCCGTGCTGCCGCGCCTGCCGGACCATCAAGCAGAGGGCTCACGTGGGTTTTTTGTTCAGGGCTTAGGCTCTACGTAAAATCCCTTAAAACCCGAAACCCCAGGCCCTAAACCCCGGAAACTAAAACCTGAGCTCCGTGGGCTGCAGCAGAGGGGTTGTAGGGTTGTTGTGGCGCTAGGGCTGCACAGCGTCCATCCTTCCTGCGACCCGTATCGAGGGCCTGCAAGCAAGCAACGGTCTATGTTGAGAGATTGAACTCAAGGGTCCTAAGCTGTGATTCTTTTGCGGGAAGGGGTTTAATGTTGAACCCAAAACCCTCAACCCAAACCCTGCCAGCCCCTCGGGCGCCTCCATAGGGCAGCGCTTCCTGCAAAGCTTGAATTAGGCCAAGGAATCCCAGACCCCAATGGTACGAAAAAAAAACCCAAATGGTCGCAACAAGGTAGCCTCAGGCCAGGGCAGTCTGGGGGAAGGAGGTTTAGGGCTCAGGGTTTAGGACTCACGTTTCAAAAGGTGTCAGGGGTGTCAGGTGGTTTGGTGATGTTTGGTGGCTTCGAGGAATGGGGTGCAAGACTGTGCAAGCGAAATGATTCAGGAACCGATGGCCATCAATGATAACCTCAACCCCAGCCCCCTAAGCCCACATGGGGTTGCATGAAAGCCCCGAGTTAAATCTATTCATCCGTCCCAGGGTTATCGTTTGATTTTCTTGATTCTCGCTTTACAGGGTTTGAGGGGAAGAACCAACCATTTGGACCCGACGTTCCCGTGAGTTTTCGTGAATTTGTAGTACAAGCTTAGCACTGGAACCGACGTTCCCGTGAGCCGGCTGGGTTTTCGTTGATTTGTAGTACAAGCTTAGTACTGGACGCGGCGTTCCCGCGAGCCGGCTGGCTTTTCATTGGTTCGTAGTACAAGCTTAATACTGAAACCGGCTGGGCTTCGCTGATTTGTAGTACAAGCTTAGTACTGGAACCGACGTTCCCGTGAGCCGGCTGGGTTTTCGTCGATTTGTAGTACAAGCTTAGTACTGGAACCGACGTTCCCGTGAGCCGGCTGGGTTTTCGTTGATTTGTAGTACAAGCTTAGTACTGGATACGGCGTTCCCGCGAGCCGGCTGGGCTTCGCTGATTTGTGGTACAAGCTTAGTACTGGAACCGACGTTCCCGTGAGCCGGCTGGGTTTTCGTTGATTTGTAGTACAAGCTCAGTACTGGATGCGGCGTTCCCGCGAGCCGGCTGGCTTTTCATTGGTTCGTAGTACAAGCTTAATACTGAAACCGGCTGGGCTTCGCTGATTCGTAGTACAAGCTTAATACTGGAACCGACGTTGCAATACTGGAACCGACATTGCCGTGAGCGGGCTGGGTTTTCGTTGATTTGTAGTACAAGCTTAGTACTGGAACCGACGTTCGCGTGAGCCGGCTGGGTTTTCTGATTTGTAGTACAAGCTTAGTACTGGAACCGACGTTCCCGTGAGCAGGCTGGGTTTTCATTGTTATCATGTATTTGTAGTACAAGCTTAGTACTGGAATATCGCCTGCCTTCCCCGACATTACAAAGTTAACGTTTCATTTTCTTGATTGTCGTTTTACGAATCAGAAGCACTGCCCCAAACGCTTCGGGCAATTCCTTTCATAAATCGACTGCGCGAGGTTTTTATACAACCCACATGTGTTTGTATGTGTATATATATATACATATTTATTTATTTATTTGTTTAGTTATTTAGTAACTTATTTATGTATCGAGCGAGAGAGAGAGAGAGAGACCGATAGACACACAGATCATTAGATAACTTGCAAGTATACGCCGCCGTGTCATCGTATATATATATATATATGATTGATTGATCGAAATTGTTATGTTTGTGGGTTGGTGGACCCTAATTAAGGAGAACTCTGCTCCGAAAGGTAGAGCACCGGCCCCCACCCCCCACCCCCCGACCCCCCCCCACCCCAAAAACCAAAAAAAACAAAAAAGACTAAAGCCAAGGTCCCTACAAACCGCTGCGGGGGCGGGTTCGCCCTAAACCTAGGTGTAGGGCTTAGGGTGAGGGCTTCGGGCCCATGCCCGATGATGTTCTGAGCACCACCAACCCTCACCCTATGCCCTAGAAAGATGTCAGACCAAGGCCTGCTTGGCATTTGATGACACTATGGAAAACACAGGAAGACCGCCGAGAAGTGCTTTAGGGCTGAAAGACTTAGGATTCAAGCCGAAGAGAACCCTGAACCGCAGACAGCAAGCCCTATGACCTCTGATCCTTTAGTGTTGGAGCTCGAGGACCCAAGCCCCTAAACCCCCTAAACACCCTAAAGCCCAGAACTCTAAAACTTCCCAGGTCCCCAAGTGCCCGTTAAGATACCTTAGCCACCCCAAGAGGGCACCCTGGGTCCTCAGGCGCTCAAGCCCGATTTAGGGCACCCTACGTCCCTCTGGCAACGGATAAGCCTCCACACAAAGCCTGAGACCCTAAGCTCTAGAGCCCTAAACCCCGCAAACCCTAAACCCTGAACTCCACAGCTCTGACAAGCCATAAGTTCAAAACTGCAAAGCCCTATATACACCCCTAAACCCCCTAAACCCCTGCACCCCTAACCCCCTAAACCCAGAACCCTAGGCCCCTCCGGGTTTGGCACCTCGCAACTTGCGCGTGCTTTGCGCGAGGGCGCACGGGGCCTGAGGAGAAGGTACAGGCCCGGTGCCTACGAGTCTTGTGTGCAGAACTGTCTTGAACCAGAATCGATGGGCACCACCGGGCTGATACAGCTCAGGGCAGGAGCAGCGAGGTGCGCGATGCCGGGTGCAGGGTGTAGGGAGTTTCGGGTGTAGGGTAAACCCTCAAGCCCTAAACTCCCTCAACCCATTTCCTCTACGCGCGCCTCCCGCACGCCGGGCAATTCTTTCAGAGTCTCCTCTGCCTGACATTAGGATGGGTGGTTCTTGGTGTATGGGAACCCTAAAGGTGTACTTATCTATATGTACATATATTTATATACACATATAGTCTTTGTTCGAGCTTCAGTGTATATACATACATGCGTAGGGCAGAAATTGGGTAGTTAAGGACCCAACATAACGGCTCATCTAGGGAGCCTGGGTTCTCCAAAGTAAGATCTTCTCTTTCCCAAGGGCCTACCCATGTAGTTCTGCTTTCCGTGAAGTTGAGACGAACGGCACTACTGGAGCACCCCAATGTGACACATGTCGTTTAGCAGCTAGTAGTGTCTACAGTAGTGTTTAGTGTGTGCTTAGTTTGTAGTAGTGTTGAACCAATGTGAGCTGCACACTGAGCGATAGGAAGCAAGCCAGTGAGGCGTATCCACAGCGGAGCAGGGCGAAGCGCGGGGGTGGGGGGACATCCCAGCACAGACAGACCAGGACACCGACATGTCCGATTGCAGGCCAGGCCAACGAATTTTCGAGAACTTTTCCTTGCCAAGGCTGGACGAAACTCTAAACCAACCCTTGACCCTAAGGAACTACCCTTGAAGCTGCCGGCCTGGTCATCCACGGCACCGGGCGGACCTGCTTTGATGACCGCCAACGAACCACCAATCCCGAAGCCCCAAGCCCCTAAAGCACTCAACGCACCAAAAACCCTTAGGCCAAAGCCCCTCAAGCCACCCGCAGACCCTAAACGCGAAAGCTTAAATACTAAGAATTAAAACCGACACCCTAAATGGGGCCGACCAACTTGTTCGGACCCTTTCTTGCGTCCGTAAAAACTCATTGTCCTTATATGTTATCGGCTACCGAGAAGAACTCATAGCTCAAGCCCTACAAGCCTAACACATCCCTGAACCTACTCAGGGCCTTGGAGGTCCTTGCGAAAACACGGATGTTGGGCTTTACAGGGTTCAGGGTTGTACACCAAGTAGCCAGAACTAGAGCCATATGGGTGTTTACGAAATACGGGACCCTAATATAGGCCCCTTAAAGAAGGATTCCCTTATGATAAGGACCCCAATAAGGTACCCCCTAATTTCGGAAACCCCCATATGGTAAGTTAGGCCAGGGCAACCCTGCAGCCCAAAGCCCTCTCACACATACGACCTACACCCGGAGCACGGAAGACACTTAGCTTGGAACCCCAACCCTAAACACCTACACTGTACTCCCAAACACCTTTGAAGATACCCTACACCCGTAGACCCTTATCAAAGAGCCAAAAACAATCAGTGATACCCGTACATACTACGTAGTATTGAAAGCAACAATTCAAAAACCCACCCATTCGTTGCAGTAGACAGTGTCCCAACCTTAAAGCCTAAAACCTAAGCCCTCATCGACATTTGTTGGACCGTAGGGTGTCCTAAACCCTAAAGCCTGAAGCCTCTACCCGTTCAACCCCAAACCGCAGTACTTGCGCGGGCGGACCTGGAACCTCCGGTGCCTCCAACGTCTCGGCGAGCGCGGTAAGCCCCTGGTGTCAGTGGGACGCAATCCAGTGGAGGCTTCGGGGCATGCCCCGGAAAAAAACCCGGGCTGTCTTAAGAAAAGCTTCGGGAAACCCCTAATAAATCTCGAGAAGCCCTTCGTGAGGAGCCTATTTAAGCCGTTGCGGCTCAGCCTGGGTTTTTTTGCTGATAGGGCTTACCCAGGACATCCCAAACTCTACAGGAACCCCTGTGGACCCATCGACACCATCTGAAGGACCTGTTTCCACACCCAGGCAAAAGCGTATCAAGCAGGAGGCTCCGGCCACACAAGCCCTGCCATACTGCTGACCTTGTATGCGCTCAGTGCCTGGCCGTAAGAAGGTGCGACGACCGCGCGAGATCCGAGTCCTGACCTGACATGAGCCGTGTCAATCACCGACAAGGTTTAGGATTTTGGGTTGTTCAGGGTCTATAAGGCTTGGGGTTTAGGGCTTGACTATCGCTCCTCTTGTGTGATTTGAAAAGGTCTGCTTCGCCCATCATGGCCCGCAAGGGGACACAGCTTCTGAGTTGCTGAGTTCATCAGCCCCAAAAAGTGTACACTTTCAATTCTATAGGGGATTCTAATGATTCTAGTATCCCAACAAGTGTAAAGTGTAGTCATTCAGCTACGAAGGCTGTAGGGTTCAGGGCTGAACCTTCAACCCTCAACGATTCATGTGAAGGGTTCGTGAAGGCATATGCTGCCCATGAAGAGCCACTGCTCGCAAACCGAGCGATGTAAACCTTACCCATTAGCAAGTGCTGAAGCACATGTTGGGATACCAGGGTCCCTTGGAAGGGCCCCCTTAGTCTTACTAGAACACCCTACATAACCCTTTTCTACTGTTTACAAACTTGAGTAGGTAGCTTCTGGGGTCCCTTACAGTGTCCGTTCCTGTAGTCCCTTAAACACAGGGCTTCGGGTTTAGGGCATAAGATTTACAAGGAGTTTTGCGTTTAGGGTAATTAGAAGCCTAAGCTGAACACGCAAAAACATTCCGAAATCCCGAGCGTCCACACACCCATGCCGGTAGGAATCGAGCACGTAAAAGGATCGTTCGAAGCCCCTGGCCCAAAAACTCTAAGCCGCACGAGTACGAAATCCTCTAAACACTATCCCAACTTCGAAGTCGCTGACCTGCTGGCTGGTTCTTTGTAGGGGATGAGGGAATGAGGTACCCTATTTTATCCCTTGAAGGATATATATATATATATATAAATATAAATATAAATCTATATATATATATATGTAGGGCCCTCATTCCCCATTCCCTACTAAGAACCTGGGGGGGGGGGCCTGTGTGATCCTTGGAGGTGCACCAGCCAAGGTCGCAAGCCTCGAGGGCATCCCCCGACTTGGAGGGGGGTTTAGGGTTTAGGGTTTAGGGTTTAGGGTTTAGGGTTTAGGGTTTAGGGTTGGTTTCATCGTTTTTCTTAGTTGTCCAGTAACCTGGTGGAATTCAAGGTTAACCTTTGGGATTATCAGGGGATTATACTACCCCAAAAAGGTTGAAGGTTACCTACTCTACTACTAAGTTTTTGCTTAAGAAACCACCTAAAGAGTAAGAAGGTTCTTCCTTACTGGGGGCTCTTAAGCAAATAGTAGTTCCAGGGTTTAGGAATGAGTGTTTTCAGGGTTGAGAGTTTCAGGCTTTGGGGCCTTCGGGATATTAGGATTCAGGGTTTCGTGCTTTAGGGTTGGGTTGTTCGGGTCGAGGGTTTCTAGGGTTCAGGGGTATAGGGTTTAAGGGTTCAGGGTTTAGGGACCTAGGCAAGGCCATGGCGCACTCATCGGGCCTTGCCCGTTCTTTTCGTGTGCAGAGGCGCTGCTCCACGAGTTTGCGTTAGCAGTCATTCCTGGTAACCGGCTACTTCAGGGCCAGCAGCCCTCAAGGCTGAGGATGTTGTTACTCCACTTCCGGCATTTAGGCCGCAACTCCCTCCGTCCCGGAGTCTTGAACTCGGAAGCCCGAGGGTTTCACAAAGGCCCTAAGCCCACAACAGGAACATGGAAACATGTAATCCCTTCCCCCTAATATATTAGACGGGGGGCCCCCCTCCCCCCCCCTTTAAAAGCTCGAAATGTGTTTTGATGATTAGGGGGAGGTTCTTATCGAAATGTCATAATTAATTAGACTTCGGGGTTACTCAAGTAATCAAATTACTTAAGTGTGGTGTAAACTGAAAGAGAGAAAGAGAAAGAGAAAGAAAAAGAGAAAGAGACAGAGAAAGAGAAAGAGAAAGAGAGAGAGAGAGAGAGACAGAGAGACAGAGAGACAGAGAGACAGAGAGACAGAGAGACAGAGAGACAGAGAGACAGAGAGACAGAGAGACAGAGAGACAGAGAGACAGAGAGACAGAGAGACAGAGAGACAGAGAGAGAGACAGAGAGACAGAGAGACAGAGAGACAGAGAGACAGAGAGACAGAGAGACAGTAGAGCTCAACTCTCGCAGCATAGCAAGGCTCAGACAGAGCCACTGAGACACACACACACACACACTCAGCTACTCTGTCACTCACTCGCACACACACACACTCACTCTACCCCCCCCCTGCCTAATTCGGAATAGGGTTTAAAAGGCGGGGTCGGTTTCGGCAGGATTTTCCGGAAAGCGTTTTTTTATTATTAGGGTGGTCTTTAGCAAAAGGGGGAAGGGATTACCCTGAATGATTGGGCATATTTGCGGGACGTGGGTTGCCCTGGGTAGCCCTAAACCCTAAACCCTAAACCCCAAACCCTAAATCCTAAACCCGAAGTCCTAAGCCCTAAGCCCTGAACCCCAAACCCTAAGGCCCTAAACCCCAAGCCCTAAGCAGGCGGCGCCTTGCAAGGTCGACTCCGCGACGGAGCCCACGGAAAAACTGGCCGGTCGCGCCTGGTAAGCAGTTTAGGGTTGGAAGGGTTTTAAAGGTTTTTAGGGTTTTAGAGGTTTAGGGTTTTAGGGTTGTTAGGGTTTTAGGGTTTTAGGGTCTTAGGGTCTTAGGGTTTTAGGGTTTTAGGGTTTGAGGGTTTTAGGGTTTGAGGGTTCTAGGGTTCTGGGGTTTCAGGATTTTAGGGCTTTAGGGTTTGTGAGAAGCCCAACCTCACCATCCTGAAGGTTTGGGTGTAGGGTCGCCAGGGTTTAGGGATTCTCGGGCTTAAGGTTCAGGGCTTCTAGGGGTTCTTGGGGTTCAAGGTGTTGGCATTGGGGTTTGGGGTTCCTAAGCTTGAGCCTGAAGTTTACACCCTGTGGCTTGGATCAACCTGTGGCTTGGATCAACAAGCACTCCCTTCAACACCGACGTAGCCAAGATGATTCCTGAAACGTTGAGTCGCCCCTAGCCGGCCCCTAGACCACACGCATCTCAACTGCAAAGACTTAAACACGAAAAACGAGCACCCATAGGCAGACCCTAAGTCCCGGCCTAAAAGCCTCTAAGCATCTTCAACCTTCAGGATCTACGCTGGTCCGCGCCCCCAAACCACTGCGTAAGCCCTACTCCCTTCAAAAAGCAACCCGAAGTCCTGACAGCACCTCAGGAAGAGGGCGATGTTGGGACATGAAGCCCTAAAACCCAAAACTTTCCAACCCCAAGCCCGAACTAAACCTTGAACCCTTCTAAACTCAGAACTTCCTCAACCTAAACCCTGAATCCTGAACCCTTACATCTTAACCACCAAGCCATCAGACGCCAAGGCTGGAGCTTGCCACCCTTCTTCGCAGATCCCGGGCGCGGCTGTCCTCCCGAAGGTCGCTACACGCCCGGCGTGCTTAACCCAGGGAGCCGGGTACCCTGTTATCAGGGAAAATACCTTAGCTATACTCGCAATAGCAAGGATACGATGCAAAAACGCAGACAGGGCTAACACCCCCCCGGTCCCCCCCGCCCGCGCGTCGCGCACCCCCCCCCCCCTCCCCTAAGCGCCCCCTTTCCCCGGGAGAGGGGGGGAGGGATATATAGATCCCAAGATTCCCCATAGCTTCGCTGATCCGTACATCGTTTTGGGGCTCTGGTCATGGTTTAAAGATCTGGGACATACTGTTGATGGAGGAAATCTTTCATCACCTCAGAATGGCTAAGCTAAGATTGATTTCTTGTCGTCGAAAAGTCTGTGGGTTCCCGTGGCTTTGCTTACGTATTGTGCTACTTGTCAGTAAGTCGATGGTGCAACCATCAACAGTATGAAATATACGTAATTCTTAAAGAAGGGATATTGGGTTCCGGGGCAGGTTTAAGCATGCTTCCACCCATGTGTTCGGACGCTGCATGTGTTGTTACACTTTGCCGTGACTCTTCCCATCCAAAAGCAGCTACCTCAAGAGGAAGCCTACACAGCACCCCATGCCATGAGGTAAACGGCGCAAAGCTGATCTCCAAAAAACCTGCCCCCGCCGACCCTACAGCCCTAGACCCCAAACCCGGCACAATGTGCACCCACAGGTGATGGCCTGGTCGATGCGGGAGACACCAGACGTCCCTAGGTTAAGGGTCGAGGGCTTAAGGGTTTTGATCTTCGGGGCTTATGTAGGAGGGGTCGGGGCATGGGCAACAGTCCCAAAACGCCAAAACGAGGGCAGCTGGGATAACATGGCCCGACCCACAATAATTTCCCCCCCGGGGGGGGTTTCCTCAGGCGACACTCAAATCCTGCACCCCTACCCAGACTCTCAGGATCTCGCGCAGCCGCTAGTGACAGTGTGCCTCGCCAAATGGCAGTTTTTGTGGTGGGTCGGATGACTAGGGAACAAGCTTGAAAACGATGTAGGGGCCGACCTCTTCATTCGGGGATGCACCTCAACCTGTATAGAAACAAGGCAGAGTCCCTCCACAACCCACGAAGCCCCAGCAACCCTGAACCCTAAATCCCCGTAACCCCCAGAAGACCCGACACCCTTGGGGGCATCCTGAAGTTGAAGCCATGTTGGACATGTTTAGGGTTTAGGGTTTAGGGTTTAGGGTTTAGGGTTGGGCAGCAGCAATCTTAAGCTTTGGGCGCAGGCTTGTGGTTTGTGGTACATACGATAGGGGCCTATTCGGTTTAGGGTTTGCAGAGTTCGGTGGTTTGCTGAGTAGTCTGCATGGAAGATGTGAGGGATGTTAGGGGGACAGTGTTGGAAACAACTTCAGCTCCTGTATTCAGTGAGGGCTATTCCTAAGTTCAAACATATATCTGTATAAATAAATATACATATATGTATACATGTATATGTATACATATGTATTTAGGGGTTTTAGGGGCTTTTTAGTTTAGGCCGTCGGGGCTTCAGGGGGACATCAAATGAGCGAAGCTTGGAGTGCGGCGCTCTTTCTCCGTGGACCTGCGCAGCCTGCCAGGGACTCTCTGCCCTGGAAAGACTCGGCTTACCCTAAACCCTAAACCCTAAACCCTAAACCCTAAACCCTAAACCCTAAACCCTAAACCCTAAACCCTAAACCCTAAACCCTAAACGCCATAAACTGCAAAGCCCCTTCTAACAACCCCTGAAAGCCTTAGGCCTAACCCCAATCGCTAAGGGTAATTACATGGTCCCCTAGTATTACTACCCTTGAATGGGGAACCCTCATGAAACTCTTATATACCCCATAAAGCATACGGGTCCATGTAACTACCCTTAGACTTAGACCCTCGAAGCCCACACACCCTAAGGGATAAGGTTCCCCAAGCCTCTACTCCAAAACCCACAAGCCTGTACTGAGGCTTGAGCTGGGGAGAGGATTTTAGGGTTTTGGGTTTAGGGCTGGGCGCTGAGAGTTTGGGGTTTAGGGGTGTATGGTTTCCTAAAGCCGTGAGCTCACGCGGCACAACGGCATAGCCCAACCCTACGAAGAGTTTTGGGTTTACACGGATAAAAGGGCTTAGAGGGTTTAGGGTAAGAGGGTTTGAGGGTTGTCAGGTTCTACGGGCTCATCGTCTTTTCCAGAAGGCCTATCCTTCTCAGCCCTACACCCTAGAGCCTAAGTCCTAAAACCCTAAACCCCAACCCCTTAAACCAGCCTTAAACACCCCTCAACATCGAACCGAACACCCTTAAACCCTTAAACCCTCCGAGCCCCGATGAACTATCCACCCCCATCCTAACAACCCTACGTCTCTAAACGCTAAAGGTGTATTCCATGGAAGGGTTATTGACCTCTCTGGGAACCCCTAAACCCTAAACCCCGAACCCTAAACCCTAAACCCTAAACCCTAAACCCCCAGCCCCTGATTGCCCTGAAAAACGATGCCTTTCGGAGAAGGACAGCAGCAGCCGGTCGCGTGGGGCGGAGGCCGCCCGGCACAGGGGAGTCCTTTGTGCGGCCGTGTTTGGGGGGGGGGGGTTTAGGATTTAGGGTTTAGGGTTCAGCAGCTCCGGATCGAGCAGTTCTAGTCGTGCAGAGCGTAGACCCCAAAGATTCCCATAACAATAACGAAATAAAAGGACCTACTTTGAGCGCCGATGGCTGCGTCTGCGATAGACCCTCTCGTGCGAAATCCAAGGCGCCCTGAAGAAGGAATACCTGCCCACTCTGAATCTTAGAGCCACAACGTTCAAGACTGAGGGCCACGGCCATCGCGAGTCGGACTCTGTCCAAGCCCCATGCCTGTCTGCACAAAAGCTGCCTCAACTCTGCACCCAAATGACAAACTTGGATAGTCCTCTAGACTATGGGTTTTTACCCCAGTAAGGGTACCCTTAAATGTAATATACCCCAGAATAGTATCATCCTAACCCCCATAAGGGTACCCCTATTTTCGGAAACCCCCATATGGCTTCTGTTGGGATTCCTATCAGAATACAGCGCCTCATCGTTAAAGTAGGGTGCCCAAAAAGGGACCATGATGTAGAACACGCTTCCTGCCTTGAATGCCTCAGCATGCTGCTGACGAGGGGGGAGTCCAGTAGAGGAAAGCCCGAGGCGGCGGTTTTGCGGCTGAAAATCCGAACTTGTGTTCGAAGGCGACGGCTGAGGGGGCTTGGGGCTTGGGGCGTGGTATCCCTAAGCAGCCGGTTTAGGGTTTGGGGCCTCATGCCTCTTAACTAAGGAGTTGAACCTTAGTTCATTAGAAGGTACACGTGAAGGCAATTGTGCCGCATTCCCTGACGAAAGCGCAGAGGGCTGAAGGCTCCCGCTGACGTCTAAATCCTAAACCCAGTATACACAAAACCCTCAAGCCCGAAATCCTAAACCACAACTAAACCCTAATTTCACCCCAAACCCCAAACCCTAAACCCCAAACCCTAAACCCTAAACCCCCCAACCCCAAACCCCAAACCCCAAACCCCCAAACCCCCAAACCCCCAAACCCTAAACCCCAAACCCCAAACCCCAAACCCTAAACCCTAAACCTTGGTCCCGGCCTGGCCGCAGCTCGGGGCTTGCGCGGCATGCACTTCGTAGTGCACGCCGAGAACAGGAGAATCGGACGGAGGCTTGTTCGAAATAAGGGCTTGCAGGGTTTAGGGTTTAGGGTTTAGGGTTTAGCGTTTAGGGTTTAGGGCTTGCAGGGCGGTTTTGGGGCTTGCGGGGCTTCGGGTTTGGGATTTCTCGTTGAAGGGTCCTGTGTTCAACCCTCTGGCACACAGCAACACTCCTGACCTCCCATCTTAAACAGAAACTGTCGTGTTTGGCACCATGGACTGGACTGACTGGCTACAAGTGGCTACTCCAGCGCCCCATGGGTTGCTCAGAGGGATCTGGCCCAAAAAAAGGTGAACTGGCAGCGGAGCGCACGCCTGCCGTTAGGGTTTGGGGTTTAGGGTTTCGGGTGTAGGGTTTAAAGTTTAGGGCCTGGGTTTAGGGTTTAGGGTGATTTTAAGGCGATTGGTACGTAGCTACTTAGGCTCCTTCCAGTACACGCAGGTGCGCTCGCCTGAAACACTAAACCCTCAACCGAACTCCCAACCTTAAACCCCATAAACCCTATCCACCCCATGCCATAAACACGAACAATCTTAAAACCTTCTGTTAAAACACCTCTGTCTGTTCGTACCCCCCCCCGCCCCCACCCCTTCCAGGTGTCCATGTTGCCGCCTTCCCACCCCATGTTGGGATCAACTTGGGCCTGCCTTGATCATTCTGGCTCCCATCTTTCCCCCATCTTCTGGCCAACTTGCCCGTTTGCAATACAAAACTGCAAGACAGCAAGCACATTTATAGGGCCACTCTAGCCCCTACAACTTGAGTCAACACTGTAAAGCCACCACGCCACAAGCCCCTGGCGTACAGGCGGATGTAATCAGGGCTCAGAACAAGCTAGAGTGATGCCATAGTAGCTGCACAGTACCTGTGTAGTATCTATATAGTTCCTATACTTATAAAGCCTATAGTTTCTGTACCTCGACAAGATGCAAAAGCAGCTGTACGGTACCTTTGTATTATCTACAGATTTTCCATAAATATGTAGCCTATACAGTTCCCATACCCAGACAGGATCTATACACTACCTGTAAAATT
The DNA here is from genome assembly GCA_905221605.1 of Symbiodinium natans. Classification (NCBI taxonomy): domain Eukaryota; class Dinophyceae; order Suessiales; family Symbiodiniaceae; genus Symbiodinium; species Symbiodinium natans. The sequence continues at coordinate 872,792 of CAJNDS010000380.1, read as the reverse complement.
CCTATGTACTGCCTGCATCGTAGCCGTACTACATTGCACCTGTATAGTGCCTGGATGGTAATTTACAACCCTTAACTACAGTGCCTATACAGCCTTCTAGCCCTTGTAGTCCATACGTAATACCCATACAGTACCCGTGAGCGTTCCTGTTTTGTTCCTCTTCTTTGCTTGGCGCACTGGTGGGCTCAAGCTTGCTCACTAACGCAGGGCACAGGAGAAGCTGGAGCAGGTCTAGGCCCAAGTGTAGCCGACACTTGGGGGGGGGGGGCCTACTAGTAGTACCAGCGCAACTCGTGAAGTCTACTTGGGAGCTATTTGACTGCTTAGGCTGCTTTAAGTTGAAGCCTGGCTAGAGAATATATTTAGACCAGTTATATGGGCACCATACCTGGGTAATTTGTTGGCACTGTATAGCTACTGTGGGCATGACCCTAGCCTATCCTGAGCCCCGCTCATGTGGTAATAATGTAGCCCAACAACTCGAAACGTGACTTGAAGTAAAAGTCAAGCTACTCCAGAAATACCTGTTTTACTTAATGGAACTCCACATTGACCAGAGCAAACGAAACGAACCAGCACGTTGGGCTGTTCGTGTGACAGCGCAGAAGAAATAGTCGTGGCAGTTCACATGCGTGCTTAGAAGCATGGAACTGTTTGTCATCTACACTAAGAAGTGCCCGGCTTCAAACGTGGCAAGACGTGGCAAAAGTCTAACTCAGCTTTCTCCTGACGGCACGGCCATCCAAGCCCTCCACTTCTTCAGGCCTCTTTGTGGAGCCTTGCAGCGTGTTCGGGAACTCAAGCTTCGCACACCGGACCTTACGCGAGTTAAAATCCAAAAAGCCCTCGCCAGTGCAGCGCATCCCACATGCCTCGAAGAAGGGCACTGCGTTGAGTGTGCTCTCCACGTTTTTGATAAACGGGCCAGCACTTTTCATCAGTGCCCGTCCGACACCCCGGCGCCAGTGGTCAGGATGCACATAGAGTGCCGTTAGTCGGCCAGTGCGGGTTCCGACCACTGCAAAGCCTGTCAAGAATTCAGAATCGTCACTGTGCTGGCTATCCAAGTACAAAAAGATGTTGAAGGTGGGTGGCAACTTCATGTAGTAAGCAGGTGTTACTGAGCTCACCAGCTCAGCAAGGTCATCGGCATTGTAATGCCCAGCAGCACCAGCCTGAATAGCTTGCTGCTGAAGCTTCACCATGTCTTCAGCACCTTCCTTATTCACGTCCGTGCCACAATACTTTCGAAGGGCCATGCGGGACAACACCAATCCAGCAGCAAAGCATCAACGCCCAATCCTGATGGAGACCTTGTGCTCGAGTCTCACATGGGCTGGCGTTTTCAAGAAGGAACATGCCGCCAGTAGGTGCCAAGTAAAACCCCTAAACCCACACGCAAACCCTATACCCTAAAACCCTAAAAGCCCAAAACCTTCAACCCCAAACAAACCCTCGAAAACCCTAGGAACCCTGGAAGCGTAAAACCTTGAACCCTAAACAAACCCTTAGAAACACCAGGAAAACCCAACCCTAAATTGTAAAACCCTAAACCCTAAAGCCTTAAAAACCTACTCCTAAACCACCCTTCCCCCCCCCCCCCCCCCCCCCCTGTGGGAACGCAGCAACTCTGCGCCCTAAACTCTGAGGAGTTCTAGGGTTTCAGGGATTGCTGTATAGGGTTCAGCACTCTAAAGGTATTCCATATTGGCTTGGGGTGCAGGCTCAAGGCTACGGAAGGTTTTGGGTTTATGTACAGTTTAGGGTGTGTGTCCATGCTGTAACTGTAGCGGGTGGAGAGTGGAGGTGCTACAAAGGCTCAGACTGCTAGAGACATCACGCAACGCACCCTGAACCCCACATCCGAATTGGTTTCAGGTTGAGGGGTCTAGGGTTTAGGGTTTAGGGACGGATACATGGACCCGAGTCGCGAACAGCGCTTCACTTTCTTGGGGCTGACTCACGATGTTCGCGGGTCTGTCTTATGTACAACCTTGGCCAGTGTGGCCGTGAGCCGTCCACAACGGAAGCTCCTACTATTTACGGTTCAGGGTACAGTACATAGAAGGAGCACGGCTGCAACCGCTAAATCTATAGCCATGAGCACAAGATGTGTAATAATGCATCTAGTTTATGGTAATGGTAGTAGCAATAGTAAACGAGAAATAAGAAGGGCAAAAAGTACTAGTAATGGAAATGGAAATTGCAAAATACAAACGGTCGTAGTAAGAACAACTGCAATAAGCAGAATAATAGCAGTGTAATCGCAATACTACCAGCCATAGCAGTGGCAGCTATAGCCATATTCATAGTCATGGCAAAAGTACTGCTGGCAAGAATAATACTGCCAATCGGCAAACAGGCTTTCATAGTACCAATAGATGACAGGAAGTAGTGACTACCATTTAGCAACAACAAGTAAGACTTGGCAATCATTAACTAGTAATGATTATTTAGTACAGAATACGTAATCAGCAGATAGGGCAGATGGTACTCTCTAACTAGAAAACAATTTTCAAGATTCATCATTTCGTATTTGGTATTTGGTATAGCAACTTCTAGTTATTACTGGCAGTTCGTAAATAGCCACTGCAGATCTGTGACTTGCAACTAGCAATTAGTACTTGCCAAAGAACAGTCATTGTAATCACAAAATCGTGTTAGTATCATCATCATCGCCATCATCATCGTCAACATCATCACTATTTCGCTGTCCGCAGTTCTGGCACAGCAACTAGCAAATGTATTTTCGATCCTTATATGACATATTATATGAATATCACGACTCCTACCGCTTCAGAAGGGGCGATTGTGCAGAACCTACTATGAGTTTTTCTGACGTGGTGAAGGAGCCGACAGAGGCGCGGCGTCCGGAGGACTCATTGATCATCTGGTGGCGCCACTTACCGGTGCGCTTCCTGAGCACGTCCAAGCATGTCCGGCTTCAGGGTTTAAAGTTCCCAACTGTAGGGCTGCATCTTGCAACGGTCCAAGAGACACGGACAAGGCCCTCGCCGACGGCGCCAATCGCCTCCACAGATCTGCCAGCACCTGCGCTTGGTTTTGGGGCTTGGAGGTGTTATGCATCCAGGGAATGCACATTTTGGGCCTTCATCATGGGCTCAGGCTTCGAAGTTTCAGAGTTTACCGGGCTGATAGGATTGAGTTCATGTATGTTGTTGTTGCATTGCTGCTTGAGTCATGTGACGCGCTCTCGAATTCAAGAAAGATCAAGCCGCTACAGCAGCCGTCTTGCACCATCGAATCTGCGGCCCAGCATACCGCATTGCGAGCTTCTGGGTGCAAGTATGAGGTGACCCCCTTCTACCGCAGCACGGAACCTGGATCCAGAAACACGACCAGAACCATGACTCTTTACAAGGACGGCGAGCTGCCAGCTGAGGTAAACGGCTTGGAGGGCATCATACGAAGCTGCATCTGGCGCTCTGCGCGCTGCTTGCAGCAAACAATTTCTGTCAATGCTTGCGTGTAGAGCCCACGAAAGAAAAAGAAGAAACACATCCTTGAAGGACTCACACGTGACAAGCTCATTTCCAATCGACTGAACAGCAGCATCCGAGTCAACAGCAACTTCAGTGTCCGTGTCATGCTGAGGCTCATGCTCTACGGGGCGCAGCAAAGTCCAAAATGGTGCAGGGCCAGCAGTCTTGACAGCAGGTCGCTGGCCAGACTTGCCAACGGAGACGACTGAAACCCGTTCCCACTCAACGCTTCCGACATCAGACTCCATGCAAACCGTCAAGCACTTGGGATTCTTCCTGAGATGCATCTGCAGACGCTTGGTCGTCCAAAATTCCGTGCCGCAGACCTGGCATCGGGATCCGAGGAATCCTGCAGCAATCCCTGCTCGTCCATGACTCTTCTGCTTGTGCGCAGCAAGCGCACAGGGTGTGGAGAAAAACCGCTTGCACAACTCACGTATGCAGTTTCCTTGAGAAGGGGGCCCGGGCAATCTACAGCAGACCCCTCCCATGTTCCTCAGGCACTCTCTGGCATATGCATTCGCAAGTAGACGACTGTGCATGTCGCCTCTAGTCTTCTTAAGGGTCCTCGAGGCCAGTCTGACCGCACGCTTGCCTTCATCTGCAACTGTCCCCAAGTCACGCAACAACTGAGTGATCCCGCCAGACACAGTTCGCTGCACGCTGCAAGTCGGCCACAACTGCAATAACGCATGCCAAGCAACCGCATTTTTCCAACTGTTCCACCAGAAAGGGGCACGCAAGCTCGGCAACCATTAGCATCCAACGGGCTCTTCGTTCAGCAAGCGCCTCCTCTGGAGTCAGGATGGCCAGCAATTCACACACTTCAGCATCAGTCATGCCCTGACTTGAGACTCGGCAAATGGGTCTCACGGCCCTCCGACACCAAGACATGTATCTGGCATGAAAGAACCTGGACTCCCCTTTGGTCTTGAAACATCAGAAACAAGCGCCATGCAAAAATTTTCGCAACACGAGAGACTCCAGCAAGTGCGTTTTTTCACAGAGCTGCAGCGCCATACTCCAGAACAGCATCTTACGAAGACGCTTGAAAACACCTTCAGCTGCGCAGGCTCTGTTCTTCATGTCAGACATGGCATGCCCATCCGCCGCAACAATGCCGCCAAGGTGTGTGTATTCCGTCGTCAAGCACACAGCAGTCTGCACGCCCCTGGACAAAACGACAGGAACGCTGGGGTCGTCAGAACAAAAAAGTTGCTGCTTCAGCTGGCGGCTGCCGTGACCTTTCAGCACGAGCAGCGCCTCTGTTTTGCCTCTTTGCAGATTCAAGGAAACACCGATGCTGAGCAAGCAGCTATGCACAATCGGGACAGCATCCTGAACCTGTTGGACAGCTAGCTGCGGAGTGTCTGCCTCAAGCATCACCCCAAAATCATCAGCCCAACCAGCGGCAGGGCCTTCGAAGCCCGAAGTCGAGGTCACAAGCAATCCGCGTTCCTCAAGCCGACTGCGCAACCGTTCCAGGAACAGGGATCCCAAAAAAACAAATAAGATATCAGCGAGCGGCGCGCCAGGAACGGTTCCTGTTGTCGTGAGGTAAAAACGGCCAAGCTCAGGCTGCAAGCTCATCCACGACCCCTCAAATGTGGATCGGATGAAATTTTTGATGCCGCTGGCCACCCCCGCTTCCGTTAACAAGCCCGGTCCCCAAATCAAAGCCGCAAATCTCGCTTGCACCTCAGGATCCGCATGAAGTCCTTCAAGGAAAGTCTGCATTTCTTGCGCGGTCTCAAAGCCTCCATTGTCAATCAGCAGCTGCCTGAGGGCACTGTAATATGCATCTTTACCGTCTATAAATAAGACAGCACCATTTTTTTGTTTGGTGTGAAGCTGTTCAACGTGGCTTCTGATGTACGTCATTGGGAGTTCCAGCGGCAACCCCTTTGGGCTGCCACATTGCGCCGTGTGCGCCATGCGTTTGAAGTTCTGCATGAGGTGAACTCTGACTGCACGCCCGGCTGCTTTCTGCGAAGCCTCCATACATATGATGTTCCTCCAGCCGGTGCGATCAGTGAGCGCCTTTCCTGCCTTTGGGACAGGACATCCACGTCCTCCCTTCCAAAGCACAGGACAATCTGCCCTGAGAACCATACGCAAGATCAAGGGCATGTGGGTTAGGGCAGCGTCATAAGGGGCAGCCTTATAGGCCTCTGCCGGGATTGACGAAACCCCTGCCGCTTTGGCCGACTTCAACGCAGAGAAGCAACACGCACGTTGAGCAACGTCGGGCATTTCACTGGCATCGACATCAACCGCGACGCTGTCACTCTGCTGCTGGTGCAATTCCTCGACGCGACAAGGGACGGCACGCTCAGCCACAGCGAAATGCTGTGCCAACACAGGCAAGACTTGACCCCTGCCAACATACGTTTCACCGTTGTCATGTAGGATCGGAGCGGGCTGAAGTGGCCGATAGCGACGTCCAAACTTGAGCATGCCTCGAAGCAAGCTCGCCAACTCAGCAGAGCCTTCAGTCCTAGCTTCCGCAACCGACCGCCTCACAAAGTTTGCCGCATCAACAGCGCTCATGACGCGGAAGGTGTGAGTCAACCTCCGAATTGAAACAGCAACCCGAGCTCTACCGAAGCGCAACTGCTTGCACCTCCGCAACCAAGCACGTGCTCTGCAAGTCTCCCCACGCCAAGCTCCCCAACAAGCGTCCAACAACCCACTGTCGGCAAGGTCACGCAGTCTGCGAAGCAGCCTTCGTGCATGTCGCCTCTGACGGATGACAGCCCATGTTTGCTCGGATGCCTGTTGTAGCCTCGGTCTCTGCCGTGACAATGGGCAGTGGTGCTCAAGATTTGCTTTGATGTGAGAATTCAACTTAGAAAGGTACGCGTCAGCAGTTTCTTCCCATTCAAGCAGTGGAGCGCTGCGAAAAACATCTCTCATGACCTGACGGCCCTCTGCTGTGAGCATGGCCCTGCGATCAAAAACAACATTGCGCCGACTTTCCTCAACTTGATCTTTCCAGCTTACACGCACGTGGAGCGGAGCATGATCGAAGCCATGGACGTCAGTGAAATGAGGCAGCCCCCCAAACGTTTGCGCATGTCCCCCGAGCGGATCCGGTAACAAGACAAAGCCAAGGCACGCAGGACGCCCGACTGGACTAACCCACGTTACAACGTCTTCTCCAGCCGAAGTCTTGAGATTACTGGCAGTGAGACATGCCTCTGTCAAGAAGTCACGCATACGCTGCGCGGGCACGTTGAGTGGCTCAGCCTTCGCAACGGTTCCTGCCTCGTCTTTGCTCCGGTAGCGTGCGTTGCAATCAAAAAGACACAGGGGACAATAGCGACGGGGAATGCCTCGCATGATGGACTCGAGTCTGTCCCACCACGCGTGCACAGCCTCAACACCAGCATCGGCAGTGGGAGCGTGCCCAGAGCAAAAAGCAATGCCAGAGCGACCGATGTCAGTCAACACGAGCAACAACCGGGGATCTGCATGCCAAATCGCGGCGCTGCCGGGGTCCCACTTGATCGGCTTGCCCATGTCATCCTTGCCAAAAGCAACTTCGGAATTTATCCAGATTTGACAGCCGTCTTGTCCTTTGCAAGCATCACTGGCAAACACACGATATGGGCCGCATCTAGTCAGAGGTTCAACTTCAACACGTGTTTCTTGCAACCCAACAACGTGAATCTCGTGGGCACTAGATTGCTTGCATAAGCACTCTTTTTGGGCAACGCTTTTAAGTGAAAGCGTGTTATAAGTGATGAGGTTGATGCACCACTCTGCGGAAGAAAGTCGTGGAACAGGTGTTGAAGGTAATGACTTGTCACCGCGCAAATCGTCAGACACTGCCGCGCCCACATTGTGGCTTGCATCATGCTTCACGCAAGCCCCTGGCAGTTTGTCGGAGGGGCCTTCAACAACAACCCGAGTCTCAGTGGGCGCGGTGAGTCCGTCCGCATTCACACACGGCAGCACTTGCGGATGGTCACGCACAAAGCTCACCCACCAAAGCCACGCGTACACATCTTCTCGGATGGCCTCAGCGATGGAGTTCTCGCCGACCCTGACTTCATTGCCTTTGCTGCCAAACTTCGCCGCGCGATCAGCCAACTCATTGAGCGAGTCCCCAACGTGAGATTTTATGTGCCTCCAAGTGATTACTTTCCCTGCATCCTCTGCCAAGATGGCCAACTGCGCTGCCCTGCAAGAAAGCCTGTCGAGACAGGCTGACCAGTATCTTCCTGCAGCAGCCCCTGCGGCAGAAACGCAGTCAAAACACACATCAACATGCTCGCACTGACATCCCCGCGCAAGAACAAGCGCATATAGCATGGCAGTGACCTCGGCAGTGTACGCGTGCAGCTGCAGTTGCTGAAGTCCGCAATCCGCGGAGAAAAGCTCCAAACTGCCACAGCAATAGCCTGCGAGTTGCCAACCCAGTTCAGTGCAAACGACCATCACAACCGCCCAGCCCGCTTCTTGGGCGTCAGCGGTGTATGACCCATCCGTGTATAGTCGCACGCGTCGGTAAGGAATCCTCCTGTCCCAGAAGGGCAGATGTAACAAGGCAGCAACAGTAGAGGCATGCAGTGCGCCCAACTGAGCCAAATCCTGGCAGAGATCGCAAGGGCTGAAGCGTACACCGAAGGACAGATTCAAGTCAACGTCGAAACCCAAGTTCAAGCGAGAAGCGGCGCGAACAACCACGCTTCTGTCCTCACTCGACTCACGCACCAACTCATCAAGGACAAGAACGATCTTGGACGAAATAACCTTGCCCCGACCCCATTTGTAGGTATGCGTGTGTTCATCCGTGCATGGCTCAGCGCACGTCAGTTGCTGTTGAGGATTTTCCACCATAGGACCCCCTATCACACGCCACGCAGGCTCCACACAGCAAGCCGGGCCAGCGCTACTTGGTCCCACGCAGTTGAATTCACACTGCGGGATGGAAAAAGAACACACAGAACTTTCAGGAGCAGTCCAACGTATGGGACTCAGACTCACATGTTCAGTCGGTGCGTTTTCAAAGCGCACTCGGTGGTGTGGCCTCTTGCTGCCTGCCCTTGTCCTACGCAGACAGCTGGGCCTGCACCTCTTGGCTGTGTGCGTGTCACCACTACTAGGCCCCCAGCATGTTCGACTGGGGCTCGGAGCCTCAACAGCGTCTGCTGCGCCGCGCGCATCGATGGCTTGCATCTCTGCGTCATTGAGCGGATCGGCTGCGTATGACCATTCCACGTTGAAAAAGTCACCGCCTAGGGCTTTCGCTGCATGATTTGCCATAGTGTCGCTGAGCACCATCAGCTTGCAGCAAAATTCCCAAGCAATCCCGAACCTTCGCGCTTGGTTTTCATCCTTGAAATCTGCCTCATCAAAGACGGAATGCCGGTACCCTTGCATGTTCGGCCACAAGTACCCACTCCTGGGTGCCCATTCGGTACTGTGACCTAAACAGGGTTTGCAGGCTTCCCCTCCTCGGTAGGACCCACTTTTTCGCGTCTCCTCGGTGTCCTTTCTCGCGGAGATACCTCCCCACTTTTGGCTGGCAACTTGGCCAACACTGAGTCCAGCGCGGTACGCAAAAGGTCTTGCGCCTGCTGCGTCGATGCCGCCGCATCCGTAGCGGATTCCTCTACACTTTCCTCTGCTTCCATCATTTCCGGCTCCGATGCATCCAAGTCCTCGGCCTCGTTCTTTGCTGCTGCAAGTGCTCGGATTTGCCTCCTTGCCGCAGCTATCTTCTGCAACGCCTCTTCTTCTTTTGTCTTGTAGTCCGCCATTCTTGCTGCATGGTCTTCGTTTCCCTTCTCGACTGCCTCCGCAGTTTGTTGAAGAAAGACTGTCCAAGCAGCTTCTTGCGTCTGCATGGCCGCGCGAACTGACTGAAGCTGCTTCCTGGCTGCACCGAGCTGCGTGGTATATGTGTGCAGGTCCTTCGTCTGCTGCTTGGTGGCACTGTTTTCCGCTTTGGCCACCATCTCTGCGATTTCCGGAGGCATCGCGGAGTTGGAGTATGCACCCTTGAGCGCTCCAACCAATTCCTGAATTTGCGCATTGTCGGTCACACTGCTTGGCCCCGAGTTGACCGAAGCATGTGGCATTCCACCACTGGCTTGCCAAGGCGGAGATGGGTTCTGCCACGCCGGGCTCTGGTAGACTGTCGGCTTGCCCTTGCCTTTGTCCTTGCCTTTGTCCTTTCCTTTGTCCTTGGGCGCCTTCCATGCACCATGTCCTTTTCCACTGTCTGAGCTCCCATTCCAAGGCCACGCTGTAGTGCCGGTTGGCCAAGGGTTCTGTCGCCTTCTGGGCGAGGCACGTCTGTGAGGCGACATCGGTCTTTGTCCCCACCCCACATCCCTCCACGGAGAGGGCTGACCATTGATGGCTGTCCAATGAGTACCACAGGATCCACAAAACGCTGCAGTGGACTTGCACCACTGTTTGCATCCTGTACAGTACCATGGACCGCTTTCTTGACTCATCCTTCTTGCTGCCTGCAAAGGCAGCCTTGACTTTGTGTGATGCTGCTCTAACGCACCAATTGCTTGAACTACCTGTTCCTCCGCAACAGGAAGTCCTGAACAATATACTCTGAGTATTGTTCTGCTTCGCGTCCGGCTCCTTCTCTGTCTTCTGTGAGCCGAGGACTCTTTCCCAGTTGGAATGATTCCAATGGTGGTGAGGGGCTGTTTGAAATCCGTTCCCGGTCTGAAAACAGTAAAGCCTCAAGCACCACAGCCAAAATCTCATGCACTGAGAAAGGAAAGAAGGATACTCGGAGATGACACGTATACAGGGGCGTCACTCCCTGACCAAGAAACGCAGTAGAAAACGAGAGTTGAGAGTTGGCCTATTGAAAGGCAGCAGCTCGAGAATTCGTGGGCCAGCTATGGCCGCACTTGGGGATTGGCCGAGGGGGATCCTAACAGGAAAACTGCCCCTTAAGCCAAGCGCCTGAGTTCATGTATGGGATTTAGGGCGGCTTATAGGGATTACAAAGGACCCCGTGCAGGTGGGCCCTTTACGAGAGGACTCACCAAATGCAAGGCACTGTGCGGGAGCGAAGCAGAGAGCTGTGTCACCGTGAGGTTGGGGTCAGAAGCATACCATATACAATATATGTATATAAAGCTCTGCACAAAGACACAGCATGTTTCCTAGGACGGCGCGTGGGCCATCCAAGCCTTTCAAAGAGATTGGACCGTTCGTCTGGCGGGGCACAATTCAGGTGTCAGACAGGACTTGCTCTTTCGTCGCTGCAGGCGCGCAGCCTCAACGGAAGCCGTCTCCCCGGTGTTAGCCGCAAGCGCCAGCCCCGGGACCTGCACCGCAGCGGGGCACCCTCCGCCGCCACAGCCCTCGACAACCACAGGCTTGAAGTGGGACCGGAAGCCTGAAGTGACTGTCGAAGGGGAGAGGGCGATCATTGCGTGACACGATATCACAGGCAGAGTCCAAGGAGCGGTAAAGGGCCGCGGTGGCGACGACTGAGGCGGCTGTGTCGGAGAGCATGCCAGATCATGCACAGGGAAGCCCGGGACCTGGTTTCTTCCGACAGTGCCGGTGCAGAAGCCCTCCAGGCACGGTCTGGGGTGCAGGCTCGGCAAAACTTGCAGAGGAGAGAGGAAGAGAAGGACTGGCTGTGGATCGCCTATTTCGGCAGCAGTGGCTTGTAATTAACAGAGGAGCAGTGCAGGCTTGGCTCAAGGGGCGTTCCCCGCCGTTGCTTCCTGGAGCGAAAGCTAGAGCCGCTGAAGAAGCGCACACTTTGCTGGGTTCAGGGCGACCAGTCGGGCTCCAGCTATCAACGCAGACGACTCAATGATGACTGCGGAGCTAGCTAAGCAAGCCTTCAGCTCGAAAGACCCTAGTGCATCTTCAACCCTACACCCCAAAGCCTCAACCCGAAACCTCCAACCCGAAACCCTCAAGCCCCGAACCCGAAACCCTGAACCAATAAACCTTACCCGAGGTTGGCCCTTTAAAGCCCTCTGAAAGATACTCCTAACTACGGTCCTCTTGAAGCCAATAAGGACAAGTCCCAAGGTTCTGAAGCCTACTGTAAGCCCCCTACGGACCCTCAACTGCAAACCCTAACGATAAATCCTGAACCATAAACTCTAAACCCTGAACCCTGAACACTAAACCCTAAACCCCAAACCCCAAACCCGAAACCCGAAACCCTAAACCCGGTAGTAGAGCTCAAGGCCTGCTCCGTCACCTGACTGTTTCTCGGGGCTTCCTGCACTCTGCTCTCCTGTGCAGGCTTAGGGTTTGGGCGGGTGAAGGGTCCAGGGGTTCAGGGTTTGGGGTTTGTGGGATTTTAGGGCTTAGGAGTCTAGGCTTTGGGGGTGTTGTATGTAATTAGGGATTTCATGTTTGCGTGTTTTGGGGTTTCCGGTCAACAGATCCCGAGCGCAAAAGCTGCACCACCCAAAGCGCAGAGTCCTGGGGCACAACGGCAGCTGCTTCAACCCGCCCACCTGGCTTCTTTGGGTATTATCGGTTTGGGGACCCCTCTGGAGGACCCTCCCTGAGGCTTCGTAGGCGGTAGTAGAGTTTTGGGGCCCTAAGCCCTCAACCGACCCTGCAGTCTCTTGGAGGCCACTCCCGAAGGTGCCCCTAATTTGGAACCTCAGACACCCAGGCTTCCCAGAAGGGGGCTTGAATCACCCGAACGCCAAACCCGAGATTTGCACCCCAAACCCTTGACTTAAGTTTGCAGACTTCTGCAAGGGAGGGGGGGGGGGGGGTCCGGGAGGGGGGAGGCTTCTGGAAGTTGAGAAGGGCTGAAGAGGCCTACATTTAACCTGGACCGGCCTGGCAAGGCGCTGAGGGGGAGCGCTGCAACCTCTCTAAACCCCAAAGGCTTAGGGGTTTTGCAGGGTTTGCAGGATGGGTTGAGATGCGCAGCCTAGATTTCCGGTGCCCTTGGGGGATTCCCGGCTTTTGGGGTTGAGTGCCCTCGAGCTCAAGGCTTCAGGAGGTTGCAGCTTTCGAGGGGGTTTTTTGATGGTCCGAAACAACTACGACCCCAAGCCAAATATGGCTTAGTCTAGAGATATTCGGGCTTTATTTCGGGCAGGGTGTAGTACTCAGAGAGCCCTAGGGGTTTCGGGCCTAGGCTCAGGGCTTATGATCTTAAACGATATAGGAGCCCTTATTCTGATTCTAGGTATTCTCCTGCTGGGGTGTTGAAGGGCTGCCGATAGGCTTCAAGGGCTTTGCGGCGTCGAGTAGCTCAGGGTGGTACTAATCTAGTTCTTCTCCAAGAATATTTCTCACTAATAAATGTATAACTGGCTCATACATGGACCTTTGGAAATGCCTGAAACGTTTGTATGAATGCATTTAAACATGTGAAACAAACAATAATGAACGAAGGTGAAGAAACTAAAGTCAAACATGGATTTTCACAGTATCTTTCTCTATCATTGATTAATAATCTCTATTCGTAGGGACACACCTCGACCCTAAGCCCTACAACCCTCTAGCCCCAAACCCTATACCCCAAACATAAACCCTAAACCCTCAAGCCCTAAAGCGCCAAAGGGTCCACTGCGCCGCGTTCCCTTCGACTTCGGGGGTGGGGCTTGGGTCGAGACTTCTGGGGTTGGGTCCGGGATCCCAGCATAGCGGGTTGTTAATCTACATTTCTCCACCGATGAGCACATATGTACAACAAACACATAATCGCATCTCAAACAAAAACTGAATATATACATATATACATATATATGTATACATATACATATATATATATACCTATACTCCTCTATATGTACGTGTTTTTATTTATATGTATGCGTGTAGGCTTACATTCCAAAAAGGTGTTGGGGTTCAAGCCTTGGCCAAGATCCTCAAACCCTCCAAGGGTCTTGCCGGCCCGGTTGTCTGGGGATCAAGGAGTGACCCCTAGAGACCTTTTATCCTATCTAATCCCCACATATAAATACGCATATACATAGAGAAAGATGCAGATACAAAGATAGATAGATGGATAGATAGATACATAGATAGGTGGCCAGACACGGACACACACACACACACACACACATAGACACACACACACACACACACACCTACACCTTCTGTACCTAAGTTGCCCGAAATAGCGTTAGTCTAATTCCACACCCCCAGGGCAAGTCCCTTCCAAGGGTCTGTGGGTTCCTTTATAAAGTCTAAAAGGTCGCTTGCCTGAGATGGCGTGCCCAAGCTATGTCGGGAGCCTCGCAGCTCTCGTGCTTTGGGTCGAGGTTTAGGCTGTGGCTTCTTCATGGGCTCCTAACGCGCCCCTGCCCTCAAGCCTACCCCTCGCTCAAACCTCAAGCCGGAGCCCCTTTGAACCCTGAAACCTCAACCCCCAACTCCCTTCCCTCTGAAATGTCCCCGGAGGCTCATCAGAAGGAAAATCCGAGATGCAAGCAGGTCCGTGGAAGTGACCAGGGCCGAAGTTTGGGTATTTAGGAGGGACTCTTCGTAGATCTCACTTGGTCCTTGAAACCCAGCGAAAACATCTTCCTAAATTCGATCCTCTGAATCTCAACGAGGGAAAATATGTCCTCAGGGCATGCCGGCAGTGCAAAGTGCAGCGTCAGGCTTAGGGTCATTGCGTTTCGGTGCTGAACCCACCAACACCCAAGCCCTATAAACCGGAAGGCGCCGAAGACCCTCCAAAACAAATCCTAAACCTAAACTCTGAACCCCAAAAGGCCGAAAACCCTCTCAAACCCATCCTAAACCTAAACTCTGAACCCCCAAAAGCGGCCCTCAACCCGGCCTGTGCCAGACTCCGTCGGCTCTCGCAAAGGTCTCAGCACCGCAGCCTGCGGCATAGAGTTGCAGCCTGTAAGTGAACAGGTTCAGGGTTTGCAGGTCTACAAAGGGTCGGGTTGAGGATTTCGGGTTTAGGGTTTCGGGTTTAGGCTTTTGGGTTTAGGGGTCAAGGTTCAGTTCTCAGGGTATAGGGTTGCAGTAGGGTTGCAACCCACACCACACAGCTTTAGCTCCCGCTTGGCCTGCACGGCATAGATGGAGTTGTCAAAGTGCCGAACATAGGTCTGGCAATGTTCAGGCTTGGGTGTAGCGTTCATACCCCTTAACTCGGGGAACTAGGGAATCAAATTAACGTCTACTCCCTAATCAAGGGGTATTGAGCTCTCTTGGGGCGGGTCCGAGTTTGGAACTTTACCCCAAGCCCCGAAATGAACTCTCCTCAACCCCCCGACCCCTAAACCCCTATAACCCTAACCCCCCAAAACCCCTACACCCTTTTAACCCTAAATCACTAAACCCCAAGCCCCTGGGAGTGTAGCCGCGGGGCCTCCAGCCGGCCCTCGAGCTCGTCTTGCCTCACCGCGGCCCTCCGCTCACTGTCTTGGGCCACCTGAGCAGTCATCTTTTACCAGTTTAGGGCTTTAGGGGTTGCGGATTTAGGGTTTAGGGTGTAGGGTTTTACGGGGTTTGAGGTTTAGGGCTCAGGCGTTTTGTGTTTAGCGATGCATCGGATCACCTAAATCCGGCCCCCCCCCCCCCAATCACCCACCCCACTCCTTCCACCAGGTTCACCCTGAACTAAGTCCTAAGAAGTGCTACCCGTTATGGTTGGGTATAACTGAAAGTCGGTGTTGGGATTCCACGAGCTCATTGCCGGTTCTTTTGCGCAATCCCTAGGCCTTATGTCAACCCAAACCCTGAAAATCGCACAACTCCACAAGCCCCAAGCCCTGAACCTCCAAAACTCCAAAACTCCAAAACTCCAACCCCCTCCCCCCGCCTCCCCTGCCCCCCACAAAAACAATAATTACTCAGAATCAAGAAGCCTAAGGACCGCAGACCTCCAAAACCCTAAGCCCCTTCAAAACCCGAAAAACCTGAAGCCCAAACCCCAAAACACACCGACCCCTCCCAGTCGTGCACCTTCTCCGCTTCCCTGCGATGAAGCTTGGCCTCACCACAGCATAGCGTGGGGGCTTCGGGGTTGGGGGAGTTAAGGTTTGAGGATGCAGGGTATAGGATTTTAAGGGATTGCCCGAAAGAAAAGGCATGAATAAAAACACCCGCAGTTCGGGACTGGCACTGAAAACATGAAAGCTGAAGGCCCGAACATGTGGCCGAAGCCTCAAAAACCTCCACATGGATCCTGAACCTCAAGCCTTCACGCCCCCTAAACCCTACTTGGGTCGCAAAACCCTATGGATTCCCGAGCCCTTGAAGCCTTAACCCCTGAGCCCTTGTTAATGCTTTGGTGAGATCGCCCTGCTGGGGTCCTCCTCCTTCTGGGAGTCGGCCTCACGCTGCAGCTTGCAACGCAGCTCCTCTGCGCGCTTAGAGGCCGTTTGACTTGAGCTCTGAGGGGCTTCTTGTGGGGGGCTTTGGGGCGTTGAGGGCTTTTTTTGGGGGGGGAGGGGGCTTTGGGCCTTGAGGGCTTTGTGGGCCTTGAGGGCTTAGAGATTTGTGTCAGGGCTGACAGTTGAGGGGTGCGGAGCACGTGTCTTACTACCCACGCACTCACGGAACGCATCTTGGCCTCAGCAACAGAGAGAGACCTTGCCGGTCTTAGGATGCCCAGGTCCCCTTGTATTGTGAGAAAAAACAAGCGTGTAGGGGATCCTAGCTCTCAGTTAGGGAAGAAAAATAAAGCTATGGGCCAATCCCCTAAACCCTAGACGCTAAACCCTTGGTGGAAGCATCATGCATTCTTCAAGTAAGAGGCAGAATTCAATGCTCCCCGAGTTTAGGGCTCAGGGCTTGATTGAGATTGAGAGCTTTGCCACTTCTCCACACGCTAAACCCTGAACACAACCCTAAACAAAACCCTAAACACAACCCTAAACAAAACCCTACACAAAACCCTAAACACAACCCTAAGCACAACCATAAACAAAACCCTACGCAAAACCCCCTAGACACAACCCTAAACCGTAAACGGGCGCCCACATGTCTTGACGCACATCGGGCTAGACAAGTGATCCGAGCCTCAGCCAGCTCCGCGGATCGGTGCTCGAAGGACTGCGCCTCGAACAAAGACTGTAGAGGTTTAGGGTTTAGGGTTTTGGGTTTAGAGACCCCCAATAGTCCCCCAAAATAGTAGGATTCCCTCATAATAAGGGCCCCAATAAGGTACCCCCTAATGTCGGAAACCCCCAGCTTGGGAATTAGGGGATGCTGGGATGCAGGGCGTCAAGGATTCTTGTGGGTCTTGGGAGGGCCCACTCATGAGAGAAGAGAGGCCATTTCCTTTAGGGTTTAGGGCTTAGGGTTTAGGGGATAGCTATTGTTTGCCGGGCGAATGTGAGGGGGGAGGATGTTCGGCTTCCAGGGTCGGGGTTGCGAGCATCCGACTACTTGCGAGACGCGGCCTGCGAATGTAGGCCATGATAAACTACAACAAGAGCAATTAACTCCACACCCTAAACCCCAAGGCCGCAAGTTCCAAGCTCGAAACCCTAAACCCTAAACTCTAAACCCTAAACCCCTAAGCCCTAAATCAATCAAACCCACCCGCCTGCTGCGCCACGTCTTTCTGCAAGGCCGCCAGCTGCTCTTTGAGGTCTCGGACCAGACGCGCATCTGAGGACTGGAGAGGCCATCTAGGGTGCAGGGTTTAATTACACGAAACCCCAAACCCCAAACCCTAAAACCCTAGGATTCTGGGGGGCTTTGGACTTGGGATTTTGGCTTAGGGTTCTAACTAAGGCGAATGGGCTCGGGGTTTCAGGGTGCGGGCTTCAGGTGGATTCGGAACGGCGCGAGGCACCGTGTGGCTTAGGTTCCACAATCTCAACGTCCTTCATAAGAAGAAGGAACCCTATCTCGTCGAAGGTCAAAAATACCTCAATCAATGGCACACGTCTAAACCATAAACCCTAAACCCTGAACCCTGAACCCTAAACCCTAAACCCAAACCCTTGAGCTTTCTGGGTGTCCGCCTGTCGCGTCATCACGCTGCTGGCCTGACCATGCAAGCGCTTAGCATGTGGCGAGCCCCTGAACGCAGTCATCCTTAAACGCTAAACCCTTTACCCTATACCCTAAATCCCCTATACCCTTAAACCCGGAAGCCCTATTCCGACTCCCTGAGCCTCAATCTCCTAGACTGTGAACGCTGAGCCCCTCCGCCCCGCCCCTTCCCTCAGGCAAATGGGAACTTTGAAGCATGACTAACCATCGGAACATAAACGGTATAGCCTCAACAAGTTACCATCATCTTCAGCACGACTGACCATGAATCAGAATGCTTGCTGACAATAAGAGTCCTCGCGACAATCCTAACAAACGACGACTATGTTGGATAACAGCACAAAAGGAAGAAGAACAATAAGAAGATCAATAGCAACAACAGCCAGCAAGAACGATAAACAAACACAACACTCAATTGCCAAAACCAGTCATGTAACACTCAACCAACTTCGAAGAATGGCATTGCAATAGCGAGATCTGACAAAACAAGGGCACATAACAACATAACAACAGAATAAAAATCACAACCTGATAAAACAGCAACACGATATGTCATAATGCCAATAATAGTGATACAACAACATAATCACATAATAACATAGTAGTACAATAGTATAGCAATGCCACAATAAAATATCACGACATACAATAATATCACAACAACATAGTAGCATAGCAACGTAATCACAGCATGATGGTATGGAAACATATAATATATTGTTCCAGTCATGTTATAAGAATTTGAATATAAGAAATAATAACAATGAGGACAACGAATAGCAATTAAACACTAATCGTAACAACAGATGGGTTCAGAAGACACACACACACACACACATACGCACACACCATCCCCTCCTGAAGTGCGCTGAACAATGCAGACCCTCAACCCCGAAGCGAAGCTGCCTTAACAGATGCTCGAGCCACTGGGTTGCGGGTGTTGGGTTCAGGGTTTAGGGTTGCTAGGGTTCTTTGGGTATTGGGTTTAAGGTTTCGGCTTAGGGTCCCTAGGGTTTGGGTCCAAAGCACGTGGCCTTGGCCCTGCGGGAGGATCCCGGCGTCTTTTAAGGCAACATCCACATACCGTGAGAGACGATCTGCCCGATCTGCATTGACCTCGGCATCAGGTTGTTACCGGGTGTAGGGCTGAGGGCTACGGGTTCCAGGATAGTTGTTTGTTCTGGCGGTACTATACCCCCTCTTGACCTCCGACCCTTCTGTGCGCGCCCTGAGCCTGCCCACACTCCTTTCAGCCCCAAGCTGTCTCTAGAATTAGGGCCTCCCTATACATACACTATCATACACTGGTAAAAATTCTCTGCAACAGCGTTGTAGGACTAAGCACAGGGCACGGCGGATGCGCTCCATATCAATTGCCACGCCCTCCGCCTGGAGGCAAGCAGTTCAAGCCTTCTCTAAACCTTTGCGTGGATTGGGGGATCACTTCAGCTTCCCAAGGATGACGCTGCTCTGAGGGTTCTCAGAACATCGATCAAACTACGAAACTCGTTGCCATTGCAGATCTGTCGGTGCTGTGTAAGCTTGCGAAGCAGATCTCTCAGTGCAGGAGCCTTCTCGAAGCCGTATCGGAGCTCACATTATCATGTTCCACACGAGAATCTCCATTTCCCTACATTTCCTGATTGTCTGTTGTGGAGCTCTGTGCTCAGATGTGCTTGTTTGGCAGTGGAGTGGCACCCGCGATCTTCGGATGGCGCGAGAAGCTACCCCACGGATACATACTCCACGATGGGAGAATTCAGCAGCCCCAAAGGGTCCCTTCTGAACCCCAAAAAACCCTGAGAACACGAAACTCGAATCCCATGCCCCGCAGCCTGCTTCTTGAGCAGGCTTTGGAGCTCGGACTTCGAAGTGCTCAGGGCTTGTTTTGTGGCCTGCAGAGGAGCTTTGACAGGGTGTCTTGAGCAGCTTGCAGCTAAAGGGCTCTGAGTGTTTCGGTTTTTTCTACGGATGGTTTGTTTGGTTTGGGCTTCAGGGCAGAAGGTCTGCCTCCGATCCTTTGTGCGGACTACCCAAGAAGCCCAGTACCCCTTAGCTTCAAATTTGTGCCGTACCCATCGAGATCCTCATTCTGATTTACCAGTTCGTCATCACCCTCAATCTCGACTCTAACTCCTTGTCTCTCAATTCTATCCTATTCTCCCCCCTTAGTGTTTGGAGTTGGGTGGACAAGTAAGGTGCGCATCCTCATTATATTATAGGATACTTCGTAGCGTTCTACGTCTTGCTTTCTACAATCTCTCCTTGCAATGGTTCTATTCAATATCCTACTTCACTTCGGCTTGCAGTTAGTTCAAGGAATGAGAGCTTTGGCCCTGCTGGAGGAAACAAGGGAGCTAAGTACCCTGTACAATATGAAGTACGGTTTAGTTCCCTTGTAACCCCAAAAGGACACCAGATACATACACTCACCAATATTTAAAGTGGAACCTGGAACCTTATATACACTCACCAATGACAGTAATATAAACAACGTTTCACATAGACCCATTAGAGGTTACAGTATGTAGGGGGACGCCGGGCACATAATTACCCGACTTCCCTATTTCGAACTATTGTTTTGCCATTGGCTGAGAAGCGTGTCGCAGAACATGCGGGCCCAGGCTTCCGAGGCCTGAAAAGCCCGTAAGGTCAGTTCTCTAATACCTGGGTTAGGATTTCGGGTTTAGGGTTTAGGGAGTAGGGTTTAGGGCTTGGGGTTTGGGGTTCGGGGTTTAGGGGTTAGGGTGGCTCTAGAACGATTCTCCCGACAAGGGGTTATCACAGTCATGCTAGGGACCAAATCAGTTCCGTTCTTTCATGGGCTCAGGGATCATCAGGGCTTAACTCCCCACCCTGTATCCTACTGCCCTAAACAACCCATATACCAAATAGGAGGTAAGCCTTAACCAATAGCATATGCAGAATTACATATCTTTTACTACCTTGTATTGTCCTACATTACCTTGTATGGTCCTCAGCAAGCAAGTCCCAGTCTTCAGGCACATCTCGCTGTCCAAAGTCTCAAGGGCAGAAATCTCGGGGGCAACTTCCGGTCGGGATCCTAAACCCTGAGCCCTAAACCGAAAGGCCCAAAGCCTGAACCGTAAACCCTAAACCCCAAAGCCTGAACCCTAAACCCTAAACCCTAAAGCCCCAATGTGCCTCTGCAATCTCATCGCAGAGCCTCTTTTCATCCTCTTGCTATACTAGCCAAGAGAGGCTCCAGAGGGCTCTAAGGGTTTAGGGTTTAGGGTTTAGGGCTTAGGGCTTAGGGTTTAGGGTTTAGGGTTTAGGGTTTGGGGGTTTAGGTTGCGGGGGGGGAGGGCCAAGTAGGGTGACTGGCGTTTGCTGCAGCTCAAGAAGTTCGACCCACACCCCAAGAACACCGAAGTGGCGAACCCATCTCCCACTCAGACATCTTCCGCAAGGCTGCCCCAGACCCTTTCCTGAACAACACCCCTAAACCCTAAACCCTCAACCCTCAACCCTCAACCCTCAACCCTAAACCCTAAACCCTAAACCCTAAACCCTAAACCCTAAACCCTAAACCCTTTCCTGAAGAACACATTCGGGTTTCCATTTAGGGAGTAGGGCGCAGGGCTTCGGGCTTGCTCAGCAACCCGGGAGGAAGCAAAATGGGGCACCTCTTTTGCTTGAGGAGGTTCTTGCAAAATGGGGGTTCATGATAGAGGGAAGCCTAAACCCTAGACCCTAACCTCCCCCTCCCGCAGAAAAAAAGCATTAAAAAAAATTGAGGGTACGTGGGGAGGGTGGGGGGGGGGGGTCCGGGGAAACGCCGGGTCTCCAAATTGCGGCCCAGCCCAACAACCCTAAATGCTCCACACTTCCCCTGACTAGAGGGGTAGGGTTTTTACATGGTTCAGTTCAGGGTTCAGGGTTCAGGGTTTAGGGTTTTCATACGTTTTGAGGCAGGGATGACAGAGAGCCAGTAAGGATTAGGATTTTAGGGTTTTCATAATCCCCTAAGATGCACCTTCGAGGTTTGCAGATTCTGGGGCTCTAGGGCTGTATGTTGGGATGTTCCCCCTTGTACTAACAGTCCTTAATGGGGGTTGTAGTACTGTCAGTATAAGGGGGCAGATCCCAAACTGCATGCTTTAGGGCCTTCGAGGGGGTCTGGGGCATTCTTCCTGCAAACCCCAAACCCTAAACCCTAAAACCCCACTCGTCAGTCCTGCACGCGCAACCGGTGCTCTGAGGAGACCTGGGAAAAGGGTTGAGGATTTGGGGCTTGAGGTCTGTATTCCGATATATTTCGCCACCCCATTCACAGCTGCCCATGAGCCTTCAGGCACATGTGACGGAAATCCACACCACTGGAGTTTTGGCTTAGGGTTTCAAGACTTTACAAACACATGTCCGCCCACCAAATTCGGCATGATGAAATATGATCTCTCTCCAAGTCCTTCCCCCTTTAGGGATTCTATTCGGCTCGCTCTCGAATTCATGTAAGTGAACAGGCCATATCTTGCCGGCTTTGACATGGTTTAACACAAAGCGGGAGAGAGAACTGCCTGCTCTAATCTGAGGCAGGCACCATGTCTCTCATGTGTCGCAGGCCAGCGTCCATCTGCAAAGTCACATCCGCAGCACAGGGCTTCCGCTACCCCAAGATAGCTTACTGGCTTCAAAGCAGATTAGTTAATTGACTCAGAGTGCCAATGCCCCTAACTAAGGAAATCTCATATTTTGAAAAGACCCCTGGCTATTGTTTAAGGCCTGCTGACCCCCTAAACCCTAAACTCTAACCCCAGAACCCTCCGAAAGACCCTAGCAGCAGCCCTAAACCCCAAAACCCTTTAACCCTAAACGCCCTTCAAACCCTTCAAGCCCTAAACCCTGCGAGACTCCAGCTGCGCCTCGGCGCGCATCTTCTGAAGCGCCTCGGCCTGGCGCTCGAACTGCTCCTGCGTCGGGCCAGCATGGCGGGTTCAGGGGAGAGGGGAGGTGTAGGGCTTAGGGTATAGGGCCCCTGCCCCTGAGCTTCTGAACCCCCCTGCGAAAAACCTCTAAAACCTCAAGCTTCAGGGGGGAAGAAGAGGGTGTAGGATTTGAAGGACCAGAAACCCACGGCCAACCCGCTCGTCCTGGGACTTCCGCATGGTGGACACCAGGGCAGCCTTGAGGCCATCCAGGTCGCCCCTGCCAGATTTCCTGCCATGGCAGTCTGGACTTAGGGTTTTATGGCTTGGGGTTTAGGAGTTTAGGGGCTTAGGGTTTGGGACTTAGGGTTTGGGGCTGAGGGCTTAGGTCTTAGGGTTTTGGACTTGGGGTATAGGGTTTCGGGTTTAGGACTGACGGTTTAGGGTTTCCAAGGTCAGGGTGTGTAGGAGCATCGCAGAAACAGAGGGATGGCCCTCTATACCTGCCCCACAAGCAGGCGAGCAGTGTGTTTGGCTTAGGCCTCAAGTCTTTAGGTCTGAGGCTTCTAGGGTTGCGGAGGGCTTAGATTAGGCTTCTAGGGTTGGGGAACCCAAAAACCCCAAAACCCCAAAATCCCAAACCCCCAAAAGACCCTAAACCGTTGCCAGGGCCACTGCACATCCGCCAGTCGGAGCTGGATCTCCTCCCTGGTGGCTTCCAGCGACTGGCAGCGCTTCTCCAGCGACTCGACGGCGCCCTGGAGCCTCTTGGTTTAGGGTTTAGGGTTTAGGGTTTAGGGTTTAGGGTTTAGGGTTTAGGGTTTAGGGTTTAGGGCTAGGGTTTAGGGTTTAGGGGCCCTAAACCATAACCCTGAAGCCCTAGGGCCTTCAACTTTTGGAGTCGGAGGGTGTTGGGCTTCTGGGCTTTAGTACTTTAGGGTTTGGCTTCGGGGCTTGCCAAAAACAACCCAGGCCCCATACTTCGGATCCCTATAAACAAGGGTAAGGGGCCATAGTAACCCTAAACCCTAAACCCTAATGGCCCATAATTCCAACCTCAGACTTGGAGTTTAGGGGTTTGGGGGGTTTTAGGGGCTTAAGGGTTTTAAGGCTCAGGCTGTAAGGGTTTAGGCCGTTAGGGTTTGGGCTGTTTAGGGTTCAAGGTTTCGGCAGGGGTTGAGGGCTCGGGTGAACTTTAGCAGACCCCCTCAACCCTCAACCTCTGAACCCTCAACCCCTCATTGCTTGCGGGTTCATGGGCAGTTCTAAGTAGGGACATAAGTGCGTCAACTCTACTTTTATAACCCTAAGTAGGGTACATGCAACCCCTCTTACAACCCTCAGCCCTAAACCCCAAAACCCAAAACCCAAAACCCTAAACCCTCAACCCTAAACCCTAAACCCCAAGCCCATGATCCCCCATGTAGGGTTTCACGGAATGGCCTGCCGGACACTTCTTGAAGCCGAGCGCTGCCCTCCTGGCCCGCAAAGCGCAACCCGAAACCCCCCCCCCCAAAAAAAAAAACTCTGAACCCTAAAGCGGTTTAGGGTTTAGGGTTTAGGGTTTAGGGTTTAGATGGTTTAAGGTTTAGGGCATTGATGAGTTATAAGTAGGGTAGAAGTGCCCTAAGTAGGATTATAAGCATAGTTACCATGCTTATAACCCTACTTATAACTACCCATGACCTTGCAAGTAGACCCCAAGGCCCTCAAGCCCAAACTCCCAGACCCAAGAGTAACCTGGGAATAAAACGGGGTACCCTTTTTTGGCTTGAAGGGGCTTATAAGGACAGGAACCTAAACCCTTAAAAAAGTGGGAGTAAGGGCCTGCTCTCCTGCTCTGGGTTCCAGGTCCTAGACTCTGAACCCCTGAAGCCCGCAAAGGAGAATTGTGCCTTTAGCAATTAGTCATGATGATCATACTAATAACAATACAGTAGTACTCGTACTGAAGATCGAAAACAGTGGAAAAGTTGTCTGACTCGACGTTGGAGCTGCGTGGTTCCCTGCCAAGCCGCAGCCATCAAGGCTAAGGAGAAGAAGCCTAAACCCTAAACCCTAAGGCCCTAAGCCCTAAGCCGTAAACCCCAAACCCTAACCCAAACCGAGGTATGGGATATCTAGAGTTTAGGGGTTTAGGGTTGAGGGCCTGGATCTGGGTAGAGTCCCTTTATGCACCTGGCCCTCGGTCGCCACTTCGTCGCGCAGACGCGAGTGCCGGGCCTTTGGCCATGCAAAACCCTACATAGGGTCGTTAGGGTTTTGGGTTTGGGTTGAGGGTTTGGCGTTTAGGATTGTGGGCTTCGGGTTTAGGGTTTCCTCAAAACACTCAAACTTAAACTGCCAAACCCACACGACCTCAGATCATCGCACCAAGGGGGGGTGGGGGGGCACTTCCGGTCTCCACAATAAGACAGAACCACAAACTGAAAAACCCGAAGCCCTGGACCCTGAAACCCTACCGCAGCTCTCTGAACAAGGCTGAGGCAAAGAGCTCCTTGCGCTCCATGCCCATGCGCTCTTCCAGCGCCTTTCAAGAGCTCACCGGTGAGAAAGTCGGGAATAAGGAGAGGTCAGGGTTTAGGGTTTAGGGTTTACGGTTTAGGGCTTCGGGATCTGCAGGGCTTAGGGTTTAGGGTGAAGGAGGGAGAAAATAGCCTTAGGGCTTAGTCCCTTACAGGATTATAGAAAGCATCCCAGAACCTCGTTTATATACTCTTCATCGTCACGTTGTGCCTCGCAGGGTCTTCACTTATTCCCAAAACATTGTGCAGGATCATTCAGCCGAGCGGCATGCTCCCCTTTGTACTTTGTTGTTCTTCTTTGCCTCTTCATTCCTCGTCTTGTTCCCCTTTTTCTTCTTACAACCGCTGTTGTAGTTCGGTTTTTATTGTTACGGTCTTCTTGTCAAGTACACATTAGTGTCTAAAAGGCGGGAGACCGGGCCAGCAAGAGCCCTGCAGAACATGGCGAGCTGGGCGCTTCCCCACACTTATGGGGTCTCGTCTGAGTCGCAATTCTGAAAAAAGAAGTGACCACCCTCGCGGTGGGACCCTGCTGTCGCGGTGCCGAAACATGGGCGCACGTGTGACACTTGAACCATGCGACCATGTGACAGACTGTTCTCGCACACAGGACCCCATGATTCAGGATTGGTTCGGGGTGATCGGGCCTCCTAGATCCAAACGACTTAAGTAAGCCGTAAACCCAACTCCAACACCCCCAAAAAGAAACTGAAGCCTGAACCGAGTCCCAAGATCCCGAAACCCAAATTCCCAAACCACAAACTCCCAAACAGAGTTTGGGGTTTAGGGTTGGGTCCAACCCCAAACTCCTTGAACCCTAAACCCGAAACAGGAAACAAAGCCTCGACCCGCTGCGCGATGGATTGAGCCATCAGCGCCCGCGAGAAGCCAAGAGCCTCTCTAGGGCTTACAGCAGGGTTTAGGATGTTGGGGTTAGTGTGAGAATTTAGGATTTCGGGTTTAGGATAACTTTGGGTCGGGGTCGCTCTGGGTTTACGGTCTTGATGGGTCTTGCGCAAGAAAGGACAGCATATGCTTCCGACGGACATGCTGCCGCAAGGGTTCAGCATACTGGGCGTAAGCGCAGTGGGCGTAAGCGCAGTGGGCGTAAGCGCAGTGGGCGTAAGCGCAGTGGGGACCGAAACACAAAGTGCTCTGCGTCACTACACACGGGACTGGTTTGTTCAGGGTCAAACCTAAGCCCCAAAGCCTCACGCCCCACAAAACCGCAAGCACGTGCAGGCAGAATCTCCTGGCTCAATGCTTCCATGCGGGCGGTCTGCTCTTGCTGCGCCTGGGGACACCCCATGAACCCTGATTCAAGGTTTTCGGGGCTCAGGGCGCGTCGGGTTAAGCTCAGAGCCCGAGTTGGAGTAGAGCTCTAAACCCTAAGCCGGGCTCAGGAAAGTTCAGGACATAACCCTGGGACTCTCTCTCTCTCTCTCCGATCCTGCATCTCCTCAGACAGCAAGAAAAAGGCGTGAACCCATGCACAAGTCGCCTAAGCTGCAAGCCTCAAACCCTATCCCCAACTTGAAGCACAGGGCACAATGGGCACCAGCTGGCTGCTGCATCTCGTCTTCAGCAGCCCAACCCGCCAAACCGAAACAGGAACCAAAAACGAAACAAATCTTGCCTCCCGAAACCCCACCCACACAAGGCAGTCGAATCCAAAACCCTTAACACCCAAAGTCCTAAAGCCATTGAACCCTCAAAACAAAACGGCGAAAACACCGCCACCGGTCTAAGCCCTCGGCTGCGGCGCGCGCGGCCGTTTCCCCTCCCGACGCAACAGGGCTCTGGCTTCGGGGGGGCGGGAAGACGGGGCCAACGGCGTGCGTGGGGCTTCGGCCCCGAAGCTGAGAGGCAAACAGAGCATGGAGAGCCCCAATGCCCCCGACTTAAGGAATCGAAGCATCCTCATCCCTACATGGTCAGATCTCTAAATTATGGTCCTTTTTGTTGGCAGCCTGTATGGATAAGAGGGGCCGCCTCATAATAAGGACCCCAAAGGGGACAATAATTTAGAGAAAGCACCACATGAATGTGAAGGAGTTGGGTTGGGCGGGCTGGGCCGCCTTCACAGGGCGCGGTGCAACGAATTCACTTGAGCTTCTTCAGTCTGTGCGCTACTTTCTGCAAGACCCTCCCTAGAGCAACCCTGTACCTTTAAGAAATGGTAAATACCCTGCCACATTCAAGGCACAATTTCGCCGTCTAACCCGACCCCAACATACGAGTAGGGCCGAAAACCCTGAAGACGAACCCCAAAGCTGGCCTTCCAAGCGGGCCTGTATCTCCGACAGAGCTGCTCCGCTCTGCACGGAGCCTGAAGAAAGTAGAAAGAGCAGTGGAAAGGGTTTAGAACTCAGCGTAGCAATCGTGAAGACTGCCAGGTGAGGAGGTGTCTATCCGCCGCGCACCGCGTGCGCAGGCACAGAAGCCGCACCTTGCTGAAGTCGGCTCAGGTGCTGCTTCAGGAAGTCCACCTCCTGAAGTCCAAGAGGTGGCCAGGAAACCCGTTTACCCCAAAATCTCTGTCGGGTTACAAAGAAAAATGCCAAAAGGCCCACAAACATCGACTGCCCCTGCAGACTCGGATTTGCACATGCCCTAAGCTTAAACTCCACACTTCTCGGCTACCAGAAAAGCACTGTGCCTGGCCACACGCCAAAACGCAAACATCGTGAAACAAACCGCAGATTGGCCATTTGGGGAACCCTCTGTCTCCCACTAAATCCTACAATGCCACTATACCGAGAGAAATCCATACCTATTCGACGAACCGACTTGCCTTAAATCATACTAGGGACCCCCTAGGATTCATGCAAGACATACTGCCTTCATTTACAAAGGGGTGCTGTGCTCTCTTTCGACGTCTTCACGGCGCCCGGCTGGCCTGAGCCGCAAAGCCGTCGCCGAGCTCTGCCCGGCCTGTCGCCTCCGCCTGGGGCGGGCGGACGACCCAAGCTTTAGGACTGAGGTTTAGGGTATATGAAGTTCAGGGCCCAATACCTCTTTTGTATTCGTGAATATGCCTTTCACAACATAGAGCGGTCCTCTTTTGAAACAAGGGTGTATTCGTTAGCTGAGGGGGTATGGAGACTTCACAGGAAGACGAGGCGGTGAGGAGCACCCACGCTGTCCGCAGCGAACCTGTTTACAGGCTTTTTTTGCTTCGGGTTTCGGAACCCCACCCCTTAGCCATCTGCCCCGCAAGCTGACTTCGGGCATAAGGCTTCGGATTTCAAAAACTCGAAACCCTAAACCTCATAAACCCTATAAACCCTAAACCCTTACAAACCCTAAGCCCTGAACCTTATAAACCCTCAACCGTATAAACCCGAAAAAAGACCACCATGGACCCTCCCCCCTTGGGGCTCGCGCGGCTCTCCCCGGAACTTCCAGCGCCGTGAGCCGCACCCGCAGCTCCGCCTTTTTTGCTCTCAAGGGGGCCCAACGTCTGGTTCAGGGCTTAGGGTTCTAGGGTTTGGGGCTTAGGGTTTAGGGTTTAGGGTTGAGGGTTAAGGGTTTGGGGTTGGGGTTGAGCGCTTCTTGAACCCGATAGTTGTGTTGAGCATTGTTTTGGTCTACCGTTCATTGGCTAGAACCAACTGACATCAAAGCTGTGCTGAATAGGAGCCCCTGAAAATGTCGAGAAGTTCCCTCCGCTTCGCTAGCGAAGACAGCTGGAAACATACAAGTCTTCGGGCTTGGGGAGCCGTAGGGATTTAACGATTTAGGGAAGACATCTTAACGAAATCATGGTGTGCCCTGCATGGAAACTAGGGTCCGTCCTATGAGGTGCTTTGCCCAGAATCGCAGCACAAGGTAATCAACAAACAGAGATTACGTCGACCAAAGCTGAGACCGCTTTGATTTCTACTAAGCACAAAAAGAGCTACGTGACGCAGATGTCATTGTCGAGCTGCTGAAATGACTGAAGCAACCTGAAAGTACTGATATTAGAAGCTCTTTCGACTTCGCAAGTCTACTTAGTCTCCCCTAGAAACCCCTATACGAATCCCCATAACCCAACTTACTAAGTCAAAAGGGCTTCCCAGTGAGGACCATCAAGGAATACAGCGGGATCTCAGAGGAGACTTAGAAGGGCCACCCTTATAAGTTTAAACCCCATAAACCCTAAACCCTCAACCTCCAACCTCCGAAGAGCTCTCGGGCCTGGGAAGTGAGCAGCTTCTCACGCACGTCCTCAGGGCTTTGGGATTCAACACTGATAGGGTTCCATGCTTTGGGGGGTTTTGGGGGGTTTCCCTGAAGGTACTGCAAAGGCAAACAATGCAGGGCTTAGAGGTTGTGAAGTTTAGGAGGTTAAGGATTGTGTCGAAACGTCTAGAGCTAGTCTGAGGGTCTAGGACCTTGAGTTTCAGGGTTTAGGATCTGTAGGTTTAGGGCTTGGGGACGCAGGCACCATGTGCTGCCGAATGCCGCAAAGCTGCCGCAGCCAGGTACGTGGCATGTGTGAATGTGAAGAGGCTGCCCTCCCCTCGTCGACCACAGCAAAAACCCTACCCCTCATACTCCTTGACTAAACCCCTATAAACCCTAAACGATCGACCCAAACTCTCTACAATCCTAAAACCCTGAAGCCCTGAACCCTAAACCCTGGCTTCGCAAAAGGTCCGCAGCCGTAGCGTCCTCCAGTGAGGCGTTGAGCAGCTCGAGGTCAGATTGAACCTGTGCCTGAGCGGTCGATGGGCGACTTTGCCCTAAGCCTTCTTGAAAACCCCCCAAAACCTGATTCAGATTCTGTGCCGTTGGAGCACTTTTCCTAAACCCAACTTAGACTCAAGACTCAAGAGTATTCCCGATGGGTAGGGCAGAAGTCTCGGACTTCGCTGTGTCATCCTACTTAGGCCCTAACCTCGGAAGAAAGAACTGCTCAGACATGCTCAGACTTTGTTGTTGTGCAATCCTGGATGTGCAGGATGATACAGCTACAGTAAGCTAGGACATGCCCAGCAGCGATCATGTTCTGTCATGTCAGTGAAGTGTCGGTCTGTCGGATCGCCTGCAGTGCCTTCTTCTGAGCCACTTCTTCTTGTTTGGCTGGCCCTACCAAGAGCTTTTGTCTCGCCAGGGCTGGTAGGCTTGGGAACTGGACCCTGTAAATGTTCCACGCTCGAGTGCGCTTGCAACAGCATCCAAAAACACCTAAGGTGATCCAGGGCTGCTTGTGTAGGCTCCTCAGGGCAACCCAAACCGCAGGTCCAAGTGAGAGGCATCCTTCTGCTTGATGGCCAAGCGCCACTCCTGGTCAGCTTCTTCCATTCGTTGAAAAACCTACGGAGTATGATCCTCTCACCAACCTCGCAAGTGCAGAAAGTGCCCAAAAAACTCCTCAACACGCTTTTGCCCAAACTCGCATTCACCGCCGTAAACCTTAAACCCGAAACCCTAAACCTTACACAATAAAACCCCAAGCCCTAAACCCAGAATTGTTGGCATCGAGGCTGGCTTAGAGCTGGGGGTTTAGAGCTCAGGGTGGCTCAGGGTGCTTGAGATGTGAGGCTTGCGGTGTAGGGTTTGAGGGTTGAAAGAGGTTTAAGTGCTTGCGTTTTAGGACCTGAAGTGCCGAAATGCTAGGATCTAGGGCGTAAGGCCCCCTGAGATTTTCTGAGTGGAGTGGGATGCCGACCTCGGTGGAGTGGATCTGCCGGGCCAGCGCATTGGATACCTGGAGGGTTGACCCCATCGATCCAAACTCGTAACTTAAGGCTCAATCTCCGCACAGCTCCACACCCTCCGTGCAAAGTCGGGCGCAGAGGCCGAGGGCTTATGAGCGGAACTTTGAAGGAGTCTGATGTTATACGTATATATATATATATATATATGCTACCCCCCCCATGCGCCCACGCTTCAGCATGGTTTCCAGACAAAAACACTACGTTCCGCCACCCGCGGTGGGTTTTAAAGGGGGGAGGAACTCCCATAAAACTCCAGCAGAAGTGACCTGAACAATTTGCTCGAGATTGTGGATTGCATGCTATGAGTTTAAATAGAAATCCTATGCATGTGAATAGCG
The DNA here is from genome assembly GCA_905221605.1 of Symbiodinium natans. NCBI lineage: Eukaryota > Dinophyceae > Suessiales > Symbiodiniaceae > Symbiodinium > Symbiodinium natans. Next base: position 841,882 of record CAJNDS010000380.1, on the reverse strand, counting down.
TTCCTATCAAATTTATTTGGGTTCATAGGATTCATCTTGTTTCAATAGGAATCTTATAAAAATGAAAAGGAAACCCATTAATCGGAATGAGAACCCTTAAGTCTATTAAAATTATATTGGAATCCTATTCAAATGACAGAATCCTATTTAAATTGATAGGAATCATATTACATTTGTAGGAGCCTTAGTAAAATAATTCGGCAAACTATGGAAATGTATTGGAATCTTATACACAGAAAAACAGGAATCCTCTATTTCAATCATAGGAACCCTAGAAAAAGTAGAACCCAATTATACTTGATAGCAATCCTAATAAACTGAAGAGGGCCCCTACTAAAATTAATAGGAACCAATGGGACTCCTATAAAAACAAGTGTGAACCCCTAAATAGTAGGAGTCCTACAAAATTTAATATGAGCCTAAACCAATCGGTATCCCTTTCAAACGAATGAGATCCCTATTAAAATAAATACGAATCCCATTCACATGAATAAGCATCTGATTAAACTTGATAGGAATTTCATTACATTATGGAGCCTTATTAAAAGAATTAGGAACCCTATGAAACTTTATTGGAATCCTATAGAAATAAATAGGAATCCTCTATTGACTTCATAGGAATCCTGCCAATATTTTTCGGAACCGATAAAAGTTAATAGGAAGCCTATTAAAATGAATAGGAACCCTTACCAAATTGCAAAGAACCGGTTATAATTCATAGGGATCCTTTTAAAATGAGAAGGAACCTTGCTAAATGAATAGGAACCAATAGGACTCCTGTATAAAATAATATGAATCGGCTTAAAAGATTGGTTTTTTTGGTACAGTACAGCGTTTTTGCAGTCCCAGGCCTCGAAAGTGCTGTACTGTCCCAAAAAAAACAATCTTTTTAAGGCAAAAAGTGCAAAAATGCTGTACTGTCCCAAAAAAATCCAAAAAAACCAAAGTTTGGAGACCTTGGGCTCCTCCAGGGCCTGGAAGTCTCCAAACTTTGGTTTTTGTTGGTTTTTTTGGGACAGTACGGCATTTTTGCTTGTTTTGGCTTAAAAAGATTGGTTTTTTGTGATGACAGTACAGCGTTTTTGCAGTCCCAGGCCTCGAAAGTGCTGTACTGCCCCAAAAAAACCAATCTTTTTAAGGCAAAAAGTGCAAAAATGCTGTACTGTCCCAAAAAAACCCAAAAAACCAAAGTTTGGAGACCTTGGGCTCCTCCAGGGCCTAGAGGTCTCCAAACTTTGGTTTTTTTGGTTTTTTTGGGACAGTACGGTATTTTTGCTTGTTTTTGCTCAAAAAGATGGGTCTTTTTTGGACAATACAGCGTTTTTGCAGTCCGCCTCGAACGTGCTGTACTGTCCAAAAAAAAACACATCTTTTTAAGGCAAAAAGTGCAAAGATGCTGTTTTTGCAGTCCCAGGCCTCGAAAGTGCTGTACTGTCCCAAAAAAAACAATCTTTTTAAGGCAAAAAGTGCAAAAATGCTGTACTGTCCCAAAAAAAACAAAAAAGCCAAAGTTTGGAGACCTTGGGCTAAACCCTAAACCCTAAAGCCCTAAACCCTGACCTAAACCCTAAAACCCTAAACCCAAAACCCTAAAACCCTAATTCCCTTTCGAGGAGCGAAGCAATGCTTACATATGCGGAACATCCCTCTCTCTTAGGATCGACTAACCCATGTCCAACTGCTGTTCACATGGAGCCCTTCTCCACTTCAGCCTTCAAAGTTCTCAATTGAATATTTGCTACTACCACCAAGATCTGCACTAGAGGCTCCTAGGGTTTAGGGTTTGAGGTTTTTGGGTTGAGGGTTTAGGGTTTGAGGCTTAGGGTTTAGGGCGGTTAAAGGCTAGGGCTGAAGGGTTTATAAACCCTAAACCCTAAACCCTAAACCCTAAACCCTAAAACCCTAAACCCTGGACCCTAAACCCTAAAACCCTAAACCCGAAACCCTAAAACCCTAAACCCTAAACCCATTCCCTTTCGAGGAGCTGGCTTAGGGCTTAGGGCTTAGGGCTTAGGGTATAGGGCTGCGGGCCTTTTAGGGTTTAGGGCTTAGGGCTTAGGGCTTAGGGCATGCCCTAAACCCTAAACCCTAAAACCCGTGCAGCTCACACGAACGGCCTGCCGGACGAAACGACGAACGACGAACGAACTTAAATCCTCCCGTCCATCGACCGGCGGCAAGGGACAAAGCCCGCCCGTACTCCCAAGACACCCGCCCCGCGCCCAGCAAAACCCGAACAAGCCCCACACCTTGTGCATCAGAACGCGCGTGGGGTGGTTCTGGTCCGAGCGCGTCGCATCATGCTTCGCGCGCTTGTCTGCATGCGAAGGGCTCACACCAAGAGCCTCTAGAGCCGAAGTCGCGCTCTGCGGAGCCGCGACCGCTCCTTTGGCGCACGCTTCAGCAGGGCCTGGAGGTCTCCAAACTTTGGTTTTTTGGTTTTTTTGGGACAGTACGGCATTTTTGCTTGTTTTGGCTTGAAAAGATTGGTTTTTTGTGATGACAGTACAGCGTTTTTGCAGTCCCAGGCCTCGAAAGTGCTGTACTGTCCCAAAAAAACCAATCGTTTTAAGGCAAAAAGTGCAAAAATGCTGTACTGTCCCAAAAAAACAAAAAAAACCAAAGTTTGGAGACCTTGGGCTCCTCCAGGGCCTAGAGGTCTCCAAACTTTGGTTTTTTTGGTTTTTTTGGGACAGTACGGCATTTTTGCTTGTTTTTGCTTAAAAAGATTGGTTTTTTTGGGACAGTACAGCGTTTTTGCTCTTCTGGGCCTAAAACATTGGTACAGTAGAGCGCTTTCGTGCTCGCTGCCCTCGGAGGCTTCGAAATCCTAAGCCTCTAAACCCTACCATGGCACCTGAGAGGAAAAAGTGTGGGCATATGGGGGGGGGTACCATATATATATATATATAATATGCAGGTATGTATGTGTATATATATATATATATATGTACATATAAAAAAGACATCGATAAGGTGAATACAAGCACTGCCCTGGATCCCAAACTGTGCTGTATACCAGTGCAAACTGTTCACATTACATGAGGAGGGCATGGATACCAATAGCTTCAAGAGGACACTCACATATATATATACATATATATACATATACATATATATATATACGCACCAAACTAAAAATAAACAAAGTATGCCAATATATATATATATATATAGCTATCTATCTATCTATCTATCCATCCATCCATCTATCTATCTATCTATCTATACACACACACACACTCTCTCTCTCTCTCTCAATTCATGTATATGTGGACACACACACACTCTCTCTCTCTCTCTCACCACCAACAATAATATAAGCCCTACTTCATATGAACAGGCTCCCCTGATGACGAAAGACCTTTAGCATGATCTCGCAACCCCTCAACCCCCCTAGACTCCACGTTGACTCTTGTCCAAAACCCTAAGCCCTCGAACCTAGACAGAAAATAGCTTGAGTTCAGATAATGCCCCCATGCAGCAGTAGAGATGTCACAGAACCAAAAGATCCTGCAAAAATGAGTTATCGTTTGGTCTCAACAAGCCTCTTACTGTATGGTGGCTGAAACATGGCGTGAATGAGGGTCTTGGGCTCGGACAATCAATTGTTTCAGAACAATAATCTGACTCGAACCCAAAATATCCAAGAATCAACCCCTAAACCCTAAACCCTAACCCCTAAACCCCAACCCCTAAACCCTAAACCTTAAACCCTGAACCCAAGATCCGGCGGCCTGGCCCTCCATGTCCACATGGTCCGCGAGCTGGCGGCTCACGGACTGAGTCGTGAACTGCTGGAACTCTGCCTGAGGGTTTAGGGTTTAGGGTTTTGGGTTCAGGGTTTAGGGTTTCATTTTGAGGTCCTTGAAGGGAGGGGAGTCTGGAGGTACCTAGAGGGCCTTAGGGACCTTCAACAGAGCGCACGATGCTGCTGGAGGAGGAGGGCTTGGGCTTGATGGAGTTTAGGGTTTAGGGTTTAGGGTTTAGGGTTTACGGTTTAGGGTGATCTTAGCAGCTTAGCATGTGGGGCTTTTGCTGGGGGCTCTGTTGGGCTTAGGTTTCAGGAAAACAGTTGCAGAGGCCTCAAAATTCACACGCAGATGGCAAAAACCAAGAGGTTCAGGGCTTTCACTTTTGGAGAGTCTGCCAAAACTTTGAACCCCGAAACACTACACTCCAAACACGCATTTGAGGTTTCGGGTGGGTCTTGAGGGTTAGGGTTTGGGGAGCCTGGCTCCCCAGCAACCTTATTGTAAGAAGAACGCCCCGCTTTGTTTGATTGGAGGTTTTCATCAGGGAACCTAACCTCTGAACAATTCAGGGTGGCTAGGGCGGTGTAGGACATGAGGCTAGGAAACTCGAAATCCTAAACCCTGAGCACAAAGCTCTAAAGCCCCTGCTCCAGGGTTCAGTTTCGCACCTGGAGGTTGGTAAGGTGCTCCTGAACGTGCGTCTCGTGGGCTTGCGACCTGAATAAACTCAGGTTCCGGGCCTGGGGTTGAATTCATGTTTCAGGCCTGATAAGACAGAACCAGCTTCGGGCGGCCGTGAAAATTCAGGCCCAGGCTGTCCACCCCTTTCAAAAAGGGGCGAAAGAATAGTCTAGGCATCTACCTTTATTTTGCCTACATATAGACACACCCTTCAGTACGATTACCTAGATCTCTGCCGAAAAGGATGATCATAACCCGCAGGGCCACGACTGCTGCGCCCGGCTCTCGAGCAGGTGCAGTCGTTGGGTGTCCATGATACTGCGGTCGTCGAAGACCTCCAGCACCCAGAAAGCCCAGTGCATCGGGGCATTTCCCTTCATGAGGTACCTTAATACCCCCAACGTACTACAACCTCAGTCTAGGAACCCTTCAAGAAAAGCACCCCTCCATTTTGTGAAGCCCCCACCCAATTAAACAAAGTATAGGGTTCAGGGTGCAGGGTTTATGGGGTCCAGGAGTTCGGAGGTTGTAAAGAGTGGCGTTTAGGCTGAAAGAATCTTGTCCACACAAAGAATGAGTGTGTCTTTTTTTTCCATGCCATCCCACCACGCACCTAATGCAGCGAGACACCACAACCTCTTCTTTTTTCGGCCTTAGGCCTGAAAAGCCCCTGGTAAGTCTCTTGCAAGCTCGGGTTCCTTATCACGAGACCCCAAGTGAACCAAATGCCTAATTTGGAACCATGACCCGCCCGAAAATTCTAATGATCCTTAATGCAGCGATACGCTTTGCTTCATAACTAGGATTCGTATAGTTTGTCTTGGGGCCCTAAACCCTAGATAAACTGAAGGTTTAGGACTCAAGGTTCTGTGGTCACTCTGGGTTGTAGGATGTAGGACGAATTAGCACTTGGAGTTCGAGGGCCTTGGGATTACCTGATTACCTGCCGTGCGGGGGTCGGGGGTCTCCGGGCACATTCGAAAGCCCTAAAACCCGCCAAGCTTGAGATGTGGCCGGGTTGCAACATGTCAAAGCGGTGTGTGTGGAGCGTTGGCAAACCCTAAGCCCAACCCTTGCTGAAGAAGCATTCAACCCTGTAGCACATCCCGAAGCCCCACACCGCAAACGAACCTTGCGAAGGGCACGGAGCTCCTCCTCGAGCTGGCTGATGAGCCCAGCCTGCACAGGGGGGTGGAGGCCGTAACCTAATTTTTCAGAAGTGCACAGGGCCGCCAGCCTGGGACTCGCAACTGACAAGCCGCTGCTCACAGGCGGAAACGCGGGCTGCCTGTGAGACGGGCTGGTTGGGTCTCGCAGGGCCTTGCGTTGAGGGCTTGAGGGCTGAGGGTTGAGGGCTTGTCTTAGGCTTCTGGGTTCAGGGTTTCGGGGGCAGTGAGCGACGAGGGCTAGGGGCTGGATTTAAGATTTACAGTTGAGGATTTAGGGCCGCCTTGGGTTCAAGGGTTGATAGCTACAAGGTCACAATTGGAGCCCTGAACGGAACGCAAGAGCCCCACACTTCAGGTTTATGGCCTCTATACGGCCATATTTAGGCTAAGATCATCTTGCAATTGGAACCTGATTGACTTATTCCTGCTCAGAGATAACATCCAGTACCAGTCGACAACTTCTGTGAGCTGCGATATGCCACCGAAGTGATACGAGTACTACACGAATCACTTCTAGAGCAGCTACGGTGCCAGGCCCTTTTCTTCAAACCTGCGACAACACCGACAAGGCGCCCCCCATGTCTCCCGGGTCTGCGAAACACACAAATTGAGTTGAACAAGTTCTTGATGGTGTTCCTCCCCCTTTTTTCTCTGCTAATCTGGTTGGCTTCGTCACCTTGGGCGTTCTCCTTGCAAGAAACACACAAGTCCAATCATGAGATTACACGCATATGTGCCTGCATTTTTGCACACGCATATACATGCATGTATAGAGAGATATATATATATATAATATGCATAGATCATGTCATGAATATTGGCATTCCTGGCTCTAGGGTCTTCGGATCTTGAGGCTCTCAGCTCGAAGTTAACGGCTTCAGGCTTTGGGGTCTCGCCCCAAATGTTCCTCAACATCCCTGCTCTGAGCTTTCGATATGCGGCCAGCGCGCCACGGCGTGGTCGTTCGGAGCGTCCCGCTGCACCTGTGCCTCGCCACTCTGGCCAGCAAGGGTTTAGGGCTTAGGGTCTAGGGGACAACTCACGGCTCTGAACGTTTAGAGGTTGGAGAATCCGCAAGGAGTCACCCACCACTCTGGCCAGCAAGCCCCCCTGAAACCCGAAACGCTACACCCCAAACCCTAAACCCCGACGCCTGCTCGGGTTCCCAAATCCTACTCGACTTGGGGGCATGCACAGCAAAAGTGGGGAGTGATAGCCATGGCCGCTAGGAGCCCAATTTAGAGGATGGGTAGGTATCTGGCGTACACCTTAAGAAAATAGAAGTATAAAAGGCTTGGTATGGGGGGATTCCTTGTAGCTATTGAGGCTCCTGTATCCCTAAACCCTAAACCCTAAACCCTTAACCCTAAACCCTAAACCCTACACCCCTTACCCAGTCCACCTCCAACTGCGCAGAGGGCATGGTCACGTCGCCTGCGCTGCACATGGAAATTCAGAAGCAATGCCATTAAGATTACAGCGTATAGGGCTTGTTTAGCGTTTAGGGTTGTAGGGTGCTAGGGTTTTTGGGTTTTTGGGTTTTAGGGTGTTAGGGTTCTAGGGTTTTCGGGTTTAGGGTTTTAGGGTCCAGGGCCCTGCGGGATTAAGAGAGAAAGAGCCGGTCGCCTTCAAAACAAAGCGATGTCAGAAGCCATGTTCCCACACGCGGCGCGCAGCAAGCACGTCAAACCCTCAACCCTAAAACCCTACAAGCCCTAAAGCCCTCAAACCCTGCATCACGTAGAGGACCTTCCGCGACGACAGCAAAAATGAACCTCCTCATACCTAACAAAGCCCGAAACCGACGCTAGACACTGGGGTCAAAAAAAGTGCGGGCTACAAGAACCAAACACCCAAAATTGCCCTTAACCCTAAGATGCTTTAAGAGAAAGCGTGCCGTTTCAGGATTGTTACGCCCTAGGGTTTAGGGCTCAGGGTAGGGGTAGGCTTAAAGGTTATTTTGGGGGGTTGGGACTGTAAGGGCCTTAATTTAGCGCTTAGGGGAAAAGCCCTAAACCTTTGGATGTTCCCCCTTATACTAACAGTCCTTAATAGGAATATAATTGGGTGTACTGTACTCTATCCCTATTAGGGACTGTTAGTATAAGGGGGAACATCCCAACCTAAATCCTAAGCACGCAAAGTCCGCGCAATGGCAGCTGGCAGGCCTACATAGCCTTGGTCTGCCGGGGCCTGGGCCAGCGTCACCAGGGTTTCGGGTTGAGGGCTACTCTTTTGCTCAGTTAAGGGCTGGCAAAGGGCTCAGGGTTTGGGATTTAGGGAGCTTAGGGTCTTCGGATCGCAAACCCTGCCAAAAAAGAAATACAAAACTTTGGAGCCCCCTTGCAAGCGGATGTGTTTTCACTGCCGGGTTGAGTTGCGGTTTAGGACCTTTTGGGGGGGGGGGGGGGGGGGTCCCGGGCACTGGATGCAGGCTATACCCGCCCTACATTTATCCGCCCTATTCCAATAACACCCTACTCTACATCGAAAGTCTCTAAACGTCCCTAGATGCCAAATTCCCTAGCCCCAAACCCCCCCCAAAAAAACAAGACCCTAGATCACAAACCCTAAACCCCAAATCCGACTGCACCCTGGCATCCCAATCAAAACAGCTCAATTCCTGTTCTTGCTGTGAATACCATTAGAACAATAACTTTAGCTACTATTACTGTTATTTTATGAATATTGTTGTTACTACTAGTAGTCTTCATAGTATTACAGTGACTACGACTATTGCTATGACTACGGACAGTACTAATGCTACTGTGTCTCGTCTGCACCTCCAGGCCCTGTCAAGAGAGGAAGAGGATCGGACAACCCCCTCGGGTCGTGAGCTTCGGCCTTTGCCTTTAAAAGGGTGCCGCTTTCGGGCGCGGTAAGGGCTCACCTACTCTCTACACCAAACGGCGCCACTTCAGAGACGGGACTTCAGAGGCGGGACCACGGGGAGATCACCGTCGATGCACTTGTGCTCCCTCATGTCAGAGAAATCAAAAGAGTAGATGTCCTGCATGGCCGCAGAGGGGAGATTCTTCATGTTAATCAATGGCTCGAGGAACTTTTTGTACGACGTCTCATCCTTGAAAACCAAGTCACCAAGCATCTTGTTCTTAGTGGCCAACAAACCCTTGAGGTCAGCGGTGGTGTTCCTCGCGTGGCCTGGTGGGTACATCACGAGTCCGCTGGACAACTTCTTGCCGCCCTTCATGGTGATGTCGATGGAGGTTGGAATACCATCGGGGTACTTGGCATCGTACTCAGCGCCGCCGTGCTTGAAAGTGATCTTCTGCATGAGGGCACGCGTTGTCGCATCATAGAGCGCATCCTTGCCATAGTCATAGGGTGTGAGCATGAGATCGTTCCAGGCCGCCTGCACACTGGGGGGCTTCTTGCCCTTGGCAACCGCCTTCTGCAACATGCGCGAAACGATGAAGGCCATGGAGTGATCTGCGGACTGTCGCGTCTTTGGATCCTTCTTCGCTGGGTCACCAATGATGCCGAAGGCTGGCTCGTAGGCCACAATTGAAATCTCCTCGATGCTGTCCAAGCCCTTGGTGCAGAGTTCCTCGTTGTCGGCGACCAGCTGCACCTAGTTCATGGTTGGGATAATATTAAAAACCTAATCTTTTATTCCTTATGGGGTTGAAGTACCCTTAAAACTGCAAAATGTTACCCAACTATGACAAAGGCACGGCACCGTGCAGTGCTCCAGCGGACTGATGCTCGTAGAGGCCAATCTTAAAGTGCATGCCACACACGGCGAAGTCGGAGCCCGAGTGCGTCAAGACCAGGTTGAAGGGGCTGGGGCCTTTAGGGTTTAGGGTTTAGGGTTTAGGGTTCAGGGTTCAGGGTTCAGGGTTTTAGGGTTTTAGGGTTCAGGGTTTAGGGTTTAGGGTTCAGGGTTTAGTGTTTAAGGCCTTGCCCCCAGCGAACTTTGTTGCCCAAGGTGATGTCAATACTGTCCTTGTTCTTCGTCACGCCCGTGGTGGGCTCGAAAAACCTGCCCTAAACCCTAAACCCTAAACCCTAACCCCTAACCCCTAAACCCTAAACCCTAACCCCTAAACCCCTGAACCCTAAACCCAAACCCCTAAAAACCCTAAACCCTGAAGCCTGAAGATGCTCTCGGGGTTGCGGAAGATGTCACGGGGGCCCACGAAACCGCGCATGGCACGACGCATGGAAAGCACCGCTGCCTCTGTCGAGATGGCTGCAGAGGCACCTGGGGTTGTAGTGTATATACATATATATCTATCTATATCTATATATATATATATATATATATATAGTATATGTCTAGTATATATAGTATATATAATATCCCCTGGGGCTGTAGAAAAAAGCATCCCGGGGTTGCTAAAAAAAACACGTATCCACTTGCTACTCTTTTTCGGCGTTATGGTTCTTTCTCCTTCTTATCGCTTTCCAACTATCGGCACATCCTATCATGATAGCACAACTTCAGTACTAGATGTGGAGACATACTTCATTCACAATGATTAAGGATTATCCTCAGAATCATAGAATTCGACATTCTGTATGTTTTCTTCTTCTCGTTTTTGCAGACGAAACCGCCAGTCTCCGTTCCCCAACCCCCGCCTTTCGAATCCGAAAGCTGCTTCCCTGCTCGGATGGCACGGAAGGGTACGTAGTGCGCAACCACCATGCCGATGGCGCTCTCGATCTCCTCGGCCGTGGCTCCCAACAAGGCTCCGTAGACCGCTGCGGACGCGATCGCACCATGCACGACATGGTCCAGCTTGTAGCTCTTGAGGCTGAAAACTTCTGCGAGACGGCCGCGAATCTCATCGAGACAGATCATGGCGCGGAGGGCGGTCTTGCCAGTGACCTTCCCCGTCACCTGAGCCGCAGCAATGACGACCCCGTAGAAGTCGTTGTGGCCAAACTCTCCAGCCTGGTGACCCGGGATGTTGGGATTGTAGCCAAAGACGGTTCCGTTGGAATCCCACTCTCGCGCCGCTGCCGAATTTGCCACCACGGCCTTCTCAGGAGCACACTTCTGCTTGCTGCCGAACACCGTCGCACCCTCGTCATCCTTGTAGGTCAGGGCCTCTTCGCGCAAGACCGTGGGGGAGTTGCACTTCATGGCGAGTGCAGAGATCCCGCACATCACAGAATCCGTATGGAACTGCTCAATCTTCTCCCAGACGCTGGCATCGATGTTGTCGCCGTACTTGCCGCCAATGAAGTCCAACGCATACTGGGCAATGCCCAAGGCCTGGTCACTATGAGTATTATTGTTATTCTCATTATTATCCTTAGAAACCCTAAACCCTAAACCCTCAACCCTTATGATCATTATCATTATGACTTAATCATCCCAAGGCCTGGTTGGAATCCGCGGCGAGCGTTACGGTGGTCTTCGGATCCGCCATCACGCCGTCTAAACAAGAGACTGGTCCACAACCCAAGCAAGCTCAAGTATGTTAAATATAGAACTATATGTATGGAGAGAGAGAAAGAGCTGCATACGTATATATGTAGATCATAATGTACCATAATGTATCACAATGCATCCTAATCTATCACAATGCATGAGAATGTAAAATCATGTAGAATAGCGAATCAGAATGCATAATACTGTGTAGTAATGTACTGTATTAACCCTATCCCGCAGGTGCCTAGCTGGTGTTTGTCTGTGTGTATCACCTTCACAAAGACTAGCGGGGCTGGCGGAGAAAGTGTTCAAAGACATCTTGAACCACCCAAAGTTCAAGGCTGTGTTGGATCGCATTCTATGTTCACCAGCGGATGTCATCTTGCTACTAGAGTGCAGCAAAACTTTTGGGGGAAAACAGGACTTAGTCTGAGTAATAAAGGCCACGTTTTGCAACCCTTGTCTTCTGATGTGGTGCCAAGCCTAGAATCAACTGCACTACCGGCTACCACCGTACCTCCGCTGTTGTGCTCCTGCTGTGGGTCATCCTTTCAATTCCTAGTTGTTGAGCAATAAACTTGTTGGTTTCGTTATTATTCTAGCTGACATCTTCTCAAGCCCTAGACCCTAAACCCTAAACCCTAAACCCGGTGTGGGCCTGGAGCCACGGCAGCGGCTTGGGAAAAACGAGATTCGAGCCCACGAGGGGAGGATCCTGGAGAGGGCTTGCAGGGTTGAGAGGGGGTTTAGGGTTTAGGGTTGCGGGTTGCGGGTTTAGGGTTTAGGGTTTAGGGTTTAGGGTTTAGGGTTTAGGGGGCTTAGAGGGCTTACAGGGCTTAGGGCTTAGAGGGCTTAGGGTTTAGGGGGGTTGGGGTTTAGGCTTATAGGGCTAAAAGGGCATATAGGGCTTAGGGCTTATAGGGCTTAGGGCTTGTAGAGTTCTTAGGGTTTAGAGGGTTTAGGGGGTTTAGAGGGCTTAGGTTTTGCAAGTAGATCCGAAATCCAGATTTTGTAATAGGAAAATTTGCCCGATATCCGGGGTAGTCCAAGCCAACGATGGAGAACTTGGTGCTATAAACAGGTCTAGGTTGTGAAGTTGTAGTCCGGGCGATAGCATCCGTATCAACGGGTCGGGTCCAGGGGCCTGTTCCTTTCCCAACAGAAGCCACCCTCGCGTCGCGTACACCAGAGAATATTCACGGTAGCTAATATCAAGGGGCGTATAAGCGTTGCAGCTGGGTTGCCCTTGTGGTGTCTATCAGCTTCCACCTTATACTCTGCCACTCCTCCTCCACTGACGCCTAGGTTCCTTGTGGCTTTTCAGTATCAAGGAGTCGAAAGCGAGGCTAGGGGCCTGTACAAACAGGGCAACAACTTTTTGTTTCGCTATGTCAAAGGAGCTCCTATGATCCTCAAGCGCTGCGGCGGAAAACCGTCAACAGAACTCAACATGACAGACAACTGTACCGGACTGTCATGCATAACATGGGCTTTACCTTTAGCCCATGCCTAAACGCGTGGAAAATCATCGACCACGTCTATCATAGCCTATCAGTCCTGTATCCGGTGATCTCGTCGAGCTCGTCCAGCACAAAGGGTATCATTCATCATTATTCTTCCTTCCTTCCTTCCTTCCTTCCTCATAACGATAAAGGTAAAACCCGGAATCTATCACTGTCATGTTTGACATGCCACTTAAGCTACATTTACTTGACGCGCCAAACAGGTTTTAGAGGGCTTAAGGTTTAGAGGGCTTAGGTTTTGGGGCTTAGAGTTTAGAGGGTTTACAGGGTCTAGGGGGTTTAGGGGGTTTTGGGGATTTAGGGTTTATAGGGTTGAGGGTTTTAGGGGTCGGAAATTGGGAAGGTCGGAATTCGGAAGGTCTCCGGGTTTGATGAGAAGGGTTCGGGTTTGAAGGTTGGGGTTTGGGGCTTCAGGGTTCGGGTTTTCTGAGCGGGGCTTTTAGGTCGTTGAATTTGAGGGCATGGTTGAAGGCGTAGAACTCAGCCATCACGCCCGCACCCCTCTCACCCTGAGACCCTCTGAGACTCTTGAAGGGGAGAGGGTTTAGAGTTTAATTAGGGTTTAGGGTTTTCATTCTCATGAAACTGGGGGGGGGGATGAGGACTGTGCCTTTGTTGTAGAAAAATCTCTTCAGTAACCTGGGAGCATGTACTTTGTAGGGTCTCGATGCTTTTGGCGCTTAGGCGTTTAGGGTTAATATAGGGGTCGGAAAGTATTGCCCTGTGGTCCCTGTATGACTAAACTCTCATAACCCCCAAGCCCATTGAAATTATTAAGGCCCCTAAACCCTAAACCCTAAACCCCCGAATCGTAGGGGTTTGGGCATTTCGGGCTTGGGGACGAGCCCGCAGCAAGCCCCGCCTTCTGCACGGGCGGCACATCCTGACTCCCAGCCCTTAAAGGCTGTAAGGTTTAGGGCTTCTATAGGGCTTAGGGCTTCTGATTTAGGGCTTTGGGTTTAGAGGGCTTTGGGCGGTTTAGGGGGGTTAAGGGGTGAACGCCACCCAAACAAGCACCAAGCCCTGAAACCCGAAACCCTGGAAAGCGCGGGGGTCAGGGTTCAGGGCCCATGGCGCATGACATGGCCCTTCTCCCACCTTTTTGGAGTCCTGTCATGCTTCGGCCCGTAGCATTTGGCAGCCCTAAAAACACATCCTACTCTCGGCAACAAACCACACGCAGCCTAGGTTTAGGATTTTTGGATTTTGGTAGCTTGTACCGCCGGTGCTTTCGGCTTGTGGGGTGCATTTGAACCCTTCTTCCCTGAACCCTAGGTGAACACCAAAACTTTGAACCCGGCATTCGCCCAAAAACCTACGGAGGTAATTGGGTCCCTGGTTGTGGGGCTCATGGCGGCAAGAGAGATTCCGATGGCCTCCTTGCCAAAGATCAGACCACCGATTTGGGTCCTGCGAACCAGGGTTAGGGTTGAGGGTTTAGGGTTGAGGGTTTAGGGTTGAGGGTTGAGGGTTTAGGGTTTAGGGTTTTGGTTTCACGGCCGTTTCTCTCCCGTAAGGATCTGCCCGACGGCATCGTAGTCGAGCTTAAGATCGTCGACGTGGGGCTTAAGGCAAGTTTAGGGTTTAGGGTTTAGGGTTTAGGGTTGAGGGTTGAGGGTTGAGGGTTGAGGGTTGAGGGTTGAGGGTTGAGGGTTGAGGGTTGAGGGTTTAGGGTTTAGGGTTTAGGGGTCTAGCAGTACAGGAGGGCGGGGGGATTTAGGTGCGACGCGAAGCCCTGAATCCCTGAAGAGCTCCTCGGTTGAAGAGGTCCAAGCATCTGCTTCGCAGACCTGGATCCCGAACACTTCGCCCTAAGATAGTAGGGTTTTGTGTCTAGAGGTTATATGGCTCAGCGTTGAGGAACGCTATTGAGAACAAAATCATATCCATTGCAACAATAGAATAAACAACTACTCAAGACCATGGTGCTACAAAAAAAATCGCAATCATCATCCCAGCACAGGGTCAGTTCTGGGGTCGCCCGGCCAGTTTTGTGCTTGGCGGGGGGGGGGGGGGGGAGGAGAAGAAGGTGGGGAGAAGGGGGGGAAGGTGGGGAGGGGGGGAGCGGGGCGAGGAGGGAAGGGCGGGGCAAGGAGGGAGGGGGAGGGGGCTAAGTTTTGGTTTAAGGGCAGTGTGGGCTGTTGCCGACCGGAAACTGCCTTGGATTTCGGGCATCCCGAAGCTTATATCGTTCAAAGCCAGCGAAGTAGGAATGACATCAGCAACAACCCTGCTATACAGCAGATGTACAAATTATGGGCTGTGTAAGCGAAACCAGGTAGGGACTATATTATACCACACAACTGGGTTTGTTCGATGGGGTGGGGGGGGGGGGGGGGGCGGGCGACAGGTGTTGGGATCAGGGTATGTTTCGCAGGTACGTTTCGGGGTATGTTTCGGGGGTATGTTTCGCAGCATCATGAGCTACTTTACCTGCAATTTTGGGGGTATGTTTCGGGGTATGTTTCACGGGTGTGCAACCCGTGTGCCCGTGTGCCCTTCTTAAACCTGGGCCCCCAAAAAAGGACAAACCCAACTGAACTAACCTTCTTACTCAAGGATCCCTAAACCCCCCGGAAACCCTAAACCCAAAGATCCGCGACTCGCTGGGTCTAAGTGATGTAGGGCTCGTTAATAAGAGCCCGAACTTCGAAACAAGCTTACTGGGCCCTGCACACTGATTCCTGAGACACCCTTAAAGCCCATCAAACCCTCTTAAAGCGCTTTAGGGTTTAGGGTTTTGGGTTTAGGGTTTAGGGGTTAGTGTTTAGGGACCCTTTGAAGCCCTAAACCCCGCGGCCTTGTGAACGGGTGGCTGAACAAAGTCCGGGCGCCCGTCCCCCCCGAACTTAAGCCAGGATCCACGGTTGGACTTTGGGGGTTAGGGATTGTAGTATGGCAGGGATTTTTGGGTTTAGGGATTTTAAAACTTAGAGGTTTAGGGTTTCAGGGTGCAGGGTTGACGATTTAAGCTTTAGGGCCTAAGGTTTTTTCGGAGTTTCCAGGCGAAGTACGGGCCTTAGGCTTTAATTAGGGCTCTCGTCCGAAAGCCTCAACCCCAAACCCTTCTATCGAGATCCTGCAAAACCTTTCAACCCTACCTGGAGGTTCATGGGTACTTATAAGATCCTATAAGTAGGGTTAAAAGTTATTATAAGCATGGTAAGTATACCTATAACCCTATTTAAAAACTCATGACCCTACTTTTTAGATACCCTAATGCACCTCCAAGAAAAGCTGAGTCAACCCATTCCGAGGACATACCAGCTGCTGTTATGCGCGCTGGAGGTCCTAAGTGTATGGGGTTCCGGGTTTGGGTTTGGGGTTTAGGGTTTTTAGGGTTTTTAGGGTTTTTAGGGTTTTTAGGGTTTTTAGGGTTTTTAGGGTTTTTCGGGTTTTTAGGGTTTTTAGGGTTTTAGGGTTTTTAGGGTTTAGGGTTTAAGGTTTAGGGCTGAGGGTTTAGGGGCCCTCTTAAGGTCCGTAGCACAGCTTCCCTCCGACCTTCAGCCTTACTGGGGTGCAGGATTTCGGGCTTGGGGCTTGAGAGTTTGGGGTTTAAAACTTCTATACCCCCTAAACCCTAAACCCTAAATCCTAAATCCTAAACCCTACACCCTAAACCCTGAACCCTATACCCTGTCCCTGCTTAGCCCCCAAAGTCCTGCAGAAGCTCTCTTTGCAGGGACATGCGCGGCATCAGAAGCCGAGCTTGCGGGCTTTTCCTCAGAGTGAGCATTAGGGTTGAGGGTTTACGGTCTAGGGCTTAAGGCTAAGGATTTAGGGAAAGTTTTGTGCCGGGCTCATAGGGTTTACAGATATCTGTAGTAGGACCTGTAGGGTTAGCTTCCTAGGCCCTTGGAAAACACAAAGCCGTCCGTAAACCCCTAACCCCGAAACGCCCAAGCAATTCGACAATAATACGATAAAGGCCGAACAAAAAAACTAAGCCGTCCCCTAAGGCACTGAAACCGTAACCCCTAAACCCCAAACCCTAAACAGGCCTAAACCTGTGGCCCATAATCCCCTAAAGCCCTCAACCCCAAACCCTAAATGATCATCCTTCACTCGCAACCCCTCATCAACCCTAAACCAATGAAACCCCTCAAGCCCCAAACGCTGGGGCCCGGGCCACCTCCTGCCTCCCACTCCGCCTTGCTTGGCGGCATGGGGTTCAGGGTTTGGGATATAGTGCTTTTTCGGTTTATCGGTTTCGGGTGTAGAAAACTAAGGATGTCGGACGGGGTTTAGGTTCGGCTGGGCATGCAAATCTAGCCAAATTGTCTTTTCCCGACGGGCGCTACTGTGCGCCCTCCACCCATGCATCATGCCGACTGGGTGCCATCCCCACCAAGCTGGCGTCCTAGTTTCCCGTTCCCCACTGATCCGGCTTCGAGCTCCTTGCTGCGGGCAGCGTCCATGCTCCAGCCCCCAATGTGAGCTCGAGGGTCTCTGCCTCTTTCTTTGCCTTTGCGTGACACAGCGCTCTCCGCTGTCACAACTCACCTCGGGTTTGAGTTTGAGCTTCCTTCGAGACAGTACTCGCGGCAGCTGACTCGCAATTGGCTTTTGCACAACAGGCGCGGTCGTCGTTCTAACGCCAGCAGGGATGCCTAAACTTGGGATCTTAAACCCGACACTCTAAACCCCGAAGTGCAAAGCACAGGTGGCACAGGTAGAATGACGAATCGACTCACTGGATGCGTACAGAATCCTCACAAATCTATGAGCCCCAACTTAAACACTCCAGAGCCCCCGCACTCGAACTAGATCCAACGTCGGAGAGGCCGCGTTCCTTCGATAGAGGGTTCTCGTTTACGGTGAACGCATCCCCAGCCCTTTTGACGAAAAGCAGGTGCTGGTAGGGTTAGCAAGTTGGGCTATGGGGATACATTTCATACCCTAAGCCGTAAGCCCTCAACCCCAAACCCCCAAATTAGCGTTTCTAGAGGATACCCAGTCAGGCAATCGTGATTCCGCTAGGGCTCATGCTTCGGCACCCCTCTTCGCCGGCTCCGGATCCGGATCGCCCCGAATGCCTGCCGCGGTGCTCGGGGGTTTCGGGGTTTAGGGTTTAGGGCTAGGGTTTAGGGTTTAGGGTTAGGGTTTAGGGTTTAGGGTTTAGGGTTTAGGGTTTAGGGTTTAGGGTTTAGGGTTTAGGGTTTGGGGTTTGGGGTTTGGGGTTTGGGGTTTGGGGTTTGGGGTTTGGGGTTTGGGGTTTGGGGTTTGGGGTTTGCGGTTTGGGGTTTGCGGTTTGGGGTTTAGGGCTTTCAGGGCCTACAGGGGCCTGGGATCAAATCACCTGAGATCATAAGCCTTCAAGGGCCTGGGGCTTCAGAATTCTCAGGGAAGAAGTGTTCAAGGTGTGCTTGAGAGTTGCCTCGTTTCCGGGGGAGTTGCCTCGTTTCCGGGGGATGAAGGGTGGGGAGTATGCGGGGGGGGGGGGGGGGGGGGGGTGGTGGGGGGTAGTGACGGCCGATATAACTACAACCACGCCTCACATCTTCAAGGCGCCGGGCTTTTCTGATCCAAAGGGTTCAGGGTTTAGGGTTTGGGGTTTAGGGTTTAGGATTTAGGGTTTAGGGTTTAGGGTTTAGGGTTTAGGGTTTAGGGGTTAGGGGTTAGGGGTTAGGGGTTAGGGGTTAGGGGAGGGTCCTGAGCTTCCAAGGGATCTTTGCCTCAAGATGGCAAAGGCTCGGCCCCCACACAGGGCCCTACCGTCATCTACGACATGTGTCGCGCATGGCCTCCTGTCACGCAGAAGCATTCTGGCCAATCCCCAGCTCACGGCCAAAGCGTTGAAGGTCTTACTGACCGAGCTTTCGGGTTTATCGGGCTGAAGCTCTAGGGTGTCAGGGGTTAGGGCTTGGGGATTGGGGCTTAGGGAGTTAGGATGTTTGCGTTGAATTTATGTAAGCACTTTGTCGCTTCGAGATTTTCCGGATCAGTCAGTCCGGGGCGCTTGTCCAGGCGGAACAGCCAGGGTAGCGTGTGTCTCTCCAGAAAAGAACACGCACAGGGCTCAGGAACATCTGCCTCGACCCTAAACCCTAAACCCGAAACCCTAAACCCTACACCCTAATTAAACCCCAACAGTAAGCAGGGAATGGGGGAATGAGGCACCCTATATAATCCTTTAAAGGGTTGCATATACGGCCCTACTTCCCTCATTTCCGGCTAACCAGCAGTAAGCCACCCCGCCCACCAGCCTAGCGTGGGGATGCCTCTGGCACTCACGGAGACTTCCAGCTCACCGCTGAGCCGTCGCTCAATCCAGTCCTCGCCGCCGGGGTACACGGGGGTTTGGGGTTTAGCATAGGGGCTTGGGGCTTGGGGCTTAGGGCTTAGGGCTTAGGGCTTAGGGTTTAGGGTTTAGGGTTTAGGGTTTAGGGTTTAGGGTACTTCCATACCCCTCAGTGGAAAAAACGGGGTTCAGAGTGATTGCTCTTCGTTAGGGAAGGCAGCTTACCCTCACTATGAACATTATTCATAAGGAGCTCAGGAGCCAAAGGGGTGAAAGGGAAGGGTTGAGGTGCAAGGCCTTAGAAGCCCAATTACCTGCTCAGTTCCTTCTCTGAGGCGTTCCGATGGAGAAACTTCTCAGAGCAACATCTTGAGGGGGTGCAGGGTCAGATGAAAAATGAAAGGCCCTGAACCCAGTGCGAGCATCAATGTTTAGGGTCCAGGATTGGGTCAGGGTTTTTCTGGCCCATTCATGAGCCTGGTCATGCTGGCGGGGTCCCGAGTCCTCAAAAACAAGGTCGTAGAACCAATAAGCAAGCAGAGTATCAACCGTTTCGCACAGCCTTATCTTCGTAATAATTCATGCTTGACACGCGTGCTCAACGCTATGCCCTTGAATAAACCGGGAAGAAGACATCGGGTCCAGATAGGCTTAAAGGCTAGGCAAATAGGGATTTAGGGCTTAGAGCACGTGCCCGAGTCAAATGGACCGCGATTTTCCAAGTCAGCGGGCCACAATAGTTTCGCCAGCCATGACTCACAAACTTTCAATAGTAATCATGCGAAGATACAAACCCTAAAGCCTAAACCCTACGCAGCACGAGGAGACAGAGAAGCTAAGAAGGCCGTTTGGCCAGTTCTCTCAGTTCGGGTCCCCTATGTGGGCATTATCATGTAGAGCCTTCTACTCATGTAGGGACCATTTTCGTTTTTCACGTATGAAATGACTACTACATTGTAAGAAATCCTACGTACTTGAGGGGTCTCTTGGGGGCTTTGGCTTTTATGGGGCCATCTGCCCAAGTCCTACAAACCGCAACTCTCCTCCCCAAGCCCTCAACCAACCTAGGTCCACCCTATACGCCCCAAGCCCAGATCTTTTCGAGAACTGGCCGTGGAATCACGAAAACGAAGGCCCCCAAAACCTTCAAACCCTGAAGCACGAGAACCTAAACCCTTAAGCCCTAGAACAATAAACCTTAAAACCACAAAACCTAAAGTGCCAAACCCCAAAAAGCCCTGAGCCTAAAACCTGAATCCCAAACCCCAAACCCTGAACCTACACCCGAAAGCTCAACAACCCAAATCCTACTCTAAACCAAAAAAAGCCGTAAACCCCAACGCCTAACCCCAAGCCCGAAAAGCCACCCCAAGAGCCCTTAAACCCCAACAGCACTAAACCCCAAATCCTAAACCCTACACAATAAACCCAAAATCCAAACCTCAACCCCTAACCCTAAACCCTAAACGCTAAACCCTGAACCACAAACCCTAGAACCAAAACTGGCCTTGAGCTGAACCTCTCTTGGAAGAAAGGTCCGGCCTTGCAACGTGCTACGGTTTCGGCTTAGGGTCTAGGTGTTTAGGGTTTTGGGCTTACGGTTTGGGGTGTTGGGGGTTTAGGGGTTTGGGAGGTGTTGAGGGCTTTGGGCTTAGGATTTTGGGTTTCGGGCAGGGGGGCATGCGGTGCCGGGTTTAGAGCTTTTGGAGCTTAGCATTTCGGGGCGCTTTGGGGCTTAGGGTTCTAGAGCTTTAGGGTTTTGGGGTTTGGAGTTTAGGGATTTGGGCGTCCCTCAACACCCTCAACCCTACTCTCGTTCGCGTACATGTCACCACTGGACATCTCTGCAACTCCCAACATAAAAGACAGGCAGCAATGCAAGCCCGAACTGTACCGCATCTGATCTATGCCGACTGCTCTGCAAGAAGGCAACACATCTAGAACATAAACACTAGACTTTGAACCAAACCTTCGTCGTAATGGGCACCCCATCGCACAATCCTCCTCTGTCGAGTTGTCCGAACACATGCTGAAGTCAAACCACTCTTGTGCTAGAGGCTGCCTTGGCTCCACACCCCTGCCTTACAAGCTTGGGGAGCCCTGAAGGGAGAAGGGTTTCTAAGCATAAGGTGGCCATTTTCATGCAGATGGCACTAGTGGATTTCATTTTCGAGCCACAAACATTGAGCCTCAAACACCAGGGGACCCGACTTTGCTTGATCGTGGGATCATTGGAAATCCTTGCCATCGGCGGTCGATCCTTGCAGGGAAAGCGCCTCGACTCTAAGTCACAAGAAACCCCCAACCCTGAGCCCTAAATCCTCCAGGAACTCTCAACCCTCAGCCCTGTATCCTAAACCCTATAGACCTTAGACCCTAAACCCTGAAACTGAACTACAACCCCGAGGCCTTCAACCCCGAGCCCCAGGTCGGCACAGAAACCTCAAGAAACCCCTAAGCCCTCACAAAAGCCTACGCCTGCCGAAGGCATACCCTCAACTAGAAACCCTGAACCCTCAACCTGAAACCCTGATACCCTGAACCCTGAACCCTGAACCCTAAACCCTAAACCCTAAACCCTAAACCCTGAACCCTAAACGCTGGAAGTTGAGGGTGCAAGGCTCGGCCTTGGGGAATTGGGCCCGGAGGTTTGGGTTCCACTGTAGGGTTCTACTGGGATCTTTCTAGGTTTTACTGGGAAGTCTAGTGAACCCTAAACCCTAAACCCTAAACCCCAAACCCCAAACCCCAAACCCCAAACCCCAACCCCAAACCCCAAACCCCAAACCCCAAACCCCAAACCCTAAACCCTAAACCCTAAACCCTAAACCCTAAACCCTAAACCCAAGCACTTAGTAGCTTAAGAGCACTCCTCGGCCGTCCAGTGCTCCAGGAAGTTGAGGATGGCATCGCGGAGGACTTCCTGGAAGTGCTTTTTGAGGCTGAGGGGTCTAAAGGCTTCATAGATTAGGGTTTAGGGTTTAGGGTTTAGGGTTTTAGGGTTTTAGGGTTTTGGGGTTTTGGGGTTTTAGGGTTTTAGGGTTTTAGGGTTTTAGGGTTTTAGGGTTTTGGGGTTTTAGGGTTGTAGGGCTTTAGGGTTTTAGGGCTTTAGGGCTTTAGGGTTTTAGGGTTCTACGTAGGGTTTAGGGTTTTAGGGCTTTAGGATTTTAGGGCTTTAGGGTTTTCGGGTTTTCGGGCTTTAGGGCTTTAGGGCTTTAGGGTTTTAGGGTTTAGGGTTTAGGCTTAGGGTTTGAAGGCGGTATCGGGGGGGAGGGGACGTGTTCTTCTTGAGTTTCTAGAGAGATCGTCGACGTGGTGGTTCTCAGGATACTCTAGGCCCTGGATCCTGAAGGGCTTTAACCCTCAACCCAAAACCCACTTTCTTCAGAGCCGAGGCTTGTAGCGATAACTAAGGTTTGCATCTCCCACATAAGGCTTCAACCTCTCCCCCTCAGACATAAGGTTGAAGTCCACTAAGGTTTGGGGCTTCAAGTTGAGGGCGAGGGTTAAGAGTTGAGGGTTTAAGGCTCCGGGCTTAGGCTTAAGGGTTTGGGGTATAGGGTTGCTCCCCGCATGCCCGCAAGCAAGGCGCTTGCAAGCCTCCGCTGTTCCACCCGAAACTTTGAACACCGAGAGCCCAAACCCTTAGCGGCAAAGCAGGTCGAATGTTTGCCATGGTATACTGTACTTAGCTCAGACTTTCCTCAGCTGGGGGGCTCTCAGTGGCTCTTTCTCTCTCTCTCTCTCTCTCTCTCTCTCTCTCTCTCTCTCTGTTTCTCTTTGTCTCTTTGTCTCTTTGTCTCGCTCTCTCTCTCTCTCTCTCTCGCGGCTTCTTTTTATTTTTATTTTTATTCTTCTTCTTCCTCCTCCTCTTCCATGACTGTAAAGTGAAAACACAAGACGCAAAGACGGTCTCTTGGCCTCGGCATCCGTGAGCTTCTCCGCGGGCAGGCTGAGGAAGAAGTTCTCTTGGTCCGTAGGAGACGCGTGGCCTTGTGCACGATCTCCGTTGTGAGCTTTGGCTTTGCCCTTGCCTTTGCCCTCGCCTGAGCTGCTTGGTGAGTTTTTGGGGGTCTAGGCCTAGGCCTACGTTCATGTTGAACCAGGGGAGCCCCAACACTTGAACTCAACAGTCCTTGGAAAGCCTTGTACTTCCAACTTGCGTTCTAGCTTTAAATCCCGCAAAACGAGGGAGGCGCGCCAAAGAACTCAGAGAGGACTTCAAGGTCAACCCCAGTCCCCCTAGACCCCAAAACCCATTATTGAACCCCCCTGAATCCCAGCCCTGATGCCCCGAACCCTGATCTGAGAGATAGGGTTGGGTGGTGGTGGGGCGGGGCGGGGCAGGGCGGGGGAGGAGGAGATGAATGTTCCCAGGAAAAGAGAAGGGTGCAGAGTTCACGGTTACCCACAATGCCCAACGCACCACAGTTGAAGAAGAAGGATCCCCACGTAGCTGAATGTTGACACGATGCCTTTTTTGCAGTGGTAATGGGGCCCCCGAAACACCAAATTGAGGAGGTGTTGGGCTCGCGATCTCATGTTCATGATTTCCCGACATCCGGGGGTTTAGGGCTTAAGGGTTTCGGCCCTAAACCCCCTAAACCAAAAACCCTACACCCTTAAACCCCAAACAGCGGACCCTAGACTTCCTAAACCCCACAAGCACGTCCGGAAGCTTGCCAGGAGCCGAAGATCCCTCATTACAATCTCTCTTGGGCTTGCACTTAAGGGGTTTGTGCTTGAGGCTCATACTCCTTGATGAGGGGAAAATCTTAGTCCATAATACTGAGCCATAAGCCTGGAAAAAAATCGAACTACTCCCCAATCACAGGTAACTGTGCTCCCTTGGGTTCGTAATCCAATATACCAGACGGTCTTAAACCGGAAAAGCCCTAAACTCTACGAAGTTCCATGGCCACAAAGGCTGCATTCCGGGACCCCAGCGCGCAGGTGGCGCAGCTGGGGGTTCCTCCTTCTGGTAGAGACTTCTATTCAAAGAAGGGTTTGGGGCTTTAGGGCCAGGCCGATTTATGCAGATAAGAAGCCCCGGAAATAGTTCAGGCAACTGTTCGTGAAATTAGTTGGGGGATGGGGAGCATGTTTCGTGGAGGCCGGGAGCAGGTGGGGAGTTGCTTCGGGGTCTGTTTCAAAAGGGGTGTTTTGACGAAAGGTGCCCAAGGAGCCCACTATCTTAAGACTTAAACCTATATGAGGGTTTCCGAAAGTGGGGGTCCATATTGGGGGTCCTGTATTTTCGTAAACCCCTATATGGAGCCCCTCTGAAGGGCAGGGCGTTCTCTCCTCAGACAAAAAGAAGTGTCCTCTTACTATAGGACAAGTAAACTTCCCCCACTGTGGCAGCAACACAGCAGCCGGCTCATAGTGGTGCAATAAAGAGCAGCGGCAGCACAGCAAACTGCGCACAAAGTCGCAGCGCATTACGAAGACCTACTGAACCGTTAACCTGGGCCCTTTCACCGTTCGCCCTTTAACCCTTAAGCCCTGAACCCCAAAACCCTGAAGTCTCTAATGTCCCAGCGCTTCCTCAGTGGCCGCCGTCCGGGAGCGCACGCGGTCGTCTTCTGTGACCTCCACCTGCGGGGGTTCTTCAGAACGCAAAGCCCTTTAATAACTACTTAGCTATCCCTATGGTCGCTAAGGCAGCAGTTCTCTGAATTGCGGACCCTTTCGGGGGATCCGTTTCGATGATCAGGAGCCTCGTGCTCCTCTTTCCCAAAAATGGAGGGCATGTTCGTGCTCCCAAAAATGGAGGGCATGTTTAAAGAGCTGCAAACCTGTTTAGAGTTGTTGAGGTCTACTCCTCAACTAATGCTGTGCTCCTCGGGGTGTTTTTGGGTCAAGCAGGTTGGGCTTTGAGCTTGGAACCTTACATAGAAGCAGGTCACAACCCCTCTATAGGGTACTCCCTGGCCTCCCTCCCCCCAAGAAAACAAGGAATAAGTAGCCTGAACTTCCTCAAAGTATCCCTATAATCCCCAATCCCGAAAACTCTAAAACCCTATCTCTTAAACAAAGGTTAAAACAGGTCGAGCTGAGCACAGGTCCGAACCGCCAGGGTTCAGGGTTTAGCGTGCAGGGTTCCCCAACAACCAACAAAGTGGCATTTTTTGGATATTGGTGTCTACAAGGCAACCTGACCCCGGCAACATGGGAATACATCCTGGAAACCCTCAAGAACCAAAATTCTGGTTTGGGGTTTACTTTCAGGGCACTGTAGGACTGGGGTTTGGCTTTTTTTCAGGGGCTGAGGACAAACCCCAGGTGGCCCTGACCCCAAGATTTGCTACTAAACCCTAGACTAAACCCTAAACTCTACACCCTACACCCGACACCCTAAACCCTAAAAAGCCCTAGACACTGGGGGGGCGCTCCTCCCCTCCAATGCGGCGGTCGATCCAATCGCGCAGAGGTACCTTCCGAGCTTCAGGTTCAATCAGGGGACGAGACTCGAAGTAGCTGCTTAGGGAGCTCAGCTACCTCGGGGTCTTGCTTGCCCCGAACCCTAAACGGACTCGATGAAGGGGCTGGACTCTCCGGGCCCTGAGGCCGCCTCGTCAGGAAGGAATTTCCGCTTGGCGGTCAGCACGCTCGGGTGTTGACCTCACCAGGCTTCCATGACACCAGGGAGGCTTTCAGGGCTTAGAGTTCGATTGCAGTTTTTGTTGAAGGACAGTCGAGCGCGCAGGATGCATTTACACAGGTTTACACAGTAAACCCTAAACCCTAAACCCGACCGTAAACCCTAAAACCCCAAACCCCAAACCCTAAACTCCTAAACCCTAAACCCGAGCCGCAGATGGACAAGGAGACTGCCGACCTGCTGGGGGCTAGAGTTTGGGGTTACAGGGCTTGAGGACAGGCTTCAGGGTTCTCGGGGCTTGGCGCGTTTGGTGCCCTGTACCCCTGGAGCCCAGTACCGCTGAATTGGGAAAGACCTTCAACTATCTAAGGCTCCTCGGTGCGACGTGAGATCTAACCCTGATCTCAGCAGTATTGGGGTTTCTGGGTCTTCATATGTCCCCAGGTGCCCTCTACCCTGCGTCAAATAGAGAGGCTCATGGGGTTCAGAACTTTCGGAAAGTAGGAAGTCGGTTCTTTGGGGGGCCTAGAATGGATTTAATGGCCCCCATTCATTCTTGAACAGCATGGGGTTCTTATGCTGGACCTTCAACCCTCAACCCGCAATCCTACGGCCTAAAGCCTATGTATCCGCCCTCTTGGAGGGGAACTAAGGTCAGGGCTAACATGGTGCAGGGACATCGCTTGCGATGAGACCAGCTCCAGCACCTGAAGCGGGTCGGTCCCGGGACGAGAGAGGGCTCGGAGTTTAGATATTAGGGTTTTTGGGATCACTTGTAGAAGCAGCCTGCATCCTGTTAAGCAGCACCTCACCCGAAACTCCCTGAACCTCGAAAGCCTAAACCCTAAACCTGGACCCAAGACCCCTCAACTAAGCCCGACAATCCCAAGACCTGAAACCCTCTAACCCTAAGCCCGGCCTGTTAGCCTGATATGGGGAGTTCTCTAGATTCTGGTACCACAAAAAAATGAAGCTCTGTAACTTGGAAGGAACGCCTGACATGAAAGTCAACCCGGTGCGGTTGGGATGTAGGGATGTTTAGGGAGTAGTGCTACTGTGGGGGTTTGGGGTTGCTTCTCTTGCAGGGGTCCTCATTATGAAATAGTGTTGGCCGTTAAGCCCTCTAAAAAAGATGTCAATCGTAGTAAGCTATATGGGCCAAAACCCCAAACGCCAGAACAAGACCCGGGCCGGAGGTTGGTTCTGGGGCTCGCATCTGGAACGAACAACCCATGAAAAGGAAAAAGGGCCCGAAATCCTTCCGTTTTCAAACAGGGCTCGGTGAAACCCGAAGAGCCTTTAAACCCCAACAATATAGTTAAACCCCGAAGAAAAAAGCCGAAACCCCAGGAACCTGTTACTGTAAGGCTCTAGAAACTCCCAACCCGGAGCTGTCAAGGGTTGGCACGGACTCCCGGAGCTCGAGCTCCTGCTGCGCGAGCTTTTTGGGTTCATCCCCCCCCCCACCAAAAAAAAAAACAAGGCATTCAGGGGGTGGTGGTTAGGGTTTAGAGGGTTTTTTGGGGGGGTTTCTTATGGGGTTTTTTGGGGTCTTTGAGGTTTTTTTCGGGCTTGGAGTTTAGGGTACTTTCGAGTTTGGGGTTGAGGGTTTAGGTACGCCAAGAGATCGGGGGAGATACTTCTTTGGGGGGGTGGGTGGGGGGCGGGGGTGGGGGGGGGTCGCGGGGGGAGGGGAATGCGTCTTGGGTTTTAGGCTTTAGGAATTCGGGACTTCGTGATGTTTCGGGCTGGAGCCTTAAAGCTCAAGAAGGCCTCTTTGGCCCCAAAGACTTAACCTGCGCCCCAGACCGTAAGGCCCTAAACCCCTCAGCCCTTTCTTGGAGGTTCCTGCGTAGTTCTAAGTAGGGCCATAACTGCGGTACCGATACTTATAACCCCAATTCGGCTACTTCTCACCCCACTTCCCCACTTATAGCTACTCACGAACCTCCAAGTACTTAGAGCCCTACGCAACTTTCTAGAAAGGCCGCGGCCAGGAAGAGCAGTACATGGCAGAACTGGCGTCCCTCTTTTGCGGGCGCGAAGTTAGAGTTTAGGGCTCGGGGCTCGGGGATTGTAATGGAATCTCATCTATAGAGAGGTACCGAGAAATCATTCCTGGGAGCCGTGTTGGACTCTCTAAGCTCTGCAGCCCTACAACCGAAACAGCCACTTGTCGGAATCTAGGTTCGGAAGTTCGGATCGTGGTTAGTAGCACCCCTGATTGGGACTTAGGATTCAAGGTTCCGGCTTGGGGCTCAGGGTCGGGAACAGTTGTCTAAAATCTTAAACTCCGGGCCTCGTCCGTCAATGCGTCTTGGGGCAGCGCGTCCAAGATCTCGCCCACGTCCTCCTCCAGGCACGCATGGCGGGGAAAAAGCTTTAGGAGTTGGAGGGTTGACATTTTTTAAACCCACCACCTTGCTTTCTTGGCCGTTTGCCCAAGAACCATATCAGGGGCTTCGTAACCCCAAACCAGAAAACCATACACTGCTTTCTTAACCATAACCTACACATAGTGGGCTCGGGGTCGTATAAGATAAGGGCTCGGGAACCCTGCCCAGCCTCGACTCAATGTTTGAAACGACCCAAAGGGAGGACTGCAACGGGGCCCCTTAACGGACCGAGGGGTTTCTAGGGGCTGCTTTGGGGCTACCTAGGTGTACTTGTATATGCGTGAGTAAACCATAAATTATGCAAGTAGGCAAGTACACCAAGAAGTAACATGCACAAATAGATTTCTAAGCTTGAACAAATATGAACAAACATTTCTATAGATAAATAATATTATATATATATATATGCATATGTATATATATGTATATATATATACATATATGTAACATGGAGGGTACCTTAAGACCCGACTCCTGAATCTCAAACCCTCAACCTCTTAAGCCCCAAGCATGCCACAACTATAGAACCCTGCGATCGCAAGCAACAATCATATCTGACAAATATTTCCTTAAGCTTACAGCCTTGTGACTGAATAAGTAGGGTAAGTTAGGTTTCATGGATTATTATGGGGTTTCTATGGGGACTCTCAGGAGACTTTCTTAGTCAAAAGAGCCTCCGAGTTCACACGGTCGCACAGAACTTTGCCCAGAGCGCAGGGTCACACATCCAATATAGGGGCCTTAAATAATTCGAATAGGGCTTTGGGGGGGGGGGGGTTAACATGGTAGAATTTAAATAGGGGCCATTAAGGGAATACTAGTCGCAATTATTCCGAGCCACTATGTTAAGCACACACCGCCTGAGACTACTTCAAGATCACGGTCCCCCTTTTGCCCTGAAGGTAAGGGGCCTCTGAGCCCTCCGAGCTGGAACCCTGAGGGGCGCTCCTGCTCAGGCTCCGGCTCTGCCTCCGCCTCCGCACCTTCGGCTACCAAGGGTTTAGGGCTTAGGGTTGAGGGTTTAGGGTTGAGGTAAGGGCTTTAGGGGTTTTAGGTTTTAGGGTCTTGGGGTCTCGGGGTCTTAGGGTTTTTGGATTTCAGTGCTTTGGGGTCTTAGGGTTGCAGGGGATGGTTTAGGGACTGTCGAGTTTGGGGCTTGGTGCGCAAAGCAGCACAAGCTGGGCTAACTACTATGTCTCGAAGCCGTTGGGCCTAAGGGTAGTTTGGCCCTTCATTCATGTCGTCCCTTGACTTCTTTAAGGAGCTCTGAAGTATAGCCTCTTGGGTTCATTAGGGTATATGAGGGGTATCTAAGGGGTCCCCATTTAAGGGCTCTTATGAAGGGATCATGTAACTACCGTTAGATTTGGACAACCGAAGCTGTCCGAGACGTTGGGTTCAGGTGCTTCCGGGTGCAGAGGTTTAACAAAAAGCTCGAAATCATTACAAATATCATTCCCTTAAGGTCCCTTTGTACTGAAAAATAACCCCCAAAACTGCCCAAAACCCTGCTCTAACTAAGGCTCCTACAATAAACCAGGAGGGCCGAGGTTTCGGTGTTTCAGAGGTTTGGGCTTCGGGGTTCCTGAACCCGTGCGCCGCTATAAGAGAGACTCAGATGCTGAGACGCAGACTCCTGCGCACCATTTCCTGCTGGCCCTTCCTTAGATATGCCCGCCCGCTAAGCCGGAACCAGGGGCCTGTAAGGGAGGGGGGTGTACGGGCCCCATATTCCCCAAGTAAGGCCTGAGTAATCCCATAAGCCTTAATAAGCCCTCCCATCCCTTCCACGCACTTGGTTCCTTATGAGTTAAGGCTATCCCACTGAGGTGCACAGGTGCGGCCACGCAGCTGATTGGCTCGCACCTCAATCTCTCCGCCTATCCTGGCCTCCAACCACTCCTGGCAGTGCCAGGATTTCAGGGTATGAGGTTGGGATGTTCCCCTATTTCACAGCCCTTAATAGGGATTATAGTACCCCCAATTATATCCGTATTTAGTGTAGGGGGGGTGAACATCCCAAGTATGAGGTTTTCATTCAGATTAGAATGAAGGTGCAGGCTGAAACCCTTAACCCTAGACCCTTAAATACCTGGCAAAACCCATCTAAAGAAAAAAACAGCCTTCGGGCTCAGAGCTCCTTCCACCATCATCAGAATTACCTAGAACGAGGATTCAATGCTTGAGCGAAAGGAACAAAACTCAATATTATTCCAACCCGAACCCTAAAGCCTAAGCCTAGCACAGACCCAAGCCACAAGATGCAAAGCCCAACAGGCCCCCAAAGCTTCGTCCCAAAAACCTACTCCTTAAAACCCTGAAGCCCGGAAACCTGAAAGCCCTAAAGCCCTAAACGTCCTGAAGCGGAACATTGTAGGGCAGGAGTGCTGCACGCAGCCGGGAGATGGAAGGGTCGCGCAGCACCTGGCGGCGATCGCTTTCAAGATCAACGTGGGACTAAACCCTAAACCCCCAGACAGGGAACATGGAGGTCCCTAGGCACGGCCGGACAATGCACAGGCGAAGAGAGGAAAATGGATGTCCATGCGTCGAGGGTCTTGCTAGTCAGCTAAACCTGAGTCACAAGGCCAACCAGCCAAACCATACATGGCGTCTCCACTTTGGCACAGTAGCCCGAGACCCCTGCCTCCCTCCATTTACAAAAGTGGGGCATCTTTCAGGGCGTTGCGCTTCGGGTTTGGGGTTTAAGGCTCAACTTCTCAGCCTCAACCCCTAAACCTGGAACCCTCTGAATGGCCTCGTTCAGCAAGGGGGCGCTGGCGCCACCTTTGCCTTTGCCAGGCCTGACGTGCAAGGAAGGAGCCCAAAAGTCGGGTTGGAGACTTTGTAGGAAAGGGGTTTTGGTCTTAAGCACTCCATCAGTCCTGAGGCCCCGGAGCGATGCAGAGTCCCTAAACTTTGCTGCGCCAGATGGAGACACTGTCCCGAACTTCGTTCCTCCACAACCCAAAACTTGGGGACGGCGCAGTCTCTAATATTTGCCCCTCCAAGCCCAACTTGTAGGGACAGCACAGCGCGTTTGAAGCCCAGGCTCTTCCACGCCCGATTCAGCTCCGAAAAGAAAAGGTCGGTTCCGAAATGAAAGGGAATCCGACCACTTGCCCGGATGCCAAGCTCAGTTAGGAATCTGGTCGTTTTGTTGTGTGGCAAGTTTTTTGACTGGATTTTCAACCTCACTGTGCCGCTACACAAAAAGATCTTTTGTAGCTGCCCATGAACCTTGGGTTTAGGGTTTAGGGTGTTTGAAAGTGATCTGATTTTTGGACTCAAGCTTCCGGAGCGCGTGGATGTAGGACATAGGGGTCCAGGGCCTCTCTACGGCTTTTCGGATTTAGGATTTAGGATTTAGGATTTTGCCGGAAGGTCAGCAGAAGGAGTCTCTGGAAGAAACCGAAAATGTATGTTCCCATTGTTCGGCGAGTCGATGCGCGGGTAGGTTACATATCCGATGCCTGACGAGCCTGACTAGCGAAAGCTAGAACATGAGATGCTGAACCCTAAGCCTCCAGCCTAACCTTGCCCACTATTCAGGTTCTGAGGGGTTCCAGCTTGGGATTAGGGCTGCTAGGCTTTTAGGGTCGATTCGGCTGCGTTGCATGTTGCATCTCTCCAAAGCACATGCTCGCGAACATCGCAGGATGACGGAAGTTGCAAGTAGGAATCTTGAGCAGTATGGTTCAGCTCGTGCTTTCGTAACGACATCTTCCACCAAAAGTTCTCAGATGCATCTGGAGGTCGATCCCTAATTGTCCGTTCCGTTGGGGCATGCTAGAGAGCAGACAACTGAAGCATTGCATAGTGAATCAAAGTCGGCACGTTCCTTGTCTTGTGTGGCAGCGCAATAGTTCCACCCTAAACCGAGTTCCTTTTCAAATCCAAAGCAGCACAGGGCACGCGCAAGCTCCTCCTGCACGTGTCCTGCTGTCTTTGAGACATCTCCGGCGTGTCACACAAAGGCACTGAATGCCTGTGGACACATGCAACGACCTGTCGCTGAACGACAAGAAAGGCCGTTTACTAATTTGACATGGTCGCGCACAAAAGTCTGTGCATCTGCAAAAATCTGCAAAAGATCAGGTGGCTTTGGCATGCTGCCTCATGCCAAACCCGAAGACAGAAATACAAGCAAAAAGCAAAAGGTATGTGCCCAGCAGAAATGCTGCAAAGGTATGGGAAGTGAGGAGGACTCCCACTTGCGCCCCGACACCTCGACCAAAAGTCAGCGCTAGCATGTTCAGTGTGCCAGCCCGATCCTTGAATTGCGGTGGTACGATCTTCGGTGCCAGTGCATAGGCGTAGTTCTTGACCACCGAACTTGAGGACAGCAGGAACAACAAACCAGCCAACGTGAGCCCCATAGCGGCGACGGACCAGACCGGCGTAAACTGGAAGGTAAGCACCGAACATCCTGCGGCAGAGATGGTGCTCAGCTGCAAGCCACGCCTGTCTTCCACAAGTTTTGCCAGCCTGCTGCTCACCAGTGAAAGGAAGCACACGATGGCCATCAGGGCGGCTAAGACCAAGGCTGTGTCGGGTACGCTCCAGCCCCAGGTGTGCTGTGCCAGCTTCACGAAGTACACGATGGCCACGGAGTTCGTCATGGTGCTAACAAAGCCGGCAGACAAGCACAGGAAGAAGCCGGTAGTCCACATGGACTCTTGGCTTTCCTCCGCGGAAGGACTTACATCCGGAAGCAGCTCCTTCTCTGGGTTTTCGAAGAAGAACACCACCTTCAGCAAGAAGAGGTAGTATGTGAGCGCCATGAACCAGCCCGGTATCGTGTCTGCATCCAAGACCAAGTTCTCTATCCGAAGCTCAGTGACAAAGGTTTCCAGCAGGGCCGACAGCAGAGGTGCTGCTGTCAATGCAAAGGTGGCGACGGCGGAGAACACAAACATGACCTTCGTTCTCTTCTTGACACCAACAGCTTTGGCAATGTAGATGGGTCCGCCCAGCTGGCACTGGCAAATGCCGATGAGGGTGCGAGCGAAGAGGATAGCATACCTGGAGCGCATGAGCCCGGCAAGGGCGTAGACGATGTTTCCTGCAACACTGCCAGAGGCCATCAGAATCAACAACGTCTTCACAGATGTGCCTGACTGCAACATCCAGTAGTTGAGTGGAATTCCAATGAGGCCCTGGAACAAAGGCGTCAAGGCAATTACAAGTCCACTGAATGCCTCGTCGGCCCCAAGCGTCTGGGCATATCGGTCAGCAGTGGAAACCACAATGTCTAAGTTCAAGACCAGCAAGAAGCCTGAATACATCGCGATGCAGAGCGACTGCCAAGGGGGCATCCGCTCCTCGGGCAGCTTAGCTTCTTGTAACGGCGCAGCACACGGCGCCATGTGAAGGTCAGCGGAGGCACCGAGTCCGAAGGTAGTGGCACGAGGTCTGGAATCTTCAAAGCTCGATGGCACCCCCGACGGGGTGGTCAGGGTCTCTGTACAAAGAAGCATGGCTGGCCAAGAGCACAGAAGACTCATTGGTTCTTGACAGGGAATTGGGGAATGAGAGCACCTTATGTGATCCCACACAATGGTCTTGTAAAGGGTACTATAGGGGGTTATATGGTGCCTCAGTCCCTAATTTCCTACAAAGATCAGAAGGCGCAAGCTTTCAGCGACCCGAGCCTCAAAGTGCCGCCAATATTTTCATCACTGCCTCCATGTTTACTGAGACCCTGCACACCAAACTCCAAACCTTAAAGCCCCAAAAGCCGAAGATCCCCAAAACTCTACACCCTAAACCGCAAGCCTTACATCCCCTAGCCCCATTTAAACCCTGGGTCCATTGTGTAACTCTAGACTCCAAACTCCGAAAAAAACACCTTCAACCTTCAACCTTCAAGCGTTAAGCCGTTTAACCTGTTTAACTTGTTAACCCGTTTTAAGCTGTCTAACGTTTTCACCTTGTAACCCTTTAACTTTTCACCTTGAACCTTTGACCTTTGAACCTTTAACCCTGATGGTGTATATTTGCATATTGCACCCTAATCCCTAAACCCTAAACCCTAAACCCTGAGGCACTGGAGCCTCCAGGCGCTAAGGAAGTCCAACAGAGCCTGTCGCAGCTCGACCTCGTCGCCTGGCCGGGAAGACCGGAAACTCCAAGACTAGGGTTTAGGGTTTAGGGTTTAGGGTTTAGGGTTTAGGGTTTAGGGTTTAGGGTTTAGGGTTTAGGGTTTAGGGTTTAGGGCTTAGGGTTTAGGGTTCAGGGTTCAGGGTTCAGGGTTTAGGGTTCAGGGTTTCATGGTTTGGGGTTTTACGGGGGTTTTGGGGGTCTCTGGCTTCACGGCTCTGGCTCTTTCCTTCTCATGCGTGTGGAGGCTTCAGGGGCTAGGGAGCCTGGGAGCCAAGGGCTGAGGCTTGGGAGGTCTCAGGGTGTTCGGATAGAGGGCTTACTGTAGGGTTTGAGGTTGAGGGTCTTGGGCTTAGGGTTTAGGGTTTAGGGTTTAGGGCTTAGGGCTCAGGGCTCAGGGCTCAGGGCTTAGGGCTTAGGGCTTATTGTTTAGAATTTAGGATTTAGGCAGCAGCACTTCTCCTGTGAGCTCGTCTGCGGGCAGGCTTTGCAGCCACTTCTCTTTGCCTTGAGGGCGAAAGGTTCGGGCCTTCGGGCTCAATACCTTCAACTATATTGCTTACTGCGAAGATTCAGTAGTGAAGATTCAGTAGTATATACATACAAAATCTGCTATAGGCAGAAAGCAATGTACGAATGTAGGATGATCTCTATATGTAGTAAACGCATTGGCCCTTATTAACTCAGTAACTAGCCTCTTCCTTAATGAAAGAGCAGTGGTCTTTAACACCCTAAACCTTAACAGTTAAGCCTGAAGCCCTAAACCCTGAAAAGCCTCAACCTCATAAATCCTTAAGCCCTACGCCCTTGCACCCTCAACCATTTAACATTTAGACTCTTGAGCCCGAAGCCCTTAGCCCTCAAGCCAAAAGCCTCCAGCCTTTTATGAGGGCTGGTGGCTGA
The DNA here is from genome assembly GCA_905221605.1 of Symbiodinium natans. Classification (NCBI taxonomy): domain Eukaryota; class Dinophyceae; order Suessiales; family Symbiodiniaceae; genus Symbiodinium; species Symbiodinium natans. The sequence continues at coordinate 807,107 of CAJNDS010000380.1, read as the reverse complement.
GCCATGTTGCCACTTGGCTGGCGAGTATGGACAGATACCCAGGGAGACTGTGGTTGAGGATCTTGGGCTTAGGGCCCTTGAGGTTTGGGCGCTTAGGACGTGGGGTTTTGGGGTTGTAGGGTCTGGGGGTAAATGCTTAAGGCTCAGGGTTTAAGGCTTCGGGCTGTTGACGGCCAAAGCGCAGCCAGAACCCCAAGCTGAGCTGCCTGAAGTTCGCGCGCACCCGCCCTGCACCCCATAACACCCGGTCTAGGGGATTAAGGGGAGGGACTCAAGGCTTTTAAGTCCTAGATCCAAAGGGGGGGGTTGTCTCAACCCGGGCCCCTCTGCTTGAAAAAGGAACCCCCCTTGCAGAAAGAAGAGACCTTGACATTGAGGTCAGAACGCCTAAGCCCTAAACGCCCTAAACCCCCTGAAGTAGTTCTGCGCACTCCTGCTGTGTCAGCGGCTCATGGGCGTCATGGGCGGCTTTCCTCCTTTGGCACCCTGGCAGCAAGTGATTTTAATTTCAGGCTCTGAAGGCTTCGGGAGAGGGGCTTCAGGGCATCTCAACGGGGGGGGGGACGGCATTTATGCGGGAGCAACGCAGTAGGCAAAGTCCAGGCATTTGAGTAGGGTCTCAACCCTCAACCGCTAGACCCCTTAAGCCCCTAAAGCCCCTAAACCCCCAAACCCCTAAACCCCAAACCCCTAAACCCCTAAACCCCTTAAGCCCCAAAACCCCCAAAACCCCCAAAACCCCAAAACCCCTAAACCCCTAAACCCCACAACCCCAAAACACCAAAACCCCTAAGCCCCTAAACCCCTAAACTCCTAGACTCCTAAACCCCTAAGCCCCGAAACCCCTAAACCCCCTAAACCCCTAAGCCCCTTAAGCCCCTAAGCCGCTAAACCCCTAAGCCCCTAAACCCCTAACCCCTAAACCCCTGAACCCCTAAGCCCCTAAGCCCCAAACCCCTAAGCCCCTACCCCGAAGCCCCTAAGCCCCCAAGCCCCCTAAGCCCCTAATTAACTCCTAAAGCCAAAGCGAAAGCCAGGGCTGGACCATGCCTTGGATGCGAAGCCTTGTCTGGCTGGTCTCTTCGTAGGGACTGAGGGAATGAGGGTACCACATAAGCCCTACAACTCTCAGCCGTTGAATGGTATATATAGGGCCCTTAGTTCTAAGAACCCAGGGGAAGGAGGTACCTATGTACTCCCGTAAAGGGTGTACATAGGGCCCTGGTGCCCTTCCCTACTAAGAAACAGGGGGCCTTGAGTCGCATGGCTTCCGCTTTGAGGCGGAGGAGGGATTTAGGGATGTAGGCTTTAGGGACATAGGGTTTAGGGCTTAGGGATCTAGAGTGTAAGGGTTTAGGGGTTTGGGGTTTAGGGGTTTTAGGGTTGAGGGCTCAGGGGATTAAACAAGTTGTGCAGAATCGAGCGAATGCAAGATTTACGAGGTTGGAATGACAAGACCACCTTAGGGATGATGGAAGCCAGAGGACGGAGTGTCCTGAAGAACATAGACCCCCACATAGTATGATCCTCTGATATGACAAGGACCCCGAGAAGGTACACCTTCTACCGCAAACCCCTCCTGTTTCGGGAGCTAAAGGAGGGAAGGATAGGTAAGAAGAATCGGTGGATGGGATGGACCCAGAACGGGCGCAGGCTTCGCTAGCATTAAGTCTTGACAGCTTATCGGAGAGAAGGTCCAGCTCAACCCTGAAGAGCCAGGCCGTAAGGGTTCCAACCCTAGAAAACCCTCTGAAACCCTAAACCCTAAACCCTAAACTCTGGCAATCGACTGAGCTTCAGACCACCCGAAGCCCCTTTGGACCTGAAGCAGATTTTCAATCATTGTGGGTTGGGTTCCTGCAGTCTTCAGGCGATCCCCAACACGCAAAACCGTAGACCTGCTGCTGAAGATGTCTACCATTCCCATCGTGGGGCCTCTTCATAGATAGCAGGAAATTAAGGGGCTATGGTAAAAGAGACTTCTAGTTATAACCAACATCTAATAATGTTGGTACATCTAATAATATTGATAGTTTTTCGCATTATGCAGCTTAATATTCTTCTACAATACTGTAAAATTGCCAGAACAAAAGCCAATAACGAAACCTGCAGTCACACAAGCCCTTAATAGCCTACTTAGAAGAGTATGATAGTACAACGTTGTAATATTGAACATATGAAATAGGGACATGGTGCTATAATGTATTGACAGAACATCATACCATAACCAACTAGCATTCTAACATGAAACAGCTATAACGATAAAACTTGTCATAATACGATAGTATAATGTTGTAGTATGAACATATTTTTCGTGATGAACATGTTTTTCAATACAACCGTGTGATAGTATAACCGTATAAGAATATAACAATATCGAGAAAGCAAAATATATGAATAAAATACAGTAACATCGTCATATGGCAATATAATCATATAATACTAGATACATATAACAAGTGAAACTAAACACACATAGGAGAGTAATATCCTAACATAGTAATACACGAATATACTAACATGCTCGACATACACTAATATAGTGCCACGAATGACATAATGCGGAGAGAATCCCAAAAATCTAATGATGGAATAATGCAACCATCTGGTAGCCCAATAGTATGGACATTGTAGTATTTTCATGATGTATTAACAAGAATATGATAATGCTGCCAGAAATATGGTAATTGAAAGCAATAACGGAAAATGAGCTAATCATAGAAGAATGTGACAATATAACAACCAACAAATACACTACTTGTATTAGAATCATATACTACATCCCCAACCACCCATTCGGCCGGGTGGCTGTAATGGTGGAGGCGGTGGTGGTAGTGGTGGAGCCTTGTGTTCACATACAGGACGTGAGCGATTCTGTTTCCGGTTGAGGGTTTAGCGCTTAGGGATGCGAGGACTTGTTTCGTGAGTGCACTTCCGTAGGCATGAGCAAGAGCGAAGCCAACCAAAAACAACTGCTTATCACAGATGTCCAACCCCAAGCTCATCGACGAACCAACTTCGACGTGTCGCTGAGCATCATGCACTACCACGTGGATGGCCTTTTACCTGGCTCCACTAGCCCTGAGCCCTAAAACCGAAAACCAAACCTATACTCTAAATTTTCTATTGTTACTGCCCCTTCAGCTCCTAAACCCTAAACCCTAAGATTTGACCAATAGGAAGTCTCCTTAGGTTTCCTGCCGGTATCTTGCTTTGGGCCTGGCACTTCTCAGCGACCTGGGCATGGTGGCTTAGGGTTTAGGGTTTAGGGTTTAGGGTTTTGGGTTTAGGGTTTTGGGTTTTGGGTTTTGGGTTGAGTGCTCAGGGGTTTGGGGTGTCGGGCGCATTTAGGGTGTGGGGGCATGTGGGTGTTGCGGAGATGGTCCGCTTCCCGCACACGAAGGGGTGGCGGAAGGATCTTGAGATTCTTAAACCCCTTAACGGTGGTTCTAGTTCGGGTCCAAAGTGGGGGGGGGGGGGGTCTGTTTATCAAGAGGCCTCCAGTAAACGTACCCCAGTTTGGAACAACTCCAAAAGGCCGGCTAAGAATGGAGGGGAAGGTTTCGGAGGCTAAGAATGGAGGGGAAGGTTTCCGGGTTGTTTCACTTCAGTCGGTTCATCGAAGTTGGGACGAACTTGTGATGCCCACCTTGCAACGCACAAGTCCCTAAGCACAAAAGCCCCGAAATCTATGCTCTAAGCTCACGCACCCTAAGCCCCAGAACCTAGACTCACCCTGGAGCCTGAAGGCAAAGAGACATCCGCCACTGCAATGCACACTTGTGAGCAGTAAGGACGGCACTATCTTGCGAGCCTGGCCAGGTCTCTGCACTGGAGGGAGACTTGGAGACCAAGCTTCACAGCTTAGAAGGGATGCTTTAAGGAGCAGGGTTTAGTGTTTAGAGTTTGGAGTTTACGGTACAGGGGGCATCTAAACTACATAAACGTTTGGAGGTACAGCTCTAGGGCCCCCTGGAACTGCAACAGTAAGCCGCTCAGCATCCGCTAGACGCTTGCCTTTCGGCAAGACGGCGGGGCCTCTGCAGCAAAAATCCTAAATCCTATTTGCAAGTTCATGGTTATCTAGAAGTAGGGTTGTGTAAGTACCCTAAATATGGCTACCAGACTTATAACCCTTCTTCTAAGTACCCCAAATATGGCTACCAGACTTAGAACCCTACTTCTAACGAGCCATGAACCTGCAAGTACAGATGGTGCTGATTCTCGAGAAGTTTGGGGACGGGAGTTGGAAAAACTGATGGCGTCAAGACCCCCGAAAAGATCAGATAAGATTTTCGGGTTTAGGGCTTAGGCTTGAGGGCTTTCGCTGAAACAAAACACCCTAAACCCTAAACCCTAAACCCTAAACCCTAAATTATAAACCCTAAACCCTAAACCCTAAACCCCAAACCCTAAACCCTAAACCCTAAAACCCAGACAGCCCGAAATCCCCGAAATGCTAGAGCACGAGCGTGGCAGCCAGCCTCGGGCGTGACGACGATGACGCTGTAGCCGCGGTCCTGGCACAGCCGAGGGCTTCTAGAGGCTTTAGGGTTTTGGGGTTTGGGGTTAAGGGTTTAGGGTTTAGGGTTTAGGGTTTGGGGTTTGGGGTTTAGGGTTTAGGGTTTAGGGTTTAGGGTTCGGGTGTTGGTGTTTAGGGTCTAGGGCTTGGGATGCTGTTTCGGGTTTAGGGCTTAGGGCTTTGGCGAGTATTTAGGATTTAGGGTGTTACGACTGTTGGGCTGTAGGGGCTTTTGGGCTTTGGGGACCTATGGTTCAGGGTCGCGCTTGCTGTGTATTCACTACGGGTCAGGGCACAACGTCATTTAGGTCAACTTCCAGCTGCGAGCCACGTCTCGGAAGCTGGTTCCATCTGGGATCTAGAGCTGAATCACTTGGGGGGGATTTGCGACCATAGGGACCCCCAAGTTAGATCCCCAAAATAGTAGGATCCCCCTTAAAATAAGGGCCCCCTTAAGATACCCCTAATTTCGGAAGCCCTCGTTTGGGGTTGAGACTTCAGGATTCCAAGGCAGTCTGCACCCTGAAGCCCTAAGCCCCTCCACTGGATCGGAGGGCTTTTTGCGAACATGTGAACCACTCTGCGGCTCAGAAAGGGCAGATTTGCTTCTAAGCCCTTAAGCCCTAAACCCTAAACCCTAACCCTAAACCCTAAACCCTAAACCCTGAACCCTGAACCCGACACCATAGAACCCCCCTTCATTGCAGGGATCCTGGTGAATCTCAATCTCTCCACCGATCCGACGTTCCATCCACTGGTCTAAGGGCACCTCGGAACACTCTCTTGCTGCCAGCGGTCTAGGGCTTAGGGTTCTTATAGGTCCTATGCGGTTTAGGGCTTAGGGTTTATATGGGTCCTAACGGGCTTAGGGCTTCGGGGTTTGGGGCTTAGGGCTTGGGGCTTGGCGCTTGGGGTTTAGGGGTTTAGGGCTTAGCGTTTAGGGTTTAGGGGTTAGGGATTTGGGGCTTAGGGCCTGGGGTGTAGGGTTTAAGTGTTTTGGGTTTAGAGATTTATGAAACCCTAGGCCCCTGTAGCCTTGGGCTAGAAGGTCTCGGGAGCTTCCGCCCAGAAGCGCTCTGAGGGGGGTTTTAAGTTTAGGCTTTAGGGTTCAAACCCTAAGCCCCAAACATCTGATCTATATATGTGTCACTGTGGACCCCAAGCATCCCATTCAGATACACCCTAAACCCTAAACCCTAAACCCTAGTAGACCGACCTATGCCTCAGTCACCAGCACGTGATGCGCGTCGCGCGTTCTCGCGTTGGAGAGGACCCTATGGGTTAGCTAGGGCCCTTTTGGGGCCACTATACGGTTTACAGGAACAGTAGAAGGTCTCTATTGGAGTAATGTCAGGCTTGTAAGGTCATGGGATTAAGGTTCGCTTTCAGGGGTCTCTCCTAGCATCCCTGAAACCTGCTTCATCCACCAGCCAGCTCGAAACCCAAACCTTGCTAGGTTTACCTCTCAGCTATCCCGAAAACTGTTCACGGGCAGCACTGTTTAATTAGCCATAGAGTAGATTTCAGAGCAAAAGTCGAGTTAAGCCCTGAACCCCCTAAAAACCCTTAACATCTAACACCTATAAAGCCCCAACGCCAACTTTAAACATCAGGTCGGCCACCCAAAAAAACCTAAAAACCTAAAAACCTAAAACTTCAACCCCTTCTTGAGACCTTAAAGTGAGCCCCTCAGAAGCCCCAAATCCCGAACCCCCCACACTCCCCCTTCACCCCAAACCCCAAACCCCCAAACCCCAAACCCCAAACCCCAAACCCTTTCTTTGAGCTGCGGGCTGCTGAGGGCAGCAGAGCCCGAGTGCATGCTTGCACCCGCACATCGGCGCCTCAGCACCGAAAAGAAGAATAATGGTTCATGGTTCAGGGGTATGATATGGGCCTATTTTTTAGCGTAGGGTTTTCGGGGGGTCAATACTACATATTTATATCGGGACCATAAGGCATTACTAGTAGTAATTATCCCGACCCCTATATTAGGGACTTCCAGGGGCTTAGGGCTCAGTGTTTGGGGCTGAGGGTTTCGCTCCTAGGCCGTCACGATATGCCCACAATCACCCAAATAGAAATTTAGAAAATGAGGGACCCTTAGTATAGACCTCCAAAATAATAGGACTCCCTTATAATCAGGGTTCAGGGTTTAGGGTTCAGGGTTCAGGGTTTAGGGTTTAGGTTTTAGGGTTTAGGGTTTAGGGTTTCGGGTCTCGGGTACCCCTAACTTCGGAAAACCCCCGACATGAGGGGCGGGCTGAGGTCGGAAACCTGGGCTAGGTCCGTCTTCTTCCATCTCGCCAGGAAGTCGAAGATGGAGTCGCGCCTCGGAGCGAACATTAAGGGGTCCGAGGAGGGATGCCCTAGACGGGACCCTTATAATCTTATTCCCCTATATACCTGAAAATCGTCCCTGTACCTAAGTCGCCCCTAAATTGAACCCCAAAGGTCCCTAAGGTCCCTTACAAGGGTCCCTCCGTTAGTCCCTTGATGACAGGGTCCAGGGCCCGATGCCCTTTATGTGAGGCATATCGGAGTATGCCTTACTTAAGAATAAGTATCCCTACACAGCTTCAGGCCTATTCCTGAAGTTTTTTGGGGGGCTCTGCAAGCAACATTCATCTGTTTCGATTTGCAAGCATCGTGATCTTGAGGGGCTGGCAGCTGCTCCTCCTCCTGGAAACGGGACTTTCCATTCTGGGTTGCCAGACCCGCGTGTCCGGGTTTAGGTTTAGGGGGGGCTTTGGGTGGTTTTGGGGGGTGGGGGGGGGGCTTACTTGAGGGGAAAGATTTAGCTGGCTGATGGAGCTGGGCAAGAGGAATGTGGTGTGAGTGCTGTCCCTTTGTACCCTAAAGCTTAAACCCTTAACCCAGAAACTCCTGAGAGAAGCTGTCGTCGCTCAGGCCCTGGAAGAAGGAAGTAGCCTGGCAGCGAGAACGCGGCTGAATAGCCGACGTGCGCCACTAAAAGAGGAGACTCGAAGGCGTCCTTCATCCCACGATGCTAGATGACCTTTTTGACTCTAAAAAAATGTTTTTTTAATATATATATATATATATATATATACATATGTATATATGATCTACGCAGAATATACGTATCTGCCTCATACAGTCTCCATCATTGTGCCTCCAAGGGTCCCTCCTTTAGTCGCCGAACCCAAAGCCCGCCGTCACCCGAAAGCAAATAGGAACAACGCACAGCAGCACGGAACACCGCGAGGACGTCTACCCGAAGCCCGCATAGGTTCCCTAATTATGTCGGTATCGGTCGAGAACGGCAAACTCCCCAAACGCAAAATGTGCCTCGTCGGTGTCCGAGACGGGCTCTTCCTTCTGTCATAGGGAACCAGAAGCTGCAAGAAGGGGCTCTATTCCGCAAGTACTGACTGAACAATGGGCCCGAATAAGCACCCACCCACCCTTCTTTGGCTCCCTGAGATTCTGGTTGACAAAAAGCCATCACTGCAGACCTGCCCTGACCCGAACCCCTAAACCTAAACCCCAAACCGACCAACCCCCAGGGCCCCGGGCCGGGCCGATGAGTGCAACTTCGCCTTGGATTCGTCGACACATTTGTGGTGAGGCGGAGGGTTTGGGATTGGGGGTTTGGGGTTTAATTAGGGTTTTGGGTTTAGATGGAGAAGTGGGGAAGGGGGGGCCTAAGGGTTCGGGTTGAAAGGGTGTTGGGTTGCTAAGCGTTGACGGCTATTGGGTGTAAGGTCCTGCTTAGGAATCTGATGTATTTATAAGGAAGGCCGGCCACATGAAACAACTTGGGCGCCCTCAACTGCGAGGCATTTGGAGCTTCAGGGTGCATCCAAACCTCCGTGCAACTGCAGCTGTGGCTACGACCCCACTTACGGCCCCCAGAAAAGCAAGTTGGGGTAGAAAAGAGTAGTTCAGCGTGGAGATCTGAACCCGAAACCTCCAAACCCGAAGCAAAGGCGTGAGACCTGACAGCCCTTCAAAGCTTGCATACTTGATCCTCGACCCAAGTCTGCCAAGGCAAATGCAGCTGAAAACATGCCTTCGAAAGTATACTCAAGACCAAAAGAGTCAGTTGAGTTGCGTGGAGGCAGCGTGGTTCCAAAAACCCGGTTCACTTGCTGGCGATGCTGCTCGTGCGGCTTGCCAGCATCACTGAACCGCTTCGTGAACACGCTCGTTTTCAGGTTCGATCGCTTCGAAGGATCTCACCGTCACAGATCCTTGGCAAAGTTCGCACACCAAGCTGCTGGAGATCCTGCCACTTTGGCTGGACTGCTGAAGTCGCCCGACGTGGTCCTTGGAGCAGTGATGATGCCAGTGCACTGCGGGGGCATGTTCCTCCAGTTGTATCGCATCGATGTGACGGAAGAGATGGGACGGCAAGCCGTCATCAACGTGCAGTCATCGTGAGCACCGCACAGGACTTTGGGTGGGCAGCTCGGCAGCTCTGGCACGTGTGTAGGAGTGGCCTGCGCGATCAGCGCCACTCCACTCTTAACGCTGCAATCTCACAGGACATGCCCTGCGAGCCAGCAAACGGCTCAGAGCGAACCATCACGTGTCCCATCCGCAAACGGCAGCCCAAACAAAACCCACCCACCCAAAAACCCCCTGCTGAGATGAATATGCAGCCAAGCGTCACTGGCTTTGGGCATCTCCCGTGGTGCGGATTTCGCCCCCTAAACGCCGGTCCTGAATGTGTGTGTGTGTGAGAGAGAGAGAGAGTGTGTGTGTGTGTGTGTGAGAGAGTGTGAGTGTGTGGGAGTGGGAGTGTGTGAGTGTGCGATCGAGTGTGTGAGTGTGTGAATGCGTGAATGCTTGAATGTGTGAAGGGGTGAATGTGTGAATGTGTGTGAATGTGTGTGAATGTGTGTGAATGTGTGTGAATGTGTGTGAATGTGTGTGAATGTGTGTGAATGTGTGTGAATGTGTGTGAATGTGTGTGAATGTGTGTGAATGTGTGAATGTGTGAACGTGTCAATGTGTCAATGTGTGTATGTGTGAAAGTGTGAAGGTGGTGCTTCTTTCTGGGCTACGGTTGAAACATTAATGCGCAGGAGCCTATGTTCTACAGCTCTACAATCAATACAGTGTGGTATCTTTTTCTAGCATCAACCTAGGGTCTGGTGTTTCGTGCTGAGGGCTGCAGGGCTTCAAAAGTCTAGGGTGCTTGGGGGCTTCATGGCTAGAGCTGCGTAGGGTCTGGGGTTTTAGGGTTTCAAGTTCATGGTTTTAAGCTTAGGGTTTAGGATTTAGGGTTTCCAGTTTAGGGCGTTGGGTTCGCAAGATCTCAAAGGCCTCGAGAGCAGCAAAGTGTTTGAAAACAGGGGATTTACGACCCCCCGTGATGCATTAACCCTAAACCCTGAACCCCCAAACCCTAAATGCCCTAAACCCTAAACCCTAAACTCGAAACAAATCCAGAAAGCTCGATTGCAGCTGAGGCAGGCGCGATCCATTGTTGCAACCTTCTGGTGTCCAGTTTTCTGGGATTCGGGACTTAGGCTTCGGAGCTTCAGGATCTGGGACTTAGGAAGGGGTTTAGGGTTTAGGGTTTAGGGTTTAGGGTTTAGGGTTTAGGGTTTAGGGTTTAGGGACTTAGGAAGGTGTGCATCATCAGCAGCACGACACGGCCCCAGGAAACCATGTTGTTTGAGGGCTCGGCAAGGGTCTAGGGTGTAAGAGTCAACCCCTGAGCCCTAAACCCCTGAATCGCTCAATCCTTCCACTCGCTAGCGACTATATAGCGTTTGTTGATTCTGGGTACCGGAACCCAAACCAAACCTCAGATTCGAAAGGGCTTTCAGGTTGAGGGCTTGAGGCTTAGGCCTCGGCTTTCTCTGGGGAGGGGGGGCCCCGAGGGAGAGGGGGGTGCGGGCTGAAGACGTGCAACGTGGCGTTTAGGGACTGGGGTTCAGGGTTTCTGGGTTCAGGCTGAGGTCCCCCTTCCCCCCCCCTCCCTCGCGAAACCCTTTAGGAAGGCACCCGGAATGATGGGGTGGGGCTCCGACGGGAAGCGGCCCCCTGGTAGCCCCAGGTCTTTCGCCTTTGCGGCGGCGTTGATTAAGACCTCAGCCACATGCCGTGGCAGACATGGATTTGGGGTTGAAAGCCGTGGCAGACATGGATTTGGGGTTGAAGGGGTTTAGGTTTTCGGGACTTTCGGTCCTATCTTTGTTCGGCGTAATTTGTGCGCCAGAGCACAAGACTAAGACTTCTCTAAGCGCCACTCTAACACTTCAATGCCATCACATTTCTTGTTGTATTTCCTGCAGGTGCAAGTCTACATCAAGATACCTAAGGCGGTGGATGGACGAAATCTTGCACCACCTTTTCAAGCAACACCTTTGGCGCTAAAAGCGCAGAACCAAGCACCGCCTTTTTAACATTGCCAGGTGTTGCTCTCCAGGTGATGCAAGATTTAGGTCATTGGCACAAGTCAGCGCCGAAGCTTGTCTGAAGCCAATGTTAAAAAGGGGGTGCGGGGTTTTGGCCAGATGCATGGTCAAAAGCGGTGCAAGATTTCGTCCACCCACAGTAGGCTGTCTCTTGAAAACAACAAAAAGACTCCGAAATCATGCAAAGTCGATAAAAAGAGTGCAGGGTTTAGGGTTCTGGTTCTGCTCCAGGATGAAGATTTTCCGATCATCCACAGAACAGCGAGGACAGGGGCTGCTGCAGCCCCGAATTCAGGAACTGCAGCCCGAAATGACTCGACTTACCATGCTTATACCTAAAACTACCCATGAACCGCCCCAAGGAAGCACGAGAGGCTTCCTCAAAGCTCGCTTACCTTGACACCCTCAGAAAGAGTCCTCGCGCATCCTACAGTCCATGGGCCCAAGTTTTGTGCTTTTGTTTGCGGTCGGGTTTGGGTCGAAGCTAGAGGGTTCAGGGTTTAAGCAAGCCGCGCGCCAAAAAACCCCAGACCCTCACCTTGAGGGATACTGCGGGAACCAAGAAGAGGCCCTTAACCTAACCCTTGACCCTGTAGATCTCCCCCCTACAGTCCCCATGTGCCTCAGTAGCCCCCCAAACAGCCCCCTAAGCCCAAACCCGGCCGCCCCTCACAAGAGCCCATCAAAGCCCCAAGCACTACAAACCCTACACCCCTACTCCTCAAAAGCCCCCAAAGCCCCTAAACCCTACATAAACCCCAAACCTCTAAGCCCCTAAACCCCTGAACCCCTAAACCCCTAAACCCCTGTTCCGTAAAGAGAGACACCCCCACCGCCCCTCACCCCCCACGCACGACGCGAGGCGCCTCCCTCAGTTCGGTCTCGAAGGCTTCAAACCTCGGATGGTCGGGGATTTTAGAGATTACACAGAGTCAATAAGGGTTATTTAGGGTTTATCTAGAGTATGATGTATGGAGGGTTGATTGAGGGCAATTTGAGGGTTTATTCAGGCTTTATTTCGGGTTTGCTCAGGGTTTATGTAGGGCTTGTTTCGGCCTTATTTAGGGTTTATGGGTTTGAGGAGTTTCTCTTAGGATTGAACTCGATATGTTCTGAACCGCTAAACTCTGAACCCTGAAGTTCTAACTTGCTAGGCCCTACGCCCGAACCTCCAAATTCTTAACATGGCTGGAAACAAATTTGGGCGCACTGCCGATCTTACTACTACGCAGCACTGGTCCTTCGTGCTATTTTAAGACCCTCTATGCCCTGAACGTGTCGGGGTTAGGGTCGAGAATTTAGGGTTGACCCACACTTACACTTTAAACCACATACCGCGAGTGTGATCCGGGGATGCGGCTCCTCTGTGGGAAGAGAGGCAAAGAAGTCATCCAAGCTTCTCATTGTCTGTGGATGCTGTCAGGAGCAGTGTCTCCAGGTTAGGTTGTCAACCCTGAACCCTGCATCCTCAACCCCAATCCTGCACGACTTTCGCTCCGGTGCGTCACTTAGTGGGTCGATTGCTGGGAACTCCAGACAAAAACAGAGGGGGGGGGTTCCGAATAGAACCCGAGGCTGAGATGTGCTTACGGGCGGGAGTAGCACACCAAGTGGGACTTGTACCTGCAAGAGAATATTTATGAGAAAAAAAGTAGCATGCTGACTGCACTACAATAAAAGATCACGATCAACCTTTGCTGCATACACATCGATCCATAGAGCACCACTTCATAGACCGTGTCGCTCGTGAACCCACGTGGCTGTCGGCGCGCGAGCGCGAGTGCTCATCCTAGGACTTCTCAAAGCTTCGAGCAGCAAACCCTAAACTCTAAGCCCTAAACCCTAAACCCTGAGACCCATGAGCCGATGGAATTGCTGGGAAAAGCTTCAAAACCGCGGATCACGGAAGGCAATCGCGCACCTTTTTCCCGGGGTTCTTGTAACCGTCTGAGAGTACCAGGCCCTAGGCAATAAATCGTCCCGTGCAAAGTGTAGAACTTTGTGCAAACTCAGGCAACTTGCATCTACAAAGCCGCCCTGCTTCGCAGTTGCTGTAACGAGCTCACATGTGCCCGCCGACATCCATCTCTGTCACTCCCTCCAAGGGGGAAACTGTAGACTTTTTTAGGGCTTAGGGGCGCCCTGCCCCAGCGCTCTAAGAATGTATCAGCCGCACCCTGCGACCTTCAGTGTCTTCAGGTGGAAAGGTGTCAACATGAATTGCACGGATGGATGCGGAGCTATGGCACACACATAGACCCCGTGCTTCTTTGGCGAGCTGTGCAACCTCAGCACAAACATTTCGATCAACCCCTCAAGACTTTGTCCCCACATGCCAAAGCAGCACCCTGCGCCTACTGAAGCTTTTTTGCTTCATTTTCGGTACTATTTAAAAATTAAAGTTTTGTCCGAGTGCTCCGTGCGATTCTCAACAATTTGGTGCCATAGTTCTACATACACGTGTATATAGACTTATACAAATATGCAAACAAATCTTAAAACTTGATGAGCCATGCAAGCTAGCCTGGATTCCGGGCGACATAAAGGCCGGCTTTACACAACTATATCAGGAGGAAACAAAACTCGCGGGTAAGACGCCGTCTCCCCTGCCCCCCACACGCCCCGAATACACCTCGTGTTGCTCGAATTTCTACGCTCTTCATAGTTTGAGCAACATGTTCGGACGCTTCCGCCCCATGCTTTCCAGGACAACCCCAGATACTAGCGTAACAAGATGGGTGACGTTTTGATCAAATCTTGATTTTCTCAAATTTGAGCAACATGTTCGGACAATTCCGCCTCATACGCCCATGCTAAGAACCCGACAGGAAAGTTGGCAGCGCAAACATGCACAAATCAATAGAGATCGCGATCCAGACCTCAAAAGCTATCCCGAACACGCGAATAAAGAAGGACGTGCGAACGGCATACTTTAAGCCAAGCAACATGCGCTGACTGGGGTCCGTTGGAGCTTGAAAACACACGCTTGAAACAAAAGACATATGAGCACTCGCTCAGGCAGACCGTGATCTAGAACTCAAATATACCCCGTATGTGCTATTGATAGGTCTAGGCCGAATTGTCGATGTACCAGTTTTTGACGGCATATTCATGCCCTCACATGGACCGCGATCCAGTTCCACGAAGCTTTCCGAAACAAGCGCTTCAGAGAACGCCACGCTTCGACAGCCGCGATCTGTTTCGCAAAGACCGCGCATCTATCACTCGACATCCCTGCATAACCCTCAAATATACCCCAAACGCATTATTGATGGAATCAGTGCTGTCCCCCACCCCACCCCCCGCCCCCCTCCCACCCCAGCCCCACCCCCCCAAATATTGAAAACAAATACTGACCGACCCTCTAATTCCTGTGATAGAGATGTTCCTCGATTTTCCTCGAAACTATCAATTATTTTACAACTCTGAGGGGTTCGACCGGCCACCCTGCTCAAGCAGAGATAAACTCAAGTCTAGCTACGCTAGCTGTCGAGAAAAAATTCGGTTAAACAACTAAATGAATATACACATGTCTATGTACATACATGCATATAAATATGAATATACATATAAATAGAAATATAAATGTAAATATAAATATGGATATAAATATAGATATAAATACAAATATAAGTATAAACACAAATATGAATGCAAAACAAAATATATATATATATACATACATACATATATATATATATACATATATATACATATACATCAGCACTCGAGTTGGGTGCAGTCCAAAACGACTGTCCCAAGTCCCTACGGCCCACAGAATAATTCCCCGCAAAGCTCTCACGGCTAAGCTCTAATCTAACTAGAAACACTGTGACCGTGCTGGCGCTCCACCTTCAACGCCTCCATCCTGAAGGAGCTTCGCATACCCCTAAACCCTACACCCTAAACCCTAAAAGTCCCCTGTGGCGCAGCACCGGCTCTCTCACAGTTATGGAACGTCAAAGCTCCCGAGCTACGTAACAAGAAACGACAGTCTTAGTCAAATGAGCCATATGTCATTGTGACTGCTCCCGCATCAACCCGTAAGGAAAGCCCACACCACAAATACATAAATATATGTGTATATATATACATAGCCTATTAAATATGCGTATACATATATATATATATATCATGTCTTCTGAATTGCCCCAAACCCCTACCCCCAAACAAGGAGTGTCGACTCTAAGACTATGGCTCATATTCGCACTTCCCTGCGCGGCTCTTTTGCCGGCAGGTCGCGCCCTACGGGTCCTACAGAGCTGGGCTTCACCAGCTTCATCCTGAGAGGCTTGGGATTTAGGGTTTAGGGTTTAGGGTTTAGGGTTTAGGGTTTAGGGTTTAGGATTGAGGATTTTGAGGGTTTAGGGTTTAGAGTTCAGGGTTTAGGGTTTAGGGTTTTTTCGGTTTAGGGTGCTAAAACCCAAAACCCTAAACCTTGGTCCACGGGGCTTTAAGGGAGAGGGGTGTAGTGTTGGGATGTTCCCCCTTATGCGAACAGCTCCTTCATGGAGATTATAGCAGGGGGTACTGGAATCCCTACTTAGGACGGTTAGTACAAGGGAGAGCATCCCAAGTCTAGGGCTTCAAGGCTTGGTGGCTTAGAGTTTTGGAGTGTTGTTTGGCGGGTTTTTTAAGAGCTTAGACTGTTTTGGATTGTTTAGGGTTCAGAGGCTTGGGCTTGGGGCTGGAGCGCTCCTGCCTGCCATTCTGGTTGATACTGATACCTTGCCCAAGGACTACAAGATGCCGACCTAAAACCACACCCCCAAAAAATACTCCCAACAAGGCAAGACGACAAGGCGCAACAGGTGAAAGCCCTGGGGTAGGGGATTTCTGGGACCTTGAAACGGCTTACTTGGAGGTTCAGGGTACTTAGTAGCCCATTACTTTTACCCGCTTAAGTTCCCTAATAGGGTTATAATTGGGTTATAAGTACAGCCAGAATTGGCCTACCAAGTACCATGAACCTCCAAGTAGGGTTGGCTCCAGGCCGCTGTCACTGCCCTGACTGCCCTGGGGCCACCGGCATTCGTGCCAAGTTCAAGGAGTCTGCTTGCAACACCTTGTAGGGTTTAGGGTTTAGGGTTTAGGCTTTAGGGTTTAGGGTTTAGGGTTTAGGGTTTAGGGTTCAGGGTTTAGGGTTTAGGGTTTAGGGTCTAGGGTTTAGGGTTTAGGGTTTAGGGTTTAGGGTTTAGGGTTTAGGGTTTAGGGTTTAGGGTTTAGGGTTTAGGGTTTAGGGTTCTTCGCACCCACTGCAAGACACCATCTCGCAGATCTTGGTTTCGGGCTCAGGGCTTAGGGCCTTGGGAGCTTTCAGCTGGGGAGTTAGGGCATCAGACATCATTCTGTGAAGGAACCCCGGCTTGCAGGTGCCTGCTGGCAGGCTACGGTTTAGGATTCAGGATACGGCTTAGGCTGACATAGACTTCCTGGCATCGTTGCGCGAACCGTCCCGCTTGCGCATAGAGCTTCCGGCTGCTTGAAGCAACTCCGAGCCCATGTACCCTATACGCTAAACCCTGCAAACCCTACAAACCCTACAAAACCTATAAACCCCAAAACTCTGCAAACCCTACAAGCCCTATAAACCGTGCAAACCCTATATTCCCTGCAAACTCTCTAAACCCATACAACCCTATCAACCCAATAAACCGCGAATCCATCCCACTCCCCAGGGCACCCCCGCCCCCCTACTGTAATTTAAGGAACATTCCTTAACCATATAAGGGGCCCCATTATAGTTCAAGGAGGAGCATTCAACCTTAACTAAGGGGTGTTGTGGAATTTGCGGGAATCCCTGGAGGCCCACAAGGTGCCGTCCTGAAGTGAACAGCATGCAGCTTGTTCGAGACACCTTGGAACGTTCAGCAATCGGGCGGATGGCTTTTTGGTGCGGTTTAGGGTTTAGGGTCGGTTTTGGCTTTAGGGATTGGGGTTTAGGGTCTGTGGGCTGTTGATTTGAGGGCGGGGAGTGGCTGGCAGGGTGTGGCGCTGTCGCTTGGAATGAAAATCCGAGGCTCTTGCTGCAGAAACCAGGGCAATTTGTCCTCTGCTAAGTCGCAGGTCGGTAAGCCTTCGGATGATGCAGGGGTCTGCGCGTCTGTTAGGTTATGTATGTATGTATGTATGTCTGTATGTATGTATATATATATATATATGTATGTATGCTTTTGGTTCTTTGGTGCGGAGGGGCAGTCTAAGGTTTAGGATTTAGGGCTTTTCCGAGGGGAGGGCATTAAGGGGTTCGCAGGGTTTGCGCACAAGTGTACAACATCTTAAGAAAGCTTTTAGAGGTAACCAACATCGTTCAAAAACAAACCTTTTCAGCCACACTAGAACCCTCAACAGCAAAACCAACCGAACCCCCAAACAAAAACCAAACCGAACCCTATATCCCAAATCCCAGGAAACCCTTAATTAGCCTAAACTTATGAACCTCCCCCCACCCCCCCACCCAAAACCAAAATAAAAACAAAATATATATATATATATATATGTATATATATATTTATATTTTTCATTTATTTGTTTTGCAGAAACCCCTCAAGACCAACCCCAGAGATGAATCATGGCAGGTCAAGTAGGAGCCGCCATGGATCGTAGCAGAACTACTAGGCCCTAAGCACTTCCGGTGTGCGGCTCCTACTTCGGTTCACATAGGGGCCTTAATAATTAGAGTAGGGTTTGCGGGGGTATGATATCAGCAACTAGTCCGACCCCCTTTTCAGCCCCTTCTAAACCAACTTAGGGCTTATGTTTATCCTGGCCTCTTCTAGGACTCCGATAAGGAACACTCACCTCCCCCCTCATAAGCGCCAACCCTTTAAGACTTGGTAGCCCAGCAACCATCTTACAATAACGGCATTTTTGGGTTGGTTACTTTTAAAAGGAACCCATTAACAAATAACGAAAAAAAGTGTTAAGGTACCACTGGGCCACCAAAGTAATCTTGCCCGAAAGCCCGACACCCTAAACCCTAAACCCTACACCCTAAGCCCTTTTAGATCCAACGGGGCGCCTGAGTTGAGCGAATCATGGAAAAGCTGCTCCCACTCCAAAACTGTCACCTGGCGACGTGGGTTACGTCGTCTTCCCGGCGCGTTTGGGGCTTAGGGTTTGGGGTTTAGGGTTTAGGGTTTGGGGTTTGGGGTTTGGGGTTTAGGGGTTTAGAATTTCAGGGTCAAGCATATTGGCAAGCTCTGGGATGTCGGTGCCTCTACGAATCTGTTGACTCTGTTCCACACTGCTGCGAATCGATGTCCCAGTTCTATAATGCCCGGGCATGCGCCGGACATGTCTCCCAAGTGCTCTGCATCATTCCTGCTGTCGGCGAAAATATGAATCATTCCTTCGTTTTGTTAAAATAAGAGACGAGAACTCTTCAGCAAAGGATTGTGGGCATAGCTCCGGCCATTTGAGGCAAAGGTGCAAACAGTTGCAGCCACCAACACCGCCCAGATGCAAACCCCCGAATCGCCGAATGAATCTAGCGGTTCGGCTGCTTCAATGTGGTAGTATATAGTATAGGGGCCTTCATAATTAGAATAGGGTCTTTGGGGTTCTTGAATACTACTAGTAATTCTTCGATGCCTAACGGGCGGGCCTCCTCACAATCGCTCCCCAAAAAGGCGAGGTGATTGAAACACCACACACCTGAAACCGAAAAGCTCCACCCTAAAACCCTAGAAAAAAAACCCTGATCAACCCTAATAAACCCCAATAAACCCTACTGAACCCTAATACACCCTAATAAACCCCCAAACCCCACAACCCCACAACCCCACAACCCCACAACCCTACAACCCCACAACCCCACAATCCCACAATCCCAAAACCCCAAACCCTAGAACCTTAAACTAAACCCAAGAAATCCCAAACCCGAAGCCCTAAACGACCTTAAACCAGCCCCAGGGCCTTTTTTGATCGCAGGGCTTTCAGCGGAAGAATCCGCGCCTTCGGTGGACGGCCAGGTTGTTCTAGGGTTCAGGGCGTGAGGGTTTCAAGGGCTTAGGGTGGCTTAGTCAAGGGTTCAGAGTTTGGAGTCACAGGGTTTAAGTTTAGGGTTGAGGGTTGAGGGAAACAGGGCTTAGGGGTTTTCAGGGAGCCTTGGGAGTCAGAAGGGCAGTGAGGGTTCAGGTGTGGGCTTAAGGATGGAGTTTGCGGACTTCAGGGTTTAGGGTTTAGGGTTTCGGGTTTCGGGTTTCGGGCTTAGGGTTTAGGGTTTAGGGTTTAGGTCGGGGGGCTTTCGGCTTGCCACGCTCTGGACCAGAGTCCAAGTGAGGTCCAGCGAGCCCCAATACGCCATAGTCAGGCTTGGGGCTATGGGAACATGCCCTTAACCACCCTAAACCCTAAACCCTAAGCCTAAACCCCAAAAGTGCTCAGGCTGTCTGCCCCGTTCAGGCTCCCCCTGAGTCCGGGACAATCACGCACATTAGGCAGATAAGTCCGTTGGCAATCTGCTTGGGTCTCATCCTGGGGTAGAAAGGGGTTTAGGGCCTTTCGGGTTTAGGGTTTAGGGTTCGGATTTCAGGGTAAGCCCGAAACACGAAAACCCCAGACCTTAAACCGAATGAGGGGTGGAGATGTGAGTTCGCCGGGACAGTCTGGAGTTCAGGATTTGGTGTTCAGGCTTTGAGAATGGTGTAGAGTTTGGGGTTCCGGGGTTCAGGGCTTGGGGTACAGGGCTCATGTGGCAAGGGTTTGGGAAAAATGGGTTACAATGCTTGTCGCGCTTCGAGGACGGCGAGTTCCTTCCTAAGGTAGGAGAACAAGGGTCACCAAGCCCCTTCCAACCCCCTAAACCCTACACCCGAAACCCTAAACCCTAAACCCTAAACCAAAAACGATCATAAATCCCCCCCACAAAAAAAAAAAAACAGAACTCTGAAAGCGGCTGAGCAACTCGAACGAGCTTGGCATGAGATGGACCAAGGCTTGGGATGTGGTAACACCTCAGCTGGCAGCCTGGAAATATGGGCTTAGGGTCTGGGATTTGGGATTTGGGATTTCGGATTTGGGGTTTAGGTTTAGGGTTTAGGGATTTGGGGTTTGGGGCTTGGGTGTAGGGTTTAGGGTTTAGGGCTTAGGGTATAGGGCTTAGGGCTTGGGTTTAGGGCAAGGGCGAGCATTCACTTGTCAAGAGGCCCACCGCCCATCCGCTCCCACAATATTCCGAATCTAAGGAACATATTCTAACTTGCTTGTACAGGAACCCACCTTTCCCAAGGCCTAAAAAGAGGCAAGTGCGCCACAAAGGGACACAAGACCCCAAAAGTCAAGCTTCGGGCTGCGGCTTTAGGGCTTTGGGCTGAGAGTCTAGGGTATAGGCTATAGGGTCTTCGGGCCCGGCATTCGGGCTGTAAAGGGTAGAGACATGGGATACTAGGGCCTAGAGCTTCGGGTTTGAGGCTTGAGGGTTTAGGGACTATAGGGATTCATAGTTAAGGGTCAGGGAACAGCCGGAGAATTAAATAAAATAGACCTCCTCAGGGAACCTCAAAGTACCACCCAGTGAACCGGGGTCCCCCAAGCCCTGAATCCCAAATCCGGTTCAGCATGGCCCGTAGGGCCGCGGCTTTGTTGGCACACCCACTGCACCGTTTTCCTTGTCTCGGTGTGAGGGGTTTGGGGTTTGGAGCCGAAGATTTGGGGATTTGGGGTTCAGGGTTGAGGGTTGCAATGTCTAAGGCTTGCAATCTACGTTCCGACCTTGAGCCACGAAATCCCAGACCATGCGCCGCTTCCCGAGGTCCGAAATCCTGTACGATTTCCCTCATGCCCTAAACCCCTAAACCCCCAAACCTTAAACCCCAACACCCCAAACCTCTGATGACACCCTCAGCCCAATCCTGTAAACCCATAAGTCTCCAAACCCTAAACCCTCAAACCCTGAAATCCACAATCCAAAACCTCGGCTGTTCCAAAAAACCCGGGTACTTTGTATACTCTACTGCCCTACACCCAAAAAGCCAAAACCTCACACCCTAAACTCCACAGCCTCCCCCCCGCCTCAACAACAAAACAACACAAACCTTGAAATACCCTAAACCCTAAAAAAAAAACGGAGAACCCCTAAACCCCGAATCCCCAAACCCAAACCCCTACATTCTGTGCTTGGCGGGCGCTAGTCTCGAGCTTGAACTAGCTTGGACCAATCATGCGGCTGCCATGATTAGGTTCAGGCGTTAGGGTGTGGGGTTGGGTTGGAGGGTTCATTAGGCGAGGGTTAATGGGCTTACGGGTTCATGGGTCTATGTGCTGCTAACGGTTCAACGCTCACAAGCTCACCGAAGGAATCCTTGTTCTTGTCTGAAAGAAGAGAAGTATGCAAAAAGCAGAGGAGACAAACAGGTACCCTGCTGGTTCGGGTAGGTTGATGTTGAGCGTTTCACGGGTTGAAGGGGAGACCGACCCTTTTAACCCTGTGACTTTGAGTTCCCGGCGTGAACTGACTCTTCGTAATGATGTTAAGGCCTCGCAGCAGACTGTTTGGGTGGCTTAGGGTTTGAGGTTGAGGGTTCGGGGGTCTTAGGGGTCTTTGGGGTCTTAGGGGTCTTTGGGGTCTTTGGGTTTTTTGGGGTTTTTGGGGGGTTTTGCGGGTTTTGGGGGCTTTGGGGGGTTTTGGGGGGATTCTGGGGGCTTTGGGGGGAGGTTTGGGGGATTCTGGGGGTTTTGGGCTTAGGCTCCGGGCGCTTGCCAAGAACGTCGATCCACGTGGCCACGCATGGACGATGCATTTGCCAGTCCAGCGCTTGCAGTATCTGCCGCTCCTCGATCTCAGGGAACTTGGGGGTTTATGGGTTTAGGAATTTAGGGCATTTCCCACAAAAAGGGACCCCCTAACAATGCACAAAAGGCAAGAATCCTAATTGTAGGAAACCCCCAAGAAAGGGTACCCCAGATCTCCCATGTAAGGCGACAAGATATAAATCTGGTGTCCAGACTCTCGGAGAAGGCGATTTAGAAACCCTCAACCCTCAACCCTAAACCCCATCTGTGCAGGTGGAAACCCCAAACCCTAAACCCTAAACCCTAAACCCTAAACCCTAAGGGAAACGTCGACCCAAGCCTGCTGACGAATCTGCTCCGCCGTGACTGAAGGCGCCGACTCCTGCGGCACCTGGCGGTGTCGGCTGGCTTCGGCTGGTTGGGGGCTTAGAGGGTTCAGGGTTTAGGGTTTAGGGGTTTGGGGTTTAGGGTTTGGGGTTTCGGGTTTAGGGTTTAGGGTTCAGGGTTTAGGGTTTAGGGTTTAGGGTTTAGGGTGGGTTAACGTTCGGCTCTAGGGCCAAAGTTTACGGGTTCATTTGAGGGCTTGTCGGTAAAGTTTAGGGGTTCAGAGTTGCAGGAGACCGATGCAAACTATCCGATGCCTCTAAATCCAGTCGTGGGTCGTGGTACTTACTCAAGACATCTTGGTTTGCATTCTGGGCACATACCTCACAGCCTCAGCCCTGTGGTTCCTCCTGCCCACACTTGAGGGCAGTAGTGATATTTGGGGGTGAAGTAGCGAGGAGTTCTAGACATTACACAATGGGCGCAGGCCCACCGCAACTACCCCCAACCCGACAGAATGCCCAAGCAAGGCTTGTTTCAGGGATCTTTGCGCAGAGAAATTCCCAAGCGGCCATGCCGCCCCGAAACAACTGTGGAAGGACACCTTGTCATTCGCCTCTTCGACGGGCGGCCTCGGTACGAAGAGGTCTTGAAACCAAAAACACCTCGAATGAATTCAGCTTGCTATAGAGTGGCTTGTCCACCAACCCCTAAACTTTGGTAGATGGCGGATTGGGTCCTCAAAAAGTGTCCATGGCGCCGGGTGAGCTCAAGAAGCCCTAAGCCAATATCTACACCTACATGTGGAAGCCTAAACCCTAAACCCTAAACCCTAAGCCCTAAACCCTAAACCCTGTGGGCCCAACTGGAGAAGTAGTGCATGGCCTGAGGCTTCCGGCACATGGCCTCGAGCAAGGAAGCGCGAAAACCTTGTGCAAGACACTCTCTCATTCGGGAGAGTACCTTGAACTGTATACGGGGGGTGGCGGGCATTGCGTTGTCATATTCGTTGAAGGTAGATCAGCCCTAAGCCTATATAAACCTCGTGAGTCGTTCTTTCCTTGGGTAGACTGCTTGGGGTTTAGAGGGTTATGAGGGCTTATAGGGGTCCTTACTACCTGATACCCAAGCCCGAAACCTTCAAAGCCCCAAACCTGAAACCAACCATCTTAGACAGGAGCCGACTCCTCTGGTCCCAGCAGACGTGGTGGTAGGCAGGGGGAGTCGGGCGGGCCCCACTGGAAAACAGTAAGCGCTGCTCTTGCTTGGAAAGCCGGAGCCTGTAGAGTTACTATGACATACAACAACCCAAAGCCCTACAGCAAATACGTACCCACAACACAATACCGTGACTGTTGCCGAACCCTAAACACTGCACCCTGAACCAAGAAACCCTAAACCCTAAACCCTGAACCCACCCCAAACCTTAAATCCCTCAGAGCCAGTGGGGTGGGGGTGGGCAGTGCCCGAAGCCTGCACCCCACTGTTCTTGGAAAGCTAGAGTTTATAGGGCTGGGTTCAGGGTTCTCGAACCCTCAACCCCTGAAACCCGAACGACTCCTTAAAGACCTCCTTTGCGCTGCATTCAGAACCCAGCCCTCTCAAGAGAAAGGCTTAGGGATTGGGGTTCAAGGCTTCGGCTGATTCAGAACAGCCCCCGAAGCCGTAACCACGCACCACCAAGTCCAGCACTGCGTTGTGTAGTCTGTGAGGTGGCAAGGCAGCGGGGCGGTGCAGCTGCATTCGTCCTACTGTTGCGATGTTAAGGGTTTACTGCCTGAAGGGGCCTCGTTCACGCTAACCCCCCCCCCCCCCCCCCCCCCCCAAAAAAAAAAATAGAACCTGATTTGCTTGCATCTGGGGCCGAGTCCTTCATCAAAGGGTTGCAATTAGGGCTCTTGGGAGGCCTGCGGTGGGACCAGCGAGTCTGAGTGCACTTCAAGCCGATGGCCCTGGATTTAGGGTTAAGGGTTAGGGTTCAGGGGTTTAGGGTGTTAGGGTGTTAGGGTGTTAGGGTGTTAGGGTGTTAGGGTGTTAGGGTGTTGGGTGTTAGGGTGTTAGGGTGTTAGGGTGTTAGGGTGTTAGGGTGTTAGGGTGTTAGGGTTTTAGGGTTTTAGGGTGTTAGGGTGTTAGGGTTTTAGAGTGTTAGGGTGTTAGGGTTTTAGGGTTTTAGGGTTTTAGAGTTTAGGGTTTAGGGTTTAGGGTTTTAGGGTTTAGGATTTAGGGTTTAGGCGTTAGGGGTGTAGGGTTTAGGGTTTAGGGTACGGCTGCTGTCAAAGCAGCCTCCGGCGTTGGCCTCGCCGCCGCCGAAGGCGCTCGTGGCAGTGTCTGCTCCGGCTGTGTTGCCAAGGGCGGAGGCCCGCAGGCTTGAACCCTAATCCTCAACCCTAAAACCCTAAAACCCTAAAGCCTAAAGCCTAAACCCTAAACCCTAAACCCTAAACCCTAAACCCTAAACCCTAAACCCTAAACCCTCAACCCAAACCAAAAAGTTCCAGAACCCGAGAACCCTACACCCCCACAGCCCTAGAATCCTCAAACCCTCAAACCCAACCTACCCAAAGGGCCCAGAAGCCTCAAAACCCCAAACCCCCCTAACACCCCCAGGGTGTAGGGTTTAGGGTTTAGGGTATGCAACCCAGGGCCCTTGCATCCCAGACCCTGGCTCCTTGCGGAGCAAAAGCACCAGAGCCGCCACCGCGGCCGGCAGCTCCTTAACGGCCTTGCACGGGTGCACAAAGGCTCCTCCACAAATATCATCAATGTTTTCAATAGTTGTAATCATAATACATATAAATATACATATATATATATATATATTGAAAATATATATATATATATACATATATATATAATATCTTTTGATGTTATATACGTATATAATCTTGTTAGATCTGTACAACTGTTGGCGATTGTATTTCAGTGCTGTCAGTTTCAATACCACATTGTCCATGATCATTACTGCCAAATCCATTTAACATCCCTTTAACAGATTGTTATTACTTATATACCAATGTATGCAAACCTACATTTGCGCAAGTTATATACAATTCTGCAGAAATGAAGTCCACAAGGCTGTGGGACAACATTGATACTCCGTGATGAAAACGAACTCAGTCTAACAAAACGGCTTGAGGCACTTGGTCTGGGAACAGGGTGTAGGGCTTAAGTTTTGGGTGCAATTCATAGGGCTTCAGAAGATCTCTGCCCCGGTACTTAGGGGCCCTTGCGGCAGTATTTGACCGCAACACGTACTAAAGGTCTACTACTTGGGTAGCTGGACGCTAAATCTGATCATAAATGCCAGCTTCAGTCTGCGGTTTGGGGTTTTGGGGTTGAGAACTTCAAACTCAACTTACAGAGGCTGCCTTCAGAAAATGGCATAAGTAGGAGTGGGATCTTTGAAGAACTACACAGCACAATGAGCCCGAGACCTTAAACCCCAAATCCGCGTCCGAAGCTTTCCTAGCTCTCATCCTTCGGCTCCTCAGCCCGGAAGCCCCGAAAAACCCTTCACCTGCTAAACCCTCACACCCCTGAGCCCTTAAGCCCGCGGTTTAGGGGCTTGGGGTTTTTAGGAATGTCTAACTCAGCTCAGGACTTCCAGGTCAGACTTGGAAGCCTCGTCCAAGCTTGGTGGGCGTGGAGAGAAACACAAGGAATCCTACAACTGCAGCCCTGAAACCTAAACCTCTCAGCCCGAAGCCTACATTAAACACTTCGCCTTGCTATGCTCTAAAACCTTGAGTTTTTGGATATCCCAACCCTCAGCACACCAGTTCCTATAACACTAAACCCTGAGCCTCAATTCAAACAACCAAGCTTTCCCAGAAAGATGAAACCGAAGCCCTAAACAGGAACGCCACTCACTCGTGTGCGAGCTGAACGAAATATGTGATGAGGCCTTTCGGCCTAGTATCCCTGACGGATAACATAAACTTGATTACAGGAAACTGGGAGCTTGCTATGACCGTGACTTCTGAAACTTACTCAGATGCGAAAAACCCTCCAACGGAAACCTTAAGCTTTCCAAACGTTCACAGACATTCGTTCCGGCTTGGCTCGTTTTGCAGCCGTGCTCGGGATTTTAGAAGCCATGTTAGGCCCTTCACCTGCTAAACTCCCAGAACCGCAAGCCCTAAAATACACAAGCCATGTCAAAACCGAAAGCCTGAACTTGACCCACAAACGACAAACCCTAAAAGCCCAAAGCCCTGAATCAAATACGCTCTAAACTCTGCACTCTAAGTTTCGACAACCATACAAAACCTAAAGTGAAAAGCCACGGCCGAAAGCCCGAATGAACCCTCCCCAAATCGTCTCTATCTATCCATCTAAATAATACACATATACATTCGCTGGATCATGTACACACACACATATTTATATATATATATATATATATATATAGTCTGCCTCTACACACATGACGCATGAAACTCGACACGTAGATTGCTTAAACAATGAACCGAAAACCTGGATATAAACAAACCATAGTTAGACCCCACCCTAAACCCTTGCCGACACACTCAAACCGTAGTCTGGGCTAAACATGTTTAAACCCCAAACCCTACACTTAAACCCTACAGCCTAACCCCTCATTTAAAATGAAAAAACACGTCGAACTCCGAGCTCCGGATGTGTGGTTTACACCTAAACCCTGAAGCCTTTAGAACCGCAAACTCTAAGTTGAACAAGCCATGTTTAAGTCCCGAGCCCTAAAACTAAACCCTAGACACGGCTCAGCCCCAAACAAGAGCAAGAGAGAGAGAGAGAGAGAGAAGGAGGGAGGAAACACACAAAAAGAGAAGCGAAGCAACGAAGGCGCCACGTATAAGACACCCAGAAAAGTACTTCTGAAATAATAAGAATAATCATCATCATCATCATCATCATCATCATCATCATCATCATCATCATCATCATCATCATCATCATCATACAATGCCAAAACCAACCACCTGCGCTTAAACCCGCGACACTCGATACCGCTTTGAGGGCCGAGGCTGCCACAAAAAGAGTTCGACAGGCTGCATCCCACAAAAGGATGGCGACCTACAGGTTTTGGGGTTGGGGGGGGTTGTTTAGGGTGTTTGAGGGTGTTCTTGCACGAAGGAATGGGGTCAAGGGCTCAGGGACCTTGCGATTTGTGGGTTTCAACCTCAGTGGGTTCAAAAGGATCCCCCCTTAGGAAATCAACCGCAAACCCCGATCCCCGCAACCCCCAAAACCCCAAACCCCCCAACCCCTAAACCTGAAAAAGCCCATGGATTTTGGAGGACTCCCAATACATTACGAAGAACAATCCCGGAGCCCCCACCCCCGAACCCCCCGAGCCACCCCAATCCCTAAACCGTAAGCCCAAAACCCAAATTGTCAGCCCCTAAACCTGGGGAACAAAATCCGAAACCCAAAAACCCTAAGGCCATAAATAACCCTGAACCCTAAACAACCCTAAGCCTAAACCCCCAAAACCCTAAGCCCTAAGCCCCTGCCTGCCAACCAAAGACGGAGAGACCGGTGAGTCGCGCCAAGTGCTCCATGAACCTCAATGTGGCCTCTGCTAGCGCTTTTGAGGGCCTTTGAGGGTTTAGGGTTTAGGGTTTAGGGTTTAGAGGGCTGTTTAAGGGCCTTCTTAAGCACCCTTTTGGGGCTTTGTAGGGTTGTTTAAAGGGTCTTTAAGGGCGGTTCAAGCGCTGTTTGGAGGCCTTCTTAAGCACCTTTTTGGGGGGCTTTGCAGGCTTTGTAAGGGGCGTGAGGAGTTGTAGGGGTTCCAGGGGCTTCAGGGCTATTTTAGGGTCTCGGGCATTTACAGGATTTCAGGGGCTTTACACGGCGTTTTGTTTGAGGTGCTCGGGTTTTTAGGCTTAGGGGCTTAGGGCATCCTAAAAGCGGTCTGGCGGCCTCCCGGTGTGGAGTCGGCCGCCTGGCGTCCACACAGGCGGTTCTATGGATAGGGCCACGCAGAAACGACACCCGAACCCTTTGGGCCTCTGCTCAGGCGCGTGCGACTTGAACCACACCTGGCTCCACACGAACAGCTTAAATACATCTAGAGATCTAGACAAGGGCCCCGCGAAGGCCCTCCGAGGACAAGACCCCGAATCCCTGAAAAGCCCCAAACCGCCCTAAAACCCAAAACCCCAAAGACCGCTCGAAATTACCCGCAACTGCGGTCCTGAACCTTCTCTTCTGAAGCTTTCGTACTGGGGGCTTCTGACTTGGGGGGTTGCTGAAAGTGGGGATCCTCAACTCTCAACCCCAAACACTAATTCTAAACACTCAGCCCTGAACACTGCCCAAAACCCTAAACCCTCAGCCCCAAACCCTCAACCTGAAACTGCCTGCATTAGGCTTAATTTAGGCTTTAGGGCGCTTCGGCTCGAGAGCCTCAAAAACTCGTTCATGCAGAACTCTACTGACTCTCCCTTGTCGTAACCGTCTGAAGAGCTATTCCCAAATACTCCAACATGGGGGTTTACAAAAGTAAGGGGCCCCAATATAGACCCCCAAAATACAAGGAGTCCCTTCTAATCAACACCTCAATCAGGTACCCCTGATTTCGTAAACCCCTAAATAAGGTTCTTTGGCCCTACTTGTAGTCTCAGGGAACTCCCACCCCGCATATTGGCATCCCTCAGCCCGGCTTCTTCCCGCCTCCCTCTCCTTCTTTGCCCAACCTTGGATTCAAGGTTCAAGGCTGTGTGGGCTTGAGGGCTTCGGGGCTTGCAGGGTTTTTTCTTGGGGGAGTAGGGTGGTCAGGTTTGTAGGATTTAGGATGGTTTAGGGTTCTTTGGGGGGTTTCAAGGCATTTTGTGGGGCAGTTAAGGGACTTGGGGTGTCGCGCGTAAAGAACTTGCCGTGTGGTTTGGGGACATACGCATGGGCAGGCTGCTTCGGCAATTAGCGTCTTTTTTTGTTTCGTTTTGCCAGGGGCTATACTTGGAGGTTCATGGTCCTTAGCAACCCCAATCACAACTGTACTTCTAACCCAATTATAACCCTATTAGGGTACTTAAGGGGCTTATACGTGGGATACAACTACACTTACACTTCTACTGGGTTAGGAAGTACCCTGAACCTCCAAGTGGGGCTCCGAGAGCGCTGCTTAGCACGAGCTGATTGGAGGCGCCAGCGTTGTCAAGGTCATCCTCCACGTCCTGGTGGACTCGACGCAGTCGCTGAAGCAGGGGCTACCTTGAGCCTAACTCAGAGTCAGGATCTCTAGGATCTCTATACATGTCAAGGTTCTGTTTAATGTCCCCATGAAAGGGTTGTTGGGTTCCTTGCGCAGTTTCTGCAGCTCTCGTCAGGACTGCTGCTCTGCCAATCCCTACACTCTGGTTTTGAGTTCAACGATACAGGATCCCTTTGTTTGAGTTCCGACACATGCCTCAATTAAGGGGTCGTGGCTCTCAAACTGGGCCTCCTGGAGATATAAAGTCGCCCTCATCCTTTGGGGCTCTGGGGCTTAGGGGGCTTGGGCGCTTAGGGCTCAAGGCTTCGGTTTAGGGTTTAGGGCTTAGGGCTGCTGGCTCTGGTCCTCACTGAACATGGGCAGCATCTCTTGCATCTCGTTGTGAATCTGCTTGTGCTAGACCTGTCCCAGCTCAACGGACCTTTGGACGTACCGGAACCCCTGACCGCCGCGCCCCCCCAAAGTGGTCGATGTGGAACTCATGGAGGTTTCCGCAGCCTTCCAAAAACCAAGTAAAAACCGCCAAAGACACCCTACTGCACAAGCCTGCCTTTTGCGGACGACTCTTGCGTCCCACGCGGGAAGCCGACCTTTTAAAGGGGGGGGGGGGTTACCTGGGATTTGTAGGTTTTGAGGACTGTATTTGTAGGGCGTGGACTTGGGGACTAAGGCATTAGATGGGTGCCCTTGGCTGCCTCGGCTGCTCTCATAGCGACTCGATGTTTGGAGTTTTTAAGGTGTGGGGACCGGGGCTGTAAAAAGCCTACTGTACCCGCAGCTGCACCTTCAGCCATACACCCTGTAAGCCCTGCAAGCCCTGTAAGCCCGGCCCTACATAAACCCTATCACCCCATAAACCTGCACATGTGCAAGGTCTCAAAATCTATGATGAAAGGGCCACGACAACCTCAAGAGCAAGGACCTGACACTTCGAGGGCTTTCCGGGCCTTAGAAAGTCCTTCAATCTAACGCGGCTGCCTAGACCCTGTAGGTTCAGGGCTTGACTAATTAGGTTTGAGGATTGCTGCTTTGGGCTTGTTGATCTATAGGCTTGAGCGTTAAGGGGTACCCTTCTTCCTCAACTGAGCACGATCCCCTCGGAACGACCCCCGGTCGCGCCTCCGCGTTCGCTCGCGATCTCACAGCCGGGCTCCCGGTTGACGAGCCAATGCGGGAACGAAATCAAGTTCAAGGCTCAAAGGCTCAAAGGCTCAAAGGCTCAGGGGTTTAAAAGAAGGCTTAGGGTTCAGAGCTTGGCATTTCGGGTTTGGGGTGCACGGAATAGGGGTCTTTGGACCGTGTTGTATGCTGCCGAGCAACCGAGAGCATGCAGTCTCTTCATCCTACTTCCCTCTGACGCGCTGCTTTTGTCTGCCTTGTCACCGGCGTGCAGCATCCTGAACGTCGCTGGCACAGAACGCCAACTCGGTTCAATAGACCTCTACGTGGTAACGCCCGTCCGTCCGCATTGCCTTCTGAATCTCACGCCAGTCCTGGCCGCGGTCCCGAGCAGCGGATGCAAGGCTGTCAGTGAGGCTGGATTCCAACGCCTTAAGGCCGCACGCGTAAAGGTGAGTATTGGGCAGCTGCAGTAGCTGCCAAAGCTCGTCCATGCATCGGCTCATCTCTGTGTGCACATACCTCTCTCCAAGCTTGCCCTCGCGGCTCATGGCGCAGTTGTATCTGAAATGTTCCGGGAACTTGGCCTTGTAGGCCATGTGCTCAGAGTCATAGAGCCGCGATACTGCGTCGCGCACTCCGTAGAAAAGCCAGGCCAGCCCTTGAAACTTCCGCGTTCCATCCTAGGATGTTTTGGGGGGGAGGGCGGGCCAGTAAAGGGGTTTGTAAGGGTATCCCAAAACCCCCCCCCCAAAAAAAAAAAAAAGCAATTAAAATTGGGATTCCCAGCGTCTTCGTTGGCTTCGGCCCGATCATGAAAAAGCCGTCGCAACAATGAGCGGATTGGTGCTATCCCGGTGCCAGTGGCAACAAAAATCAAGTTGCACTCGGATTCTTCAGGAAGAAGCATGTCATTCCCTGTGGGGCCAGTGATCACCACCTTGTCCCCTGGTCGGGCATCGCAGAGATAGTTGGAGCACACCCCACCAGGCTGCACCGACTCGCCTTACGGCTTGCGGCTTCTCTGCAAGGAAATAGGAAATGAGCTTCCCCGCATCCCCTGAATATCCTTTGAGGCAGTATACAAGGAAACCCAAGCACAATCCCCCAAACCCTACTTGGAGGCTCATGGTGCTTATATCCGCCGAGGCCTCGGGCCGGAGGTGTATAGGTTGTCAGAACAGGCACCCCCCTCCAAATCCTCCCCCCACATCAAAACCCCTTTTTCGGACCCCTTTTTTTGGCCTCAAATGGGTACCCCCCCTGGGAAACCGGGGTCCGCAAGCGGACGGTTCGCCAGGACCAGAGGCGGTTGAAGCCCCTCCCAGCAGGGCCCCCCCCGTTGTTCCCCCCCCCCCCCCCCCCCCCCCCCCCCACACCCCCCCCCCCCCACCCTCCCCCCTCCCCCCCCCTACCCCCCCCACCCCCCCCCCTGCCGAAGAGTCGCCTTAAACCTTAAGGGGCCTGGCTCAACCCTACGATCACTCCAAGCCGAACCCCAAACCCAAAAAAACCCTCAACCCCAAAGCGTGAACCTTGAGCCCTAAACTAACCCTCAACCCCAAACCCCAAACCATAAACCATAAAACCGGAACCCTCAACCCTCAACCCTCAACCCAACCCTTATTGCTTGGGGTCCAGCGACTTGGGCGCTGCGGAATCACCATGCTCACGCGGATGCGCTGGGCCGGGCCGAGGCGGGTCGCGTAGCGTTAAAATTAACCACTTATAGCTGTACTTATAATTGTACTTATAACCATATTAGGGCACTTAAGGGGCTTATAAGTGGGTTATAAGTACAGTCATAATTGATGAATAAGTACCATGAACCTCCAAGTAATAAACCATACCCGTCACCGGCCAGGCCAGTTGAGCGCTCCGAGACGTCCACAACGCGCTTGACGCACAGAGACAGGGTCTTGGATCGCTGGTCGTCTCCGGACCTTGCGGTTCAGGGTTAGGGTTTGGGGTTTGGGGTTTGGGGTTTGGGGTTTAGGGTTTAGGGTTTAGGGTTTAGGGTTTAGGGTTTAGGGTTTAGGGTTTAGGGTTTGGGGTTTGGGGTTTGGGGTTGAGGCTTAGGGTGAGGGTGTTGGGACTCTCTGGGGCTGAGGGTGATGTCTGACAAGCATGAACCCGGTGCCCAGCGTACTTGTGTCTGAGTACCTCCTTCTTCATTTGGGTAGTAAAAAGTAGGGTTACAAGTTGCCCTAAATAGGCTTATACATATAGCTACCATACCTAACCCTACCTTATGAAATACCGGGATGAACCTCCAAGCAAGCCCCTGCAAAAAAAAAAAAAAACGCAGCGGTCCCTTCAGACTGGGAGAGCCGCACCTGGAGGAGGCGATGGAGTAGAGACGGAGCTTCGCCGGCTTCTCGCCAGTCCTCTTCTTGCCCAGACAGGGGTTTACGATCTTAGGAGTACCTTTTCTTAGGGGTACCTTCTTATTGGGTCATTATAGAAAGGGAATCCTGCTTTTTGGGGTCTATTTTGGGGGTCCCCTATTTTCGTCGTAAACCCCCAGATGAAACTCGACCCAAGTAGTAACCCAGGAATAAGGGTGCCCTTTTTTTGTATAGAGGGAGCCTAATGAGGGAGCCTAAACCGAAGAAAAGGGGACAAGGGGCCTACTCTGGGTCCTAGGGCATCAGGCTTTGCGCCCCCGAATCCTAAACCCGATTGGGGTGTGTGCTGAATAGGGGATAGGGTACACCAGGGTCAGATGTTGCCGTACAGCGAATATACCCCCCAAAAATTCGATTTCGCCCCAAGTGGGGTTCAGGGTTTCGGGTTCAGGGTTTCGGGTTGAGGGGTTGTATTTGATTCTGAGGGGTGCAGGGAACCCTTGGCCCAACTGCGATGCTCGCACAAGTGGTAGGGTTTAGGGTCTTGAGCTTGAGCTTAGACTTTAGGGTGGTTTAGAGCCTAGATATTAGGGTGGTTTAGGGCTTAAACTTCTGGGTGCTTTAGGGCTGAAAGTTAAAGTTTAGGGTGGGATGAGGGTTAAGCCCACTTCCCAGGGAAGTCCCAATACACAGGGGTCTCCCAGAACTAGCAGAATCCGCATTCTGGTGACCTTTAAAAAAGGGTACCCTATTTTCGGAAACCCTCCACGCAAGGGATATCTGACACACGAGGCCTCTCGAGAAGGGAGGACACGAAGATGGCTGTGAAGTGCCAAACCCTTCAACCGCCGAACTTCCAGACTCTCAAACAAGCCCCGCAAACTCCTACTTGGAGGTTTAAGTAGGGATTTAAGTACCCTTATGATAATAAATGGGGTTATAAGTACAGTTACCATACTTTTCAACCTTATTATAACTGAGTCAACTGAGCATGAACCTCCAAGTATTCCACAAGCCCTACAAAGCCTAAACCCTGAAACCGACCGACAGGCTTAGCAAAAACATCAACTCTAGGGTTCAGGGCTTAGGGCCTAGGATTTAGGGTTTACGGCTTAAGCTCTCTTAAACGTAGCTCTGCCTGTCCGGGCCAGGAGCGAGCACGCCGATAGCCTGACCCTCCAGGTAGGGGACCTCCAGTGGCTTATCAGGATTGGGGTTGACGGCTTTGGGGACGTCTAGCCGTTTCTTAGACACTAAAGGCATGAGCCTGTGGGGGAGCCCTGTACTAGTGACAGTTTGGGGTTCCGGGTGTGGGGTTCACAGTTCTCCACTGCGGGGCATGTGTCGAATGATGGGGAGATGCGGCAGAACCTTTGGCTTCACTGGCGATGTCCATTGCGTTGGGCTGGCTTGCCTTTCGGGTGGCCTGCCTTGGACGGGGTAGTAAGAAGAGGGGATAGTGACACGTTGCTGGCAAGAACTCCAAATCGAGTTCTTGTGAAGAAACAATGCAAATCATTATTGGGGTTGTTCCGGTGCTAGGGAATCATCAAGTGCACAAGAAAAAAAGAGCAGTGACAGGCCTTACGCAAGGCACTTCCTACTTAAGGGATGCCACGCATCAGGTTTAGCCGCGTCGCCTGCCCATGGTGGCTCAGCGTGATGTGGCATGTCCTCGGTTGTGGCTATGCACGTCTGCGCTGCTCTTTCCTTTACGCCCTCCTCCTGAGCCCTTGAACACATAAGGCCCGAAAACAAAACAAACCCTATAAACCGTCCCCAAGCCCAAAGCACTTAACCGACACTCTTAAAGCCTCAGCCCCTGGAGTGCCCTAACACTTAGCCCCCAGAGCCTGAAGCCCCAAACCTTTCCACCCTACGACTAACACATGGATCAAGTCACTGAGAAGCCCTAAACCCTACTCCCTAGATCGACCTTCCACCACCAAGTCCAGGCGTCTCGCCGCCTGCGGCCGGCGCTGCCAGCACGTGGGGCAACTCCTGTTTGCTGTGCTTTGGGGTTCATGATTTGGGGCTCGGGTTTGGGTTTGGGGTTTGGGGTTTGGGATTTGGGGCTTGGTTGTGGGTCCAGGCAAGCCCTCAAAGGACCAAACAAAAGCCGACTCCTGGTTGGCCACAACAGTGGCCCGAAAGGGTGCCTCGAAGGGTTTGGGGGGGGAACAGGTTTATGGATCAGAGATGTTGGGGTTTAGAGTTTG
Source organism: Symbiodinium natans (assembly GCA_905221605.1). Classification (NCBI taxonomy): domain Eukaryota; class Dinophyceae; order Suessiales; family Symbiodiniaceae; genus Symbiodinium; species Symbiodinium natans. The sequence goes on along the minus strand of CAJNDS010000380.1, from coordinate 772,248 downwards.
GGGCTTAGGGTTTACCAGGATTGGGGTCTACTGGTCTAGGCGATCATGGAGGTTGGCGCCGCTCTACCTGCGCTGGCCGCTAGCCGCAGAACCGTGCCGCATCTCCAACAGACTGCAATCTCCACGCGGGGATGAGTCTGAACCCGCAGCCCAAATCAACTTAAACAAGCCCTACCAAGTGCTACCAATTGAAGCAAACCGTTCTTTGGCTTCCTTTTTGTGTTGGGCATCCTTCACCCTCCCTAAAACAGAGAAGGTCCGAAGCTCGAGGTGATCCCGTTCCCTCTGGCCTTGGGGCTGAAGATGTTCCAAGGGATCTGCCTGCCGCGGTGCAGGCGCCAGCCCTCCACCACGGCGACGGGCCTCTGGTTCCCCAACCTTGAACACAGGGGGTTTAGGGTTCAGGGGGGTTAGAGGGGTTTAGGGTTTAGGGTTTAGGGGTTAGGGTTTAGGGTTTAGGGTTTAGGGTTTAGGGTTTAGGGTTTAGGGTTTAGGGTTTAGGGTTTCGGGTTTAGGGTTTAGGGCTTAGGGCTTAGGGCTTAGGGCTTAGGGCTTAGGGCTTAGGGCTTAGGGTTTAGGGTTTAGGGTTTAGGGTTTAGGGTTTAGGGTTTAGGGTTTAGGGTTTAGGGTTTAGGGCTTAGGGTTTAGGGTTTAGGGTTTAGGGACCTTGGCATGAGAATGGGAAGCCTGTGAACGGTGCAGATGGAAGTTTGATCGGGAACTTGTTTTCTTGTTTTGTGCTTATGCATAAGGGGCCCGACACCCAACACCTGAAACAAAAAACAAAAAAGGCGTCCACCGTGGGTACCTAGGAGCGAGAAAGCCAGGCACCAGAGGCCAACCACCTTCCACGCAACATGGCGCCTCTGCCACATCCACAGGGGGCGGATTTGCTCAAAATGATGGGCACGCTAAACTAAGAGGAACGTACGATGATAGACAAATGGCCCATAACTTAGATGAACCCCGACTCCGTCACTTCCTGTCTAAAGGTAGATGACAACATGAGTGTATGTGTGCCGAGCCGAAAGATGGGGCACTGAAGGTGGGCCACACTCTTCAACCCCAAAACTCGAAACTCAAAACCCGAACCCTAGCCCAAAACCCCAATTCCTGTGCATCCTGTAACCTAAACCCTAAAGCCCGAAAACCCTATAGCCCGAAACCCTAAAACGCTATGACCCTATAACCCTGTAACCGTGTAACCCTCAACCCTGAACCCTAGCCGGCGTGTTTCGAAGCTGTGGGTTTGCAAATCCGCCTCTTCCCGACCAGCGCACAAACCCAGCTCAGGGTCATCAAGGCTTTTGGGGTTCATGGTAGGGTTGAAGGCTTAGTAGGATTTAGCAATTACGAGTAGGGCTGGTAGGGGCTTCGGGTTGGCAGGGTGTATTATGTTTATTTTGGGGCTGGGGCGCTGCATTTTTCCTCTCCCAGCTTGGCTTCCGCGGCGCGGGGGCACGCGCTCAGATGCCGGCGCTGCCCTATGGCCTATAGAAGTGTTGAGGGCTCAGGGCATAGGGTTTAGGGTCGACGGTTTAGGGGCTTTGGGCCTGCTGTCTTAAGTAAGCTAAACTCTAATGCCCCAAGCCCTAAACGTTTCGAAGCCTTTTTGGTTGAGGGGAGCGGGGAGGACTCAAAGTTCTGGGGCTTCGAAGCTCGAGATAGAGCTTTAAGATTTTGTGGGTTTTGAATTGGGGTTGCGAGTCAAAAACTGATGCAGATAACAAGGCAAAGTCGGCAAGGTACTCTGTTCACCGCGACTATACTTGAAGGTGCCTTTCAGAACAAAGGGCCCCTAGGAACCCTAAACCCCTACACCGCCTGCACCCCAAACTGTAAACCCTTCACCTCAAAAAGCCCAACCCTCAAACCCTAAACCCTCAGCCGCAGAAATCCGAAACCCTAAAGCCTTGAGGATTGAGGCTGGGCAGGCGACCTACAGCTCGATGTTCCGGCTTGGGCTTTGGTCTTAGTTTATGCTCTGAGGGTGTTTAGGGCAGAGTTCAGGGCTTAGGGCTACAGGGTTTAGGGTCTGGTTTGCTGTTTTTTTTTTCAGGGCTTAGGGCTTCTTTCTCGGGGCTTGGGGATCAAGATTTGGGTCTTCTGGGCTAGAGAGCGGAGCAGGCAACAAGACGGAGCGAGACTCCCTTTCCTTCTGGGCTCACGCGCATCACACGTCACAGGTGTCCGTCTTCAAGTGTCGGAGTCTGAACCTGGGAAGGCACCAGTTGCACCATGCCATTGGGTCTTGGCCACGCTGCCGAAAGCGGTGCCAGGCGAATGCAGCCAGAAAGGCAACATCCAAGAGCACCAGGTAGCTGATGATTCGTTCTCTGAGCTTCATCTTCTGAAGGAGGCTCCAAGTCCTAGGCTCCAAGTTTTTGAGGGAAACGGAGGGATGAAAGAGGAGAAAAGGGTACGAGCACCACTGGATTTCCGAGAGTCCTCTGGAAGTGCAGGTAGTCATCCCCATTCCATCGCGGCAGCCAGGGCGTGGACAAGTCGTCAAACAAGTCCTGCATCGTGTCCAGGCGCCAGCCCGCGTAGGCCTCCGGCAGAAGCAGTCGGACCACTTCGAAAGGCAAGGATCGGTAGCAGATGAACCAGGGGTTCTTGAGGCAAGGCGCCCTCTTGGAGAACTTTGCTGAGCCAAGGAAGTGAAAGACCACCGGCCTCCTCCTGGTGACCTTGTTTTCGATCCACCTCTTGCCCCCCGACTCCACGAGGGCCACGGAGCCCCTGGGCTGACCTCGCTCCCAGGCCCAAGCACCGTCCAAGATGCCCTCGATTCCGAAGGCATTCCTCAACTGTTCTTATGGAGTCTTAGGTTCTCGGAGGCCGCCCCTTTTTTTGAGATTGAATCGTTGTTGTCCATTTCGCCACGCCATCAACTACAACTCAAAAACCCCCTGGGGGGGTGGGGGCTTACAAACCCAAAAGGCCTTAACGGGCACCTAAACCGTAAACCCTAGCCCCTAAACCCTAGACCTGGACGTTAGACCGAAAAAAAAAACTATAACTTCAACCGTAAACCCAGACACTGAACTTTCGGTCTAGATTCAAGAAAAGCTCGGTGTCGTAGTCCAAGCCAACCTCAGGTGGGGTTAGGGGGCCCTGCATGCGGTAGGTGCTCAAAAAAAAAGGAGGCCTCTTCCCAAAACTACAAACCACCCGAACCCTAAAACACATCGAGAGGAGAGGGGTAAAGTTTCGACCCACCTGAAGGAAAAGGCAAGAACTCAAGGATGCGACCTATACCGCGGAGTAGTGGAGTAGGCATGGGGTGCACTTTACGTGGCCTGCGTGGCGGAGTAAGTTATACGCCGGGTTAAAATGTATACTACAAAGCTATGGTGCAGTCTGTAATCTGGCTGTGGGGGTGCCAGGAGTCTAAGGGGAAAGGAGGGCTTGGAAGCTTTTACAAGGGCTTTGTGGCGGGTGAAGCGAGTGGGCCGACCTCTGTCGCAGTACTTCCCAACAAGGACCTTGAAATCAGCCCCGATGCAGGCGATGAAAACACCAGAAAAGAATCCCAAAACCAACCCAAGGAACCAGGTCCGGGCGCCTGAACAGGCTGAAGTTCGCACACAGCACCTGGTCCGGCGTCGGGTCCTCCTTGGGACGGTCGTGGAGCATCTCCTCGACTTCAGCTTGCGCGAAACGGCTTTTAGGCCCGAGCGTCCGGGGTTGTTATACAAGGCACCTATGACGTGACCCCGTGTTCTCTTTGACAGCCCCCAATTCCAAGTGTTCAACCCTGGCACAACATGAGATTTTGCTTTGGGCCCAGTGTCACTATGGCCGCAAACATCTTACCATGCAGCCTAGTCTCCCTCAAGAAGATGCGGAGTGCCCAGACTCGACCGACCATAAGGCCGGAGTTGAGATACCGCCAGGGTGTGCTCACGTTCTGGGCCTTGGCCAGGTCCTCAAAGGCCTCCTGGTACTTATCCGGCGCGGTCTCGGCCCCAAAGAGGATGGGCTTTCCGGTGCGGGCCTCGAGGGCCAAGACCCTGTCCATGATCTCGCGCTCTGTTCCGGTGACGACGGCGTCGTAGGCATCCAGGAAGAGCACGAAGTCGCAGAGTTGAGAGTCCAACATTCGCTCCACGTAGTCTCGGTACGCCCGCAACTTCACGGTGAGCCTGGGCCACTCTGCCCCGCGGCCGTAGTCCAGCAGCGCCATCTCACCAAAAACCATGGAGGTGGAGGCAAAAACAGCAGACTGGATCATGTCCAGCTCGCTGGCAAAGGCAGCCACATGGATCCGTCTTGTGGCATCTTGACAGTCGCCCAAACTCAAGTCGCCTTGGCAAAGCCAAGGCAGAACGCCCAGCACGCCCAGGACCCACAGCATGGCGCAGTCCGAGCTCCCGAAGCTTGAAGCCCTAAACCCCTTCAACGCTCAAGCCCCAAAACGTGAGCCGTAAAACTTAAAACCTTTGCGGCCTTACACCCTGCTAAGCCCTTAAATCCTGAAGCCCTACATCCTCAAGCCACCCTAAGCCTTGGAAAACCCTGAAGCCCCCAACCCTAAACCGCGTAGCCTGCCCTGATCCCTCAAGCACCCTAAACCCTACATGCTTAGCTCAGCCCTTAACCCAATCAGACCCCCCAAACCCGCCTAGGAGCTGCAAGACACTCAACCTTCAAAGGGTTCAGGATGTATGGTTGAGGGTTAAGGGTCTAGGGTTGAGGTTGAGGGCTTTTAGGTTTCGGGCTTTGGGCTTTGGGCTTGGGGCTTGGGGCTTGGGGCGTTGGGCTTTGGGCTTTGGATGGTTAACGTTTCCTAGTTTTTGCGCTTAGGGCCGCAACCCCCCGAAATGTTCAATTCAATGAGTCTTGAAGCAGAACGTGCAACGGCGCAAGACGGGTGCCACCCGCAAACAACTCCTCCTGGAGTGGGGACCTATCTGCGAAGCTCTTGCACTAAGTGCGGACGGAGGGGGGGGAGGGGGTCGGCGGTGGCGTCCTGCTGCACGCCCAAGGATTCGAAAAGCAAATTCTACGAAGAGCCGGTGATAACCTGCGAGCAACTCAGCACGGTGATCTTAGACCTACACACGTTGCTGGGCAAGTTTATATAGCTGTTTTGTGAGCTAAGGCATACGATGTTTACGAATCCAGGAGCGGAAAAGGTGGACGGAGGAAATGGCTGAGAATTCTTCCCCGCTTGTGACCAACATGGTTTACACAACAACGACACATGGAAGGAAACTAGCGCCCGTAAGAAGTGAGATACACTGAGTATGCTCACTCTTGAAGCTTAATTAGTGCTCGGTTGCAGGCACGCACGGCGTTCCAACTAGTAACTCTAAAGCCTGATTAAGGCCACACGCAGTTGTTAAGCTCAACACAGGAAGTGATGACGCTGAAACGGCGACAAAGCTATGTATGTTACGTAGCACTGGAGCCGAAACGACTCTTAGTATTCTCCTTTAATTGAGCTGAACTTGGCACCTCTTGCTGAAAATTACCGCCTAAGGCGGCTAAGAGGAGGCGACGAAGTGGGTGAAAGTGGAAGCGCACCAGGCCAACGACATGGAGCCTTGAACTCCAGCAGCAAATCCTATGGACGATCAGATTATCAAACTCACAGTGCGTTCCCAAAGCGGTTAAGGCGAACTAGGAGAGATGCGAAGGAGTAGGCACGTAGAGATTTAGCTGGACAAAGGAAGTCAGCACCGTCAATGGCAACACACGTTCACCGTTTAGGGTGCACGCGTTGATAAGCAATTCAGCTCGTTGAGATCTCGCTTATTATCAGCCCTGACATGTCATATTAACCCCGTACACAACGCACTCAAAAGATGAGCTCAAAGGTACAACTGGGCAGGTGGTATTGGTTATTGCACCGCCTTTTGGAGCCACATGACATTAGAGCATGCACGGCCACTTGCAACGGTCATGCTCAACACAAGCATGTGCCTCGGGAACCTGACAACCTGAAGAGTTGCAAGCGAGGAAACATGATTGCGACTCACCACAACCTAACTAAACGCGCTTTTAACTTAAGGAAGTGCAGAAGTGGAGATATGCTTTCTGCCAGTACCGCGCCTGCATCCCTGTTTGAGCTGAAGAGCTGGCGAAACTTGAAAAAGCTCCGTAGGAACTTGAATGGTTAATTAGGAAGAGGAGGGCTTCTGTGTTTCGGGGGGGGGGGAGGGGGGCATTTTTTTTCACTTCACTGCTGATGTGTTGTTCAAGCGGTTTCGGTCTTTGGGCGCGCCGGGGATTCTCCCCCAAAACCCGCCGGAAGTGATGGTGGGCAGCATGCCATGGCCGACCGGTTGCTTGCATGTGCTTAGGAGTCGACGTCATGAAGCTTAAACCCTAAACCCGAAACCCTAATATGGGGGGGTGTTCCGAAATTAGGGGTACCTTGTTGGGATCCTTCTCTTTTGGGGGCCTATATTAGGGCCCCTTATTCTCGTAAAACCCCCATATCAGGTACTACGGCCCGCAAGCATGAGAGCCACCCTGCAGCCGGCCGGGGGAGCTTTGAAGATCAGCCTGCTTCACCCTCAACCCGACTCTCTGAACTCCCCCAGCAATCCCGGAGAGCCCAATACTGATACCCATGACAGTTGAGGAATATGCCACAAACCATGATTCGGGCTCAGGGATCCTTCTTCTCTGATTTGAGGCAGATCCCTCACTCGCGCTTAGGGACTATTGGTCTCTCCGGGCTTCTCAAAATCACTTAAGGAGCCAGCTCAGCGGAGAATGTGGCCCCAGACAAGAGTACCATCTTGGGATGTTCCCTGCTGATACTAACAGTCCTTAATAGGGATTATAATAGAGGGTACTAGAATCCCAATTAAGGACTGTTTAGTATAAGGGGGAACATCCCAAGTACCATCGACTGACGGCCCAGCAAGGGGCACCGGGTCGGAGGACCGGAGGACCCGAGTTGAACGATCCCGTCTACCTTCTCCAGATATGCCCCATACATGACCTTTCTGGCAGCGCCTTGTAAGATTAGCTCCTTAGTAGATGTTCGGGTTCTCTCTTCGCGGACTTACATAAAACGACTATACAAGCCTTCGATCAGCCGGATATCAAACATCGACAGCCCCAGCAATGTCAGCAGCGTGGGGATAAACGGGCAGTCTTTCAGCAAAGGGTTCACAATGAAGTCGGTCAGCCCGCTCACACTTGTCAGGTTCTCATTGTAAGGGGCACGGTGATGGACTGCATGGTGCTTGGGCGGCAGCAACAGGTGCAACCCCTGCAGTGTACGCACCAGAAACGGCCGTTGGTTCTCAGGGAAATGTGCATAGAAGTGCCCGACGGCCGAACCATAAGCACCAAAGAGCAGCTTCAAATACAGAATCTGTGCAGCAAGCAGCGTGTGAGAGGAGATCACTGCAAAGCAGACGAGTAGGATCCATTGGATGCGAACCGTGTCGCAGAAGAGGCGATAGAGTCCCACGCCCTTGGTGGATTCCATCGGCCACGCATGATGCATCTGAAACCCATAGGCCACAAAGTCCAGCGCGGGAACTTTCAGGCACTCCTCGTGGTCGAAAGTCCTGTGCAGTAGAGCTGACATGAAGTCGCTGTACCTGATGGATGGAGGGATCTGGGGGCTGCCCCAACCCTCCCCAACCCTCCCCACCTCCCCCGCCTCCCAAAAAACAACACTTCTGAATGGGTTATCTAAAGCTATATTCATACATGTATAAGGGATTATGCCAAGGGATCACCTATAGCGCCCATAGACATCAACAGCTCTTCCAAGTCGACCCCCAGGCGCAGGTACATCACTAGAGTCAGCTTCCAGTCTGGCAGCCAAGATGGCTGGAAGAGGAGCGTTCCAATCCCAAGGCCAAAGAAGAGCAGATGATGCAGCAGCTGCCACCACGTTGTAGGCACCTTCGGGGGTGGGGGGAAGGCCTCGTAGTTGGGCAGCACCTTCCCCCTTTCAGCTTTCTCGGGCGCCAGCTCAAGCTGCGCTTCTTGGAGAACCTGAGCTGTGGGTGGGTTTAGGCTTGTTGAAAGAAAGGGGGATTAAAGACGGCCGAAAAAGCCTTAACTCTTCTGCCGAAACCCCCTAAACCCTGAACCCTGAAGCAGAGAGTCCGAGGGACTGCCTTCCTCCCCGGCCCTGGTGTCCTGCGTGCCCTCGCTCGAGATAGCCCCAGCGCCAGTAGCGCCGCCGCTGTGCACCTGACCTCCAAAGGAAACCAAGATACTCCCGAAAAGTACAGGTGTTTGGGGGCAAAAGAATCTGAAGCTTGAAGTTAGAGGGGTCTTGGGCTTTGGGCTGAGGGGTTGGCAAGGGGTCTTGTCTCTCAGCTCCAACCTGCGTTGGGGCTGAGAAGCTCGCCAAGTGCAACCGCGTGCCCCCCAGCGATTTGTACGGGCATCGCGCAGCTCGCGCGGGTTGCGTGGCGCACGCCGGAGCCAACATCGAGGCCCGGGATGCTAAAGGCCCTGAAGCCCGAAAACCCTCCTAAACCCTAGCTTCAGGGTGTAAGGTTTAGGAAACCGATGCCCATCAAAACCCCTAAAGCCGTAGAGCTCTAGACCCGGAAGCCCTCAGAAACGTAGGGGCCGCCCCGCAAAAGCTGCAGCAAATAGCAAGGACGCAATGAACCTTCGGTCTCCTTCGCAGGCCTCATGGGGGTTTTAGGAGCTAGCCTAACTGATCAGGCAACTTTTGATTCAGGGTTTAGGGCTCAGGGCTCGGCCTCTTGATGGCCCTACGCGCACGCACCGGCATGCATCCTTAGCTACCCGATGGTAAACACCAAAAAAGAACCTCTAAACCCTTTCTAATCCCGAAGCCCTAAAGCCCTAACCCCAGGCTCCGTGAATAAGAAGCCATTTTTCGGCCGGCTTGCAGCTGTCGGCAGCAGGTCAAACCAAGAAATCCCCAAACCCTAAACCCTTATGAGGCTTTCGTTTAATTAGGGCTTCAGGAGAAACGAAGCCAAGAAAATTAACCCTTAAACCTGAAAGTCCTAAAGCTGAAAACTACCGAACCCTCCCAAACCCGAGAGCCGAATGCTGGACTTCCCGCCTCAGCCCGCCGCTAGCAGCAACCTGGTCTTCGGAGCGTGTGAGAAATTGCGGTGGGCCTGTGTAGTTTAAAGTTTGGGATTGCGGGGGTTTTAGGTTTGGGTCCCGAAGTTACGGGAAACCCAAAACCCTGACTCATGACTTAGCTGTTGTTTGAACCCTGTAAAACAACAGAAGTAGGCTGCTGGATCCTTGCAACATCTCATAGTCAAGGAGGCAGGGCTCCACGATTGATTCTGAGGAGGCAAGCTTACCTATAAGAAAGAATAATCTGGCACCACTTCCCCAGATGTCCTCAGCACTAACCCTGTATTTGGTTTAAGGCTTGGGAGGCTACATGAAACCAGGAACCCCCCAACACCTGCGCAATAGTTGAGGGGGGGAACTAGGCTGGCTGGGCTTCCTCGGCGGCTCTACGTCCGCAAAGGCTTAGGGTTTAGGGTTTAGGGTTCAGGGTTCAGGGTTTAGGCTTTAGGGTTTAGGGTTTAGGGTTTAGGGTTTGGGGTTTGGGGTTTGGGGTTTGGGGTTTGGGTTTAGGGTTTAGGCCCCACCTGTTTTGGACCCTCCTTGGATGCATCCTGTGATGCGAAAAGGACCATCCCAAGTGGCACCTTTGGTGTGACTTGGGAGGCCGCTCTAAACTTGTAAACCTCGGCCCTAGATCCGAAATTGATAGCTTTACACCTTTTGTGCTTGTGAGATAGCTTGAACCAAAAACGGCCCATGTTAACAACTTGAGGTTCGGCCGCTGTTTAAGGGCTTGGGGAAGCATAGGCTTGGGGGAGGCTTACAGCTTCGGGTTAAGAGGTTCTACATTCTTGGAAATGGAAATGGAGAAGCATGGGGCTTGCTCGCGCTTTGCACGGCAAGGAACGCAGGCTTTAGAGCCTGGAGCGGTAGGTCGTCTAGCTGTACAATACAACGGACTCTTAGAACGCCTCTTCGACCATGCCGTCTTCCGTGCTGCGGCCGCTGAGCGTGCTGAGCTGCGTCAGGATCAGCAGCTCATCCACAGAGGCGGCCTGCCGCGGCTCCGCCGACTCCGGCGACTCCGGCGGCTCCGGCGACTCCGGCGGCTCCTGCACAGTGCTCAGACTGCCAGCAAGAGGTCGGTCAGAGGAGAAGGTCTTCAGTGCATCCGATGAAGTGCATTGGGACATGTCCAAGAGTGAGCTCAGATTCGCGGAGCGCTCCCGCTGCAGTCGCTCAGCCACCTGCCTGGCCTTCAGCTCCAAACCTGCCTCTGCAAAGGACTGCGGCAAGAAATGCACGGCCACCTGCATGAAGACGGCCTGCAGCACCTTGCTGTAGGTAATCCCCGCATGGTAGTCGTGGGCCCTTCGAATGTTCGGGTGCTGCCGAATCTCCTCCAGAGCAGTCGGCGGAGGCACCTGAAAGCCGTCCTCTGCAGTCACAGGCAACACGTGGCAGGAAACGGCGATGCGATAGGCTTGGAGGAGCCAATCGGCCATCAGGGTGGACACAAGGCTGCTTCGCGTACACAAGATCACCAACAGCAAGGGGCGATTACTCATGCTCGCGCTGCTGAGGTTGTGTGTGCCGCGTTGGATCGTGTCTTCCGGTCCTAGAACCTTAGCGGCTCCATTCTCTTGGGAGAAAGGCATAACCTTTGGGTTGTCAAGCGTATCGAAACCACCTAAGGAAGATGAAAGGTTCCTCAGGAGCCAAAACCTAAAACCCTGCTCAGCACCATTCAGCACCTGAGGAACTTTCGGAAGCACGTTGCACAAATGCAGCATGTGAGGGGCCATGTAGTATCGCAGGACGTGGGCCGTCGCCACGGCCTCCATGCTGTCCTTGGTGCTTTTGGGGGTTGTGGGGACGTAACTAGGGCTTGGGATTGAGGGTTTAGGGTTAGGGTTTAGGGTTTAGGGTTTAGGGTTTAGGGTTTAGGGTTTAGGGTTTAGGGTTTAGGGTTTAGGGTTTAAGCTGCCCATATTGGGTTGCTTTGCAGCCATCTTCGGGGAGTTCCCTAACCGCGGCTTGGCATCTGGGTCCGCCAAGATGAGGCAGTCAGAGTCCCCTGCTTGCTGCTGTGGGGGTCGGCTCGTTCTGGATATGGAATTCAGGACGTCCGTCAGCTGCGCCAGCCTCGTTTACAGACCGTTCAAGCTCAAGATTCCTCATTGGGATTCCTATCAGCCTACGAAAGGGCCCCAGATGTATATACCCCACAGCCCTAAACCCTGTCCCCAAAAGGCCCAGCTGCTTGAGAGGGGACTCCAAGGTGAACTTCTTGACGGTCCTTAGCCACCTCATGGTCTCGGTGATGTCTTGCGTTCCGAATCCCCAGCTTGCCAGCTCCACCCTGCTTTGAGACATACTCTCCTAGGCGGTGCGATCTCGTTTTGGGGTTTCGAACTTTATGTACAGGTTCCCTTATTAAAGAACAAATCCCTCATAAGGTTTTGAGAAAGAGAAGGGCAATTTGGACTTTTTCCAAGCAGGACCCAGTCTCGAATTCATCGATGAAGGTGTCAGCAGGCAGGAAGAAGCCAGGCCTAAGTCCAGCTCACAAATCCATCCCTGCAAAGATTTGTCACCAAGGTTTCTAACTCAGGAAATTACAGAAAGTATTCCGATTTGGAACCAAAAGGCAGTACCAGAAGTGTGGCCTCCAGCCCTTTCATTCTGGCTGTTACGATTTCAGCGACGCACCACTTTCTCGTGAGAACCGCCGGCGAGGCAATGATCAGGAGGTGCTCAACATTCCTTCGTGCAGAGGGTTCAGAACTTGAACCAGGCGTCATGATTCGAGGAATCTTTTTTTGAGAACTGAAACCAGAAGAAGTTGTGGACAGAGGGGAAAAGTGGATTCCGGGTTTATGGTTTATGGTCCCGGTCATGACGAAACCATGATTTGGATAAGTTTAGGGTTTAGCTACCCGTTCAGGCGCTCATCGCCGTGCTTGGAGGGGGCAGTCTGTAAAATCCCATGTTGGTACAGGACAGCTACACGTGGGCAGCCATCCGGGTTTACCAAAACACTCTTATCAGGCTTTTGCAAAGGAAACTACCCAGGCAAGCCCCAAATGCCCTCAATCTGCGAACATTGTTTGCTGTAGGAACATTGTTTGCTGTAGGTTGGCAGTTGGCAATTTCAAACTCTCTGAGCAATACTTCGTGAGATTCTCTTGAATCAACAAAAAAGGGACTGTGACATGTCCCCCTAAACCCCAATGAAACCCTTCACCATAGAAGCTTATGTAGCACACCGGATTAAGGATCTTCTTCGCTCATGCTCACTGAGCCCTCAACCTCAAACAGCGTAGGGTTCACGGTTGAGGGCCTCAAGAAGGAGATTCGGGACTGTGGCTGTGCAGCGAGGGCTTGGGTTTCGGGATTTTCTGCATCCTTTTGCAGTGCTGGCTCTGCCAGTGTTTGGAGTCTTGGGCAGGGGTCAGGGTTCAGAAATCAAGTGTGCCATGGGTACCTGTCGGCAGCACACAGCTAATGAATACATCGTAAAGTTCACGAAGCCCCGTTTCGCAAGCATTGAGGCTTCAAGGCAACTTAGATGATTATTAGGAAGACAGTAGAACCGAAACCCAGACAGGAGCCGCCTTACAACCTGCATCCCAACAATACCTAATGTCAACGCAACCCTCGAACCCTCAACCTAAACTCTCGGCTGCGACGTGGGCGCTGGCTCAAGACCGAAAACCTCAGTGGCTCCGAAAACCCTAACCCTAAAACCCTCACATGAAGTTGGCTCCCTGGTTTCGGATTCTGGGCTAGGATCAGGTGCCCACATAGTCCCTTCGAGGGCTAGTTAGGGGAATATGAAATCCTAATTCCCTATTAGAAAAAGTTCAATCCCTAACCCCCTGTATAACTTATGTACTGACACGTGCCTGCTGTGGTTGCTATCATGGAGGAGGTGCGGTCAAAGCCCAGAAGTAAAAGAATTCCACACCCAAGAGTCCAGCAAAGGTCGTAGTTGTTTGCGGAAGTTCGGACTTAGGGATTCTTGGGCCTCAGAAACCTGGACAAGGCTAATTGCAATAAATGACCCTCGTAAGAATGTTCGGCATGGTTGGTGCAATCTCTCCTAGATGTGCGGGCTACCCCTCAGAATAATAGCTGAATAACTCATGTAAACTAGAGGTCACTCCTACAATCTCAACGAGAGCAGCAAACATGTCTCTGAGCAAACAAGTGCATCTCGCAACATGGCACAGATCTACCGACCTTGAGTTAACTTGATTAAATGAACTACTTGAGGCACAGCCGCTAGAGTTCAAGCTGGAACTGCATGCCATGTAGGTAGTCAAGCGTCGTTCTTCCGATGGGACAAACGAGTTGTTCCGTCACCCCACTTAGTGGTGAAATTGCGTGCGATCCCTCCCCTAGGATGTGGGGATTTATTATTTCTTTCGTACAACTGCTTAATTATCCATCAGACAGGCAGGTTGACAACATGAGGTTTGCCATGATTTCAAGTCGGCATCTGCATTCGGACTCCGGGGACCCCGAACTCCATGCTTGGACACAACGTTCAAGATGCACACTCAAGCTGGGCTCATGCTATTCAACCGGGGATTCGGCCCGGGTGCCTTCACCAACAGATGCGCAGGCGCGCAGATCGGGCTTACCAAAGCAGCATGTGGTTTGTGTTGGTACTCCTGCCGCAGATACACAGTGCTGAAGAAATCCTGAACAACCTTAAGAGCCCCTAAAAGGGGGAGGGGCTGAGACTGGGAGTGCTGAACCCTAAACCTCAGGCCCTTCGTAAAGTTCGACCACGGAAACAGCCAGGAGAGATCCGTCAAGTCGTCCGCGTCTAAGAAGGCCGTGACACCTGTGACTTTCTTAGAGTCTCGCGCTTGGTTAGGGTTGAGGCAGTGGAGGGTTCCGGGTTTAGGGTTTTGGGGCTGAACCCAAACATCTACATCCTGAACCCTTGCCTGCTAGAATGTGCGGCGGCAAGGGTTTGCAGTGCGTCGTGAACTTCGGAAGTCGGAGTTTCACAGAAATAAAACCAGAAGTCCTGGGACCCTCAACCTCTCCCTTTAACAACAAGCACACCTCCTTGCAAGCTACCCTAACCCCAAGCCCCAAAGCCCAGAGTCTTCTCAAGAGGGTCATGCCCCCGAAACCTCCTAGTCACGCCTAACCCTAACCCTTAACCCCCGAACCTCAAGCCTTGGGCCCCCAGCACCAGTCTACTTCACACCTACCCTTAATCAAAAGAGTGCTTCTTACTACTCTATCAACCCCTTACTACTGTAGATTGAGCCCCGAACCCTAAACCCTGCACCCTAAACCCTACACCCTGGACCCTAAACCTTAAGAGTCAGGCCCCTCAGCTGGAGCTCGATCTTCATCAGCCGTGCCAAACTCCCAGCCGCTTGTTTGTGGTGGGAGAGGAAGTAGTGGAACTTGCTACCTCAAAAGGTCATAAGGTCTTCGGTTGTCGGTGTTGGGGATTCAGGGCTTTAGCTTAACGGGTGAAGAGCCGCTTTCATTATGTCAAAAAATGCCATCGGCATCGCACTCCCGGCTCGGACGCGTGAACTTGATTCCACTTCAATCGCCTGGTGTCGCCAAAACGTGGCAGGGGCGCGACACAAGCGCCTGTTGGGCTAGCACGGGTATTAGATCACGTTGGCTTCTTTGGGCCCTGTGTTGCTTTCCTGCCCCCTGTATTGTTTTCCTGCCCCTCGCGCTCTCGAACTGCTCCGCTTGCTGCTGAATAAGTTGAATGTCGCAGTGATCGTCGCCAGCTGTGCTTGGCAAAGAGCAGAGGCTCAAGATGTGATCGTTTCAAGGATACATGCCGGGTTGGGTGAGATTGGATTGCTGGGGTTTGGAGATGAAGACTTGACCGAAGTTTCGCACTCTTTTTCTCGTGCAACAGACTTTAAGTCAGTCCAAAACCTGAACTTTCTTTATTTCCGTGGTGGGGGCAGTGGCGTTCTACGCTGTCGGGCAGTGCAACTGTTAGCAAGAGTAGCACGTAGTTCTGGGTCCCTTCATGCATGCTTCACCTAGGTAAAGTTTGCCTACTTGCAATCGCGAGGAGCCGAGTTCAGGATTCAGGTTTAGGGTTGGCCTAAACCCTTAACCCCAAACCCTAAACCCTAAAACCCTAGAACCCGAAAACCCGAAAACCCTAAAACCCTAAAGCCTAAAACCCCAAATCCTAAAACCCTAAACCCTTGTCAGCTCAGCTGCCGTGCCGAGCAAACACGTGTCTTCCCAGCGTGACCGTGCTCGATATGAGAAGGCCGATAAGGATGGAGGCCAGGGCAATCGTGCAAAGAATCCTAAAAGCTGTTCGAAGAACCCCCCCGCGAGACCTAAAACCCCTGAACCCTCAGTCCTAAACAAACCGAAACCCTAAAACCGTAAGCCCTACAGGTCCATTTTGGCCCATCTATGGCCAAACAATGTGTAGAAACAACCGAAAATCGAGAGCGCAGCCTGGGATCGAGGAGGAGGCCTTATCGACATCGGATACGAAGAAGGCAGCCTGAAGGATAACGATTAGGAAGATCGCGCTGGCCAAGATGTCGGCATAGGTGCCATGCAAGGTGCGCCAGGGCTTGAAGAAGGAGACCCCAAAGAGGTTGG
Source organism: Symbiodinium natans (assembly GCA_905221605.1). Classification (NCBI taxonomy): domain Eukaryota; class Dinophyceae; order Suessiales; family Symbiodiniaceae; genus Symbiodinium; species Symbiodinium natans. The sequence continues at coordinate 756,621 of CAJNDS010000380.1, read as the reverse complement.
AGCAAACCAGTGCCTGAATCAAGAGCAAGCTCGTGCTTGCTGAAGGGAAGACCGGCGCAAGGGCGAAGAGCATGTTCCGAAGCAAGAGGAAGATGGCGAACCCCTCGTGTCCCGGCGAGAAGCGCAGCACGAGGAAGGAGAAGGCGCTGATGAAGCTCATGTCTCCCTGCTTCACCCGCCTTGGGAACTCATGTAAGACGGCCCAGGCACACAAGGACAGGAAGCCCAGAGGTAGAAGACCTAGGACGGCACCAATGACACAAAGCTGTAGATGGACCCCTGTAAAGTTGCATACCATCTTCACGCTTGTCTGCAGGGTCCAAACACCATTTGGGTGCTCATGGCACTGGAGAGGAACCACAACAGCTGTGCACAACACGATGAAGAAGAGCACCGACAGCGACCCGATCGTTTCGAAAAGCACATGCAGCTTTGCATTTCCCCGGCGCCGGCTGCGCCATCTTGGGACCACCATCAGAATCACGTGCATGCTTGGAGCCAGCATGAAAAACGCGGGCACAGCAAGCGTCTGAAGAAGAAACTCGGAGGTCGGAGAGATGTATGTTACACATGAGAGCACATGGAGCGACTTCACGAACTCATTCAAGGACATGATGCTGAAGACCTCCAGTAGCAGAAGGAAAGGCTCATCCCAGTTTACATCGATCTTCTGGAGGACGACCAGGAGCTGGAGATACACAACCAGCTGCGTGACGTACATCATCCTCTAGCTTGGGCCGTTGAAAACCCTATGAAAGCACTCTTCCACAAAAAAGAATCCTCGCCCTAATCAGAGAAAATCCGATGCATCCCTGAGGCCTATGGGCCACCCTAGGCCCTAAACCAAGGCAAAGAGATTGCTCTTTCTTATGTTGCTAACTCGTCTCATATTCTTATCTTGATATGTTGTTCTATTGCTATATTCTGGTACTGCTATATTGCAATATTCTTGTGTTAGATCATCCCAAAAAGGGGATCTGTCCAAGCATCAGGTTCAGCAAGGCCACGGGTCTCACGGTGCGGTGCCTTCCAGGGCTATAATTTGGGTTAGAAAAGGGCTACAGATAGGGTTGAAGTAGGGTTGTAATAGGGTTATCATAGGGTTATATAGGGTTATCATAGGGTTATCATAGGGTTATCATAGGGTTATCATAGGGTTATCATAGGGTTATCATAGGGTTATGTGGGGTTATCATAGGGTTTTGTAGGGTCTTTTGGGGGTTGTGAAGGTCAAGATGACGAGGAACCGTCTGAACTCTAAGCACTCAAAAGCCACTCCAAGTGAAACCCAGCCTTGCTTGGTGCAGGCGCCAGACATGAAAAAATCCTGTGCCACACGCGATCGCCAAACCCAGCAGGGTAAAGACGGCGTAGTCACCTTAAGGGGTTTAGGGTTCAGGGGGGCCAGGCCCCATAAGGTGGCCAATACCACCCCTCCAGTCGGCCAAGGGCCCCCTTTAAGGGCATCTAAGTGTATCTCTAAGTCGCTGCCACTGCAGGGTATGCAGGTTTCGCGGCTCGGGCGAAAGCCCGGCAGGCAAGCGCTGCAGGCCACGCTGCTGGCATCCCGCCCGTCGGCGCAGGATCCGGGCATGCCCCCGGGGCAGATCCCCACATTGTCACACTTGAAGACATATCCAGGGTCTTCTGCATTGGAGAAGTAGCCAGGGAGTAGTTCTAGCTGGCCAGAGCCGGCACAAATGGTCCCTGCACTGCACTGTCGGCACTCGCCATTATGGAGAAACCAGCCTGACCTGCAGTGGCAGAAGCTGGCATCGCTTGCCCCTTCTACTTCAATCCACCTATCCTCTCCTTGCGCCACACGACTTGTGGTCCACTCTCCACCTCCGTCGGCATCAAAGCAAAGAAGGCACTCGGTCATGGCAGAGGAGTTCGCGTAGCTGCCCAGCGTGCACACCTCGCACACCGTGAGGCCTCCCATGCCTGCCACTCTTCCTAGGCTGCTGATAGAGAACGAAAATTACAAGAGAGAGAGAGAGAGAAAGAGAAAAAACAAAAACAAAAGACAAACAGACACTGTTTACGAATCTCCCATATTACGGCAACTTACTTATTTCCATGAGCCTAAAGCCGCAGCCTTCAATCCCTTAGTTCCCTTAGTTTGTTGCTGAACTGCAACCCAGTGTCCAGGCTCGCAGTCCAGGCATACAGTCCCACCGGACGAGCTCTGAAAGGTGCCAGGACTACCTGAACTGCTCTTGGGTTTAGGGTTCAGGGTTTAGGCTTTACGCTTCAAGGTTTGCAATGCTTCGGGTTTGGGGCTTGGGCTTTAAGGTTTGTAGTGTTCGTAGCTCCTTACAAATATAACACGCCTGACCCTCAAACCTAAACCCGCTAAAAGCCAAAAGCGCTTTCCAAAACAGTCTCGGCCCGGATACAGGACTGACAGGTGTAGGTCTGCCCAGAGTCGTCCACCAAGGAGTTTGATGATGTTCCTCTGCTCTTCTCTGAAACCCTTGTATCGACGATGCTCTGCAGGAGAACCCACAACAACTGTCAACCAAAAATTCAAGAACCTCCTACTTTGCGGTTCTTCTTCTTTGGGAGATAGGTTCGCCAAGGGAATATAAGACAACGAACTCCCTAATTTCCTACGCCCTAAACCCTGAACCCTAAACCCTAAACCCTAAATCCTAAACCCTAAACCCTAAACCCAAAACCATGAATTCCTGTAAGCTTAGGTTCCAGATGCGCAGAAGCTGCAGCTAACCGCTGCGGCGCGGGATGTGACGTACATCCCTCTCGCGTCAACAAGCCCGTGACCTCGGTGCCAGGGTTTAGGGTTTAGGGTTTAGGGTTTAGGGTTTAGGGTTAGTATTCTGAGAAGAAAGGCCAGCCATTTGTTGCTTGGGTGTTTTATCCATGAAGGGAAGCTGGCCACAAACCTTAAATGTCATAAACCAAAAACATTATATATATATATATATGAACACATGTCTATATATATATACATATATATATACATATATATATATATTATCTATATAGTCCTAAGTGCCCTGTCCTAATCACTTGTCCCGGAAAAGCCATGAAAACTAGAAAAGAGGGCTGCCACTGGGGTCTCCTGGGAACCTGGAAGGCAGCTCGTATCCTTCCGAATCCAATTTCGCCACTTCTGGGCATTCATCACGATCCACCGGCAGGCAGCAGCTTCCAGCGGCATGTTTTCTGTCGCCACCGTCGCGAGCAGGGTCTGCACTTCAGTAAGATCGAGATGCATGTTTTGCAAGAACTCGTACAAGTTGAAGGCCTGGAAGCGCAGGTTGCGTGCCACGAGCTTGCCAATGTACGAGCCCTCCGTCATGGTTCGCTTGTTCCCCTGTGCCCATTCGGTCGCACGGTGGCGAGGGAAAACGATGGGCTCTGGATCCAACAGGGCAAATCTCACATCTGGCCGATACCAGTAGGTCAGCACCTTATGGTTGTTGAAGTGCTCAATGTTCTGCTGTACACTCCGCGATATTCCAATAGCTATAGGCATTCCGTATGCTGTCGACCAAAACATGAAGACGTCCACCAGCCAACCAAGACGGTTGGAAACAACCGGAATGCACCTCGAGGTATTGTGCCGGCAGGTTGGCGAGATCCAAAAACGCCCGTCGGGACACTTGGCGTGATACCCCTCTGTTACCTGGCTGGGTGACCCCACGGCTGACTTTTGGGCTCAGGGTTTGGGCTCAGGGTTTGGGAGTCTAGAGCAACAAGGGGCCTCCCTGAAGTAATAGCGACTCTCCCCCCTATGACTGCTTTCATTCATGACTCATATCACCATACCTTAGTCTTGTTAGAGGGCGCGCAATCCCAACCCTCAACCCTAAACCCGCCTCAATGAGACCATCGAAATCGCCGGTCCAGTGAGCATATAGGTTCATAAAAGTCGGATCGGTCCAAAGACGACCGGTCTCGTTGCAGAGGGCGATCTCCTTTTAGGGAGTCTGGCAACGCATTTTTGCTGAACCAGGTTTTAGGCTGTTGGAGCTTCGGGTGTTCGGGCTTAGGGTTGGTCTTGGGCTGGTGGATGGGGTTGTCGGATAAAGCTGATCCCCAAGCTCTGATCTTGCAAATTTCCCACCGTACCCTACCCCGCCTGCCCCCCCACCACCCCCAACACCTCAAAGGCCCAATAGCCCTTCTCTGGTTTGGGTTGCCTCGTCACGGAAGCTCAGGCCGAGGCGGGTCGCGTAGCGTTAAAATTAACGTCGACCGATTTTCAGATGGTTTACATACATTCCTGGGGCTGATTCATGGTTGTCGAATGACTCGTCTGGAGCTTTACTTCGAAGATTCGCTAACAAAATGAGAGAAGTCTCAATCATTGCTCGAGGGGGGGGGGGGGCTCTAGTTTCGGAAGCTCTTCCTCGGCTGGCAAGTCCATCAGCTGGTCGAAGTGCTGCTTCGCGTCGTAATTGGAAACATTGTAGCTCATGTAAAATTGCAGGGCATGTCCCGTGCTGCGGTAGGCTTCGTGGAGGACGTCTCGGCGAACATACATAGCCTCCTCACCACTATAGCCGATGGAACCCAGATCTTCCGGAACCAGGTTCGGGTGTCGCTGCTTGAAAAGTTGAAATTCTGCGCCATATGCTCCGATCCACGTCTCAAGAGCTATATGTCCCGTCGCTGAAGTCGTTTCACTGCAATTGCTGCTTCGGCAAGTTGACAGTGGCAGGGCAGCATCAAGCACCGCCAGGGGTCTGATGTCACTGATGGCCGCTTTGTACCCCAGGACCTTTGGGTTTAGGGTCTCGAAGCGGCTTCGGGTCTGGCACGACGCACGGTAATTCCTTTAGATACAAACGGTCTAGTATAGTCAGATAGCAACATGAAAAGGTCCAGCAAGGGGTACACAGGGAGCAAAAGAACCCAGATAAGCACTCTGGCCGTGCCTCTTCGATGACGATCCTCGCGATGATCGACACCAGCTCTGCTGAAGCCCAGTCAAAAGCTAGTAGCTTCACCACCTCGAGCTCACCAGTGGCGCTTTGCAAGAATGCCCGGTCATTCTCGGGGATGCCATCTGGCAGACACACATTCGCACTGCCCACAGACGCTAGCAGCAGCAACGTCCAGCCTAATCCCATGGCGGCAACTTCATCGCTCTGGGAAGGCTACAGCCGCTCCCCCCAGAAAAGGAAGCGTACACTTGCTGGAAGGCATATCCTAACGCTAAACAAGTGACTGCTTATGTCCCGGTGGGCATCCTCAGCCCTATGCCCTACACCCTCACGCAGACGTCTACGTCTCACTTGGCACATGTAGCATCTGAATCCCACTCGTGTGGCTGCGAGCACAGCACGAGCCGCGTTTTGAATTTGGAGGCTGGCACCAAGGAGGTGCAAGCAGCCTCCTCCCTCAAATGTTAAAACCCCGTCCCCATAGATAATATGAAATACTCTCTTCTTGGAACCGATTATAGCTGTATATGGGACACTTCATGCTATGACAGTATTCGTCTTCTCCTGTCCTCAACCCTATAAACAAGAGCCTACACCCACAGCGCAGGCTGGCAACATGCTACATGACTGGAGAGGCACAAGAGCTGCCAAGGGCCGAACATGCGCAAAGGTGCCACCAGTCTAACCTGGCTGTCTGCAACAGGGTTTAGGGTTTAGGGTTCTAGGAGTCAGGGTTGAGGGTTTAGGGTTTATATGGTTTATGGGGCATTTAGTGTGATGCTTGCAACGTCTGCCGCGCAGATGTCGGGGAAAAGGCTGGCACTGCTCTTGCTGACCCTTGCTGAAGCAAGCTGTGGCAGGTGTTTTCCGTTATTTTCCATTAGGCGTCTTGCAAGGTCGGTTAGCAGCTATGTACGAAGTGGCCCATGTCCACTGATATGTCGAATCTCTTGCAATCCATAAATGGCTGGCTTTGAAGGCGTCGATGCAAGCAACTCTTTCGTTTTCCTAGGCATATTAAGGTACTTGGGCTGTGTCAGTGAAAAATTGCCAATTTCTCAGAAAGCCAGGCAGAATCCAACCCCTGTGTCTCTCACAAGGCAGCAGTACATGTGATGAACATGGCATTCTGCAACAACACAGGGTTTGGGTGCATGTTGCCTTTTAGGCAGGTACGGATATTATAAGCATGGATACACCAAAATCAGAGTCTCCAACTTTCGTTAGAGGTGCATCGATGTGCATCGATGTGCATCGAGGCAGCAGAAGTGTGAATTGTGAGATACAGCTGTGCCTGCAAGGCTGAAGGCCGTGTGGGCCAAAACCGCGAAGAAAGAGCCTTGCTACTCTGCGCACGACGCTTCTGTACATTCGAGTCCGATTGAGCGTCAAAATCGGCGCTGAGCTCCAGACAAGATTTTATCATTTCACAAGCCAATAGCCCGAACCAGCTGAGTATATGTACAAGCTGCAGGATCAAGGCTGGGGGCGCACGTCAAGAATCTCAATTCCTACTGTCAGGCTTCCATTGCCCTTGTCCACCTGCTTCAACCAATCCACTCCCAAGTCGTCCAAGCCGTGGATCGCCTGCTCTGAGAAGTCGTAGACCAACGGCCCTGCGCGCACCTGGCCGACGAGGAGATTCACGGTCATTACCGTGGCGCACTGGAGGCAGTCGGCCTTGAGCTTGAGAGAGGCATGGAGGGGGCCTTTCTTGATCATCTGGGTGTAGAGGCCCTTGCGTTCACTGCTCCGGGCATTCTTCATGGTCTCACGCCCATCGGGGAACACCATCAAGCGAAGGTTTGGTAAGCCCAAGGCCGCAAAGGGAGGTGAAACCAGCGGCCTGCCCATGCTAGCCTGGAGCTTGCCGTTGAGGTCGTCAATTCTCCACTCAACGCGGGTGCACACAGAACCAGCGTAGTTGCCGAAGATCTTGATGCCGGGTGGCAGGTCGATCTCGGGCAAGACGGGCTTCTTGGCCATGGTCTTGGGGCCTGCGAGTGGTTGCTCGGCTGCTAGCCCCGGCGGTGGCAAGAAAGGCGTCGCTTCCTCCACGCGTGTAAACTGCTCGATCATGGTGGAGATGTGTGGTGGCAGTTCCAAAGGCTCGTTCTCCTTGTCGTTGATGGGTTCCGGGAGGGGGACGCGGAGCGGCGAGGCCCAGGACGAGGCGGGCATCGGCACTGGCACGTCTGGGAGGTGTTGGGGCACCCAGGAAGCCAGGGCCGGCGTTCGGTCGGAGTCCTCGTTCCGCACATTCCGTCAGAAGAAACCCAAAAATGAACACAAGCGAACCCCTCTTTTTATAAATACATACATACATACATACATACATACATACATACATACATACATACATACATACATACATACATACATACCTACGAACATACATACATACATACCTACGTACATACATACATACGTACATACATACATAGCTAGATAGATAGACAGATACAACAATATATATATATATATAAGCCTCCGGAATCCGAAAGCAACACGTGCGAAAAAAGAACAGAAGCCTTGGTTTCTACAACAAAAATGCCTTGTAAGAGAGCAAGAGCAAAAGCACGTTTAGAGGTTTAGGTTTTTCTTTGTGTTGTTACTTTCCGGCCGGTCACAGTCAACACAATGTCAACACACATAGTAGGGAGCTGCTACCGGAAGCTATCTGGAAATGCCCGCAGGGGTTCTCTCAAATCCAAAGATGCGTTGGCCCCGGAGGTCTTTGCACATTGTCACTTTTGCACTGTTGCTTTGGGCAATCAGCCCAGGGCTTTTGGGTTCTCGGGCCTCGGGAATCCCCACGGACCAAAACACACGTGTTGACGCTTTTTCAGGTTTGCGACATGCCACAAAGCAAAAACAAACAGGGCTTTTGGCTTTCAACAAAAAACAAACAAACGCATAACAGAGAAAGTCCAAAACAACGAAGCAACCTCCTGGCAATTTCTGGCCAATTTCTCTTTGGATTGTGTAGCATTTCTGGGTGGGATGCGTCTTATGACGAAATCCTCATCCCATTCCCCTGTCATTGTACTTCATTCTCCCGTGTTGCCCCTGCCTACAGTAGTCTTTAATCTTGAAGCAACCCTGCAAAACCAAGTCAACACAACTCCGAAGCGACATCGACCTCCGGGGAGGATTGTGAGCAGATAGCAAGGCTCATTGAAGCACAAAAGAGGGCCAGAGAAGAATTGTTGAAGGAGTGTACGTTACATGGTGAACGATGCCCAGTGGCCTGTTTACATGAAATCGAAATTGAACTCAATTGCAAACGAGGCTAAGAGGAAGATCTCTCATGGAATTGCCGTCTTGCACTCAAATTAACCAACGAGGCCCAGATGAGGATTTCTTAGAGTATGGCCTGTCAACAAATTGCAGAACCCTAACCGAACGAAGCCGAAAGGAGGATTTGTCAGGGTGCAGCCTCTAGAGCAAGATTTCATATAGCCATATAACCGCCTGTTACGGGTAAGCTTTCAGGGTTTGGGGTTCAGGGCTGAGTAATTGTTGATTGAGTACTTACGAACGAGGCGTACAAAAGAATTTCTGCAGGAGTTGATTTCTTACAGCACGAACGAACGAGGCTAAGATGATGCTTTCTCAGCGTGTGGCTTTTGCGATAAATGTCTAACTCAATTTAGCTACGGGCAAAGCCCACAGGAGGAGTTTTCGGGGTGGCCTTCGTGCCTTCCTGGCCTCAAGAAGCCGAAAAGTGTACCTTTTTTCGGTGCGGAAGAGGCAGACGCGCACTTACGAGTGTCTTGTGCAATGCATCGTTGCAAGCTCCGCGTAAGAACCTTGCTGAAGACCGAGCGGGGATGAATTCGCCACTCCGACAGGGCACTTGAAGTGCCCTGGGCGAACTGCACCAAAAAGTACCCTTTTTCGTGCCTTCCTGGCCTCAAGAAGCTGGAAAAGGGTACCTGAAGCAGAAGCCGAAAAATAGTACCTTTTCGGTGCGGGGCCCGTTTGCGTGCCTTCTTGGCCTCAAGAAGCCGAAAAAGAGTACCTTTTCGGTGCAGGGTGCCTTTTCGGTGAGGCGCCTTCTTGGGGAAGAGCAAAAAGGACCCTTTTTCGTGCCTTCTTAGCCTCAACAACCCAAAAACACCCTTTTCTTTGCAAGGTACATTTTCGGTGTGGGGCCTTGTGGGGAAGAGGCCTGCACCGAAAAGGTACCCTTGTTCGTGGCTTCCTGTCCTCAAGGTTTGGGTTAAGGGCTGAGAGTCTTCCAAGTCTGGCCCTGGAGTTGCAATTTCATGAAGGTATCTATAGTTTATCTCGAATTTAGGCCTCAAACTTGCAGCAACCGCAACACGAACCGAAACGAGCCGCATGAAAACTGCTAAGGAAACGAACCGTTCGATTCGATTGCTTACTTTTTTTGGAAACGCAAGCCTCTGCGAGCGAATCGCACCAATCCTGAATAACTATGTTTTGGCTGTGCTCAAACCTGATTAGAAACGAGACGGAAGCCACTACCTTTACAAAACGCATCTTCAGGTTGTCGTTAACATCTTTAGTACAGAAAACTCGAACGAACTGGCCACCCTCGCACGCAAGATCATGACTTCTCACCGTACTTGAGGCTGGTTCTGTTTCAAGTGTTGGCCGGCCCCCTCCCACGGGGTACATATATACATACATATGCATATGTTTAACGGTTCATGCATGTAACGCATAAGATATTTCCTGACTTAAGCCCTACAAACGGTCCGATGAACCTTCTCTGGACCTTACAGCCTGCCACCCCTCAGCCTAGGGTGTCAAATCATCTCCGCCCGCAGTCCTCGTTCCACATCCCATAACCACTGAGGGTGGGACCCCCAGGTGCCGCGCTCTGCGCCTAGTTCATGGTTGGGATAGTAGTAAAATGTAGGTTTCTATTTCTTATTGAGTTAAAGTACCCTTAAACATGTAAAATGTTACCCCGCTATGACAAAGGCGCACTTAAACCTTCGAGCCCGGAGAGGTACATCTTCTTCGCGTCACCGCTCCACTCCTTGGAGCACGCCACCGCACAGACGGAGGATGACGGAGGTCAAGGGTGATCCCGAAGCCGCGACCCTGCTGGAGTTAAACCCCTAAACCCTACACCCTACACCCTAAACCCTAAACACTAAACCCTAAACCCTACACCCTACACCCTAAACCCTAAACCCTAAACCCTAAACCCTAAACCCTAAACCCTAAACCCTAAACCCTAAACCCTGAACCCTAAACCCTAAACCCTAAACCCTGAACCCTCAGCTGGAGCTCTGAGGCCCGCACCGACCATCCCTCCGGGTTTCCGGCGAGGGACTCGGAGATGGAGATGGTGAGCATCGACTCGTCCTCCGATTTGGGGGGGGGGGGGGGGGGGGTCTAGGGTTAGGATTTAGGGTCTAGGGTTTAGGGTTTAAACCCTGCATTTGTGGTCTCAGGGCTTCTTGGGGATTTCGGAGTTTAGAGCTGTAGGTTTTCTGGGATTCGGAGCTTAGGGCTTAGCCTTAACCCTACAACCTCCTAAACCCTAAACCTTAAACCCTAAACCCTGAACCCAAAGCCCTAAACCCCAAACCCTTCAAGCTGTAAGCCCAAAAAGCCCTGTCTCCCCCCCCACCACCACCCCGAAACAAAAACCAAGCCACAAACCCAAAACCCTATCAACCCTATGGACCCGAAGCCCTAAACCCTAAACCCTAAACCCTAAACCCCGTGCCGTCCTTCGTGCGTCCCGTGGTTCCTTTGCCCCAGCTTCGGGGCAGAAAAAAGACTACAGCTCTTCGCAGGGATCCCGCGCTGCGGCGAGCATGAGGGCGTTGAGGAGAAGCTGGGGGTTTAGGGTTTAGGGTTTAGGGTTTAGGGTTTAGGGTTTAGGGTTTAGGGGATAGGGTTTAGGGTCTAGGGTCTGGGGTCTGGGGTCTGGGGTTTACGGTTTAGGGTGAGTTTAGGATAGTTTAGGGCTTCGGGTTTGGGACTTCGGGCCGGCTTGGGGGGTTTAGGGATTAGTGGCTAGAGGGTTTAAGGAAGTTTAAAGGCTTCGCTCGGACTTTCTTGGAGATTTCGCAAGGCGTTTCGTGCTTTAGGGGCCTTAGGGGTTAAGCCATCAGGAAATTTCCAGACCGAATAACCAGTATGCCTTCAAGGACCTAGGTTTGAATTCGGGGTCCTATAGGATAACTAGGAGGCTTTTTCCTGGCTTTAAAAAGAATTTGGGCTTTGGGGCTTGAGGGCTTCTAAGCCGCAACCCAAGAGCACAGAGAAGGTCCACGCTTCCGTCGGAAGAAGCAGCACAACCAAATGCGCGATTTGGGGCTTGGGGCTTCGGGTTTCAGTGTTCAGGGTCAGGGCTTACGGCCTAGTGTCTATAAGTTTTATAAAGTTTCGGGCTTAGAAGGGGACTATACTCCCGGCACCCCAAAGCCCAAAACCTTAAATCTACACGCTAAACCTTAGATTCCTAGAACCCAAAACACCCCGAAAGACCCAAGACCCTACACCCTCAACCCTAGACCCTTTCCGGGGGGCCTCCTTTAAATGCGGCATACAGACCCTGCCCAAGCCCCCCCCAAACAACCTAAACCCTAAAAAGCCTAAAACCACAACAAGCCATAGAAACCCCTATAGAAAGCCTAACAAACCCAAATAGCGCCCAGCCGTCAACCCAAGCCTCGCGTAAAGCGGCACATGGAACTCGGTGTCGCGAATCCATGGCGCACGGGGGCTTTAGGGTGTTCGAGTTTTTGGGTTTGGGGTTTAGGGGCCAAGCGGTTCAGGGGTTTAGGGGTTTGAGGTTTGGGGTGAAGGGGGGTTCAGAGTTTTAGGGTTTAGTGGCTCTAGGTTTAAGGCTTTAGGGGGGATAGGGTCTTATGGTTTTAGGGCTTAGTGGTTCTAAGCCGTCGGCTTGGAAGATGGATCTGATGCCGAGCTCTGGCCCTACAGAAGGCCCCTATGTGTTTCACATTGAAAGAGAACTCCGAAGATTTGGGAAGCTGATTGCGCGCCGCCCGCGCTACACTTGTGCTGAGCCAGGGTCGCTGCAGTGTGGCATATACGAGAGGTTCTCGGCATGTTTGTGCACACTGTCGGGGCGGAAAGGCCAGAGCATGTGACTCCAAGCAAGCAGTTCGTGGTCTCGCATTGTTTTGACTGGGACATGATTCTGGGGACTGCTGCTACTCAGTTTTGGCTGGACTGCAACTTGGAAGCTGTTTCGGCCATTGCTGTGCTGTGCTTGTCAAGCATCGCTCGCAGAGAAGAGGAGAGCTCGACAACCAATAGATAAGGACCGTGTGCAACGACACGGCAACGAATCTCAGACAGCTGAACTCAACAACAGCACTTCGATCACCACTGGCGGTATGCTCGGCTCCAGCTGTCAGCATCTTCCGGCATCAGTTGCCGTCTGGTATGCACCAAATCTGACTTCTCGGAAACCCTGATCCCGTAAGCCCTAAGCCGCACCTGTTTTCTGTCCTGCCCGTTTAAGTCTTCGCCCAGCCGCGACAGACGGTCCAAGCCTCGTCGTCAGAACCGTGCAGCGCGAGGTCTAGAGGTGCTCATAAACGGGCGTAGGATCCGAAATCTGGACCCTGTTGGGTACCCTACGTGAAGTAGAATAGGAAACCCTGCGAGGCTATGAGAACCCTGAACCCTAAACCCGAAACCCTAAACCCCAAACCCTATAAACCCTAAACCCCAAACCCCAAACCCTAAACCCCAAACCCCAAACCCCAAACCCCAAACCCTAAACCCTAAACCCCCATCTCAGGCCGCGGCGACTCCAGAGCTCCTCGTCGCTCAGTGGGCCCGTCCAGTTACCCGGGGGCCGAGCAGGGGAGGTCGATGCCTCCAAGAGACTATCTTAGGGTTTAGGGTTTAGGGTTTGGGGTTTGGGGTTTAGGGTTTAGGGCTTAGGGGTTAGGATGTAGGTTTTAGGGTTTATGGCTGAGGGCTGAGGGTTGGGTTTAGGCTGAGGGTTTAGGGTTTAGGGTTTAGGGCTTCGGGTTTAGGGCTTAGGGCGTGGGGTTTCGGATGTGAAGTTTAAGGTTTAAGGTTTACCTTGAAACCTTCAACCTGAACCAAAAACTCCAGCAAGCCCCTTTTCTAGCCCTCAATAGCTCATGTTGGGACACCTACTTTAAGAACAGTCTCTGACCAACATCCCCACCGGCCGAGATCTTCCAAAACTAGCTTAATCAAGGAATCGTTCAAAAATCTGCAACGAAGTATATCTGTGACTATTAGCGAAAGCAACAGTGAGAAGTCGCCGTTGCAGCAGCAGTAGCAGTAGCAGTAGCAGTAGAAGTAGAAGTAGAAGTGAACGTGGTGGTGGTGGTGGTGGTGGTGCTGCTGCTGCTGCTGGTAGTGGTGGTAGTTGTTGTAGTGAAAGTAGTAGGAGGAGGAGTAGTAGAGGTCGTAGGTCGTAGGTCGTAGGTGGTAGGTGGTAGGTCGTCGGTCGTCGGTCGCCGGTCGCCGGTCGCCGGTCGTCGGTCGTCGGTCGTCGGTCGTCGGTCGCCGGTCGTAGGTCGTAGGTCGTAGGTCGTAGGTCGTAGGTCGTAGGTCGTAGGTGGTAGGTGGTAGGTGGTAGGTAGTAGGTAGAGGTAGTGGTAGTGGTGGTGTGGTGGTGTGGTGGTAGTGGTAGTGGTAGTGGTAGTGGTAGTGGTAGTGGTAGTGGTAGTGGTAGTGGTAGTGGTAGTGGTAGTGGTAGTGGTAGTGGTAGTGGTAGTGGTAGTGGTAGTAGTAGTAGTAGTAGTAGTAGTAGTAGTAGTAGTAGTAGTAGTAGTAGTAGTAGTAGTAGTACTAGTAGTAGTAGTAGTAGTAGTAGTAGTAGTAGTAGTAGTAGTAGTAGTAGTAGTAGTAGTAGGAGTAGGAGTAGGAGTAGCAGTACCAGTACTTGTCGCAGTAGCAGTAGCAGTAGTGGTAGGATTCGTCATATGGACATGGACTTCAGGTCGGTGTAACAGTCTCTGTGTGTACACGCCCATGCCTTGGCCGGCTCATGTTGCCGCCTTCTGGGCAGAGGTTCCTGAACGGGTTCGCGGCCATCGGCCGCAATGTGCTCCCGACGCTGCCTCAGTGCAGAGCTTTGCCCTAAGGCCGAGGGGGTTAATATAGGGTAGGGGATCAAAAAAAAATCTATTTGGGATCAAAAAATAATTTATTTCTAGGCGGATCAAAAAAAAACTTATTTGGGATCAAAAAATAATTTACTGAAGGCTTCGAAGGCTTCTTGCAAGCGGAGCGGAGGCTGTAAATGCGCAGAAACGCAGCAGTTCTGCCGCTTCGCAAGCTCTAAATACCGAAAAAACACAGCATTTATGCGGGAACTACTGAAAATAGCAGCATTTCTGAGTTTCCAGAGAGGCTGCAGATATTGCAGCAGTTCTGCGCTTTCAGAGGCTGGAAATACTGTACACTGCAGCATTTCTGAGTTTCCAGAGGCTGCAAATACTAAAAATAGCAGCATTTCTGCGATTTCAGAGGCTGGAAATACTGTAAATAGCAGCATTTCTGAGTTTGCAGAGGCTGCAAATCAATGCGGGCATCTTGGCATTAGAAGTTTCAAAAAAATGCGTATACTCTGAAGCATGTATATTCTGGCATAGTGTTGTGGAAATTCTTGTATACTATTGTATGACATTGTATATTCTTGCATATTATTGTACATTGTTGTCTATATTGTTGAGTATTCTTGTATTGCCTTGTATTTTCTTGTGTTTTTTGTACAATATTGCATATTATTGAATGTTATTGAATGTTTTTCAAATTCTTGTATATTGTTCTCTTTTTTTGTAGGTTACTGTATATTGTTGTATATTATTCAATTTTCTTTGTATGTTATTGCAGATTATTCTATATTATAGTATATTATAGTATATTATTGTATATTATTGTATATTATTGTATATTATTGTATATTATTGTATATTATTGTATATTATTGTATATTATTGTCTACTATTGTATATCATTGTAATTTTGTACACTGTTTTGTATGGTTGTATGTCATTGTGTTTTTGTGTTTTCTATATTGCTGTACATTTTTTGTATATTTTTGAAAAATGTTTTATATATGGCTGTATCCTATTGTATATTTTTGTATACTTTTGTATATTATTGTATACTGTTGTCTATTATTGAATATTATTGTCAACTACTGAAAATTATTCTAAGTTATTCTTTTTTACGTGTATACTGCTGCAAATTCTTGTACATACTTGTACATTGTTGTATTTTTGTGTATTATTGTATATTGTTGCATCTTTTTGTAATATATTCTTGTATACCACTGTATCTTATTGTGTCTTCATGTTTTACTGCAAAAAAAATGCTCGCATCATGGGATTGGAAGGATTCATGTGCTTTGAAGCAAGCTTGCCCGGACTAAGAAAGCAGAGGGGGGGGTTGGGGGGGGGGGGCGCAGCCCCCCCCCCCATTTGCAAACACAACGTTCGCATCATTGGTTTGGAAAGGATATTCATATGCTTTGAAGCAAGCTTGCCCGGCTTTAAAAAACAGCGGGGGGTTTGAAGGGGGGGGCAGACCCCCCCCCCATTTGCAAACACAATGCTCGCATCATGGGTTTGGAAGGGATTCATACGCGTTGAAGAAGCTTGCCCGGCGCCAAACAAACAAGAAATATGCATTGTGTATTATGAATTCGATATCAAAAAGCAGCATATATACATATATGCTTTGCTATTTCGATTTTGTTATATGTTTAAGGTACTATACGATATTGTGTTCTATTCTACTCTATGCCACTATAATATTTTGTTATACTTTGTTTTAATATATACACACACACATATATATACATATATATATATATATATATTATAACATATGATGTTATGTTATGTTTCCTTTCCTGACCTTTCATTTCCTTTCCTTTCCTTCCTTCCTTCCTTCCTTGCTTCCTTGCTTCCTTGCTTCCTTGCTTCCTTGCTTCCTTGCTTCCTTCCTTCCTTCCTGCCTTCTCCCTCCCTCCCTCCTTTTCTCCCTCCCTCCCTCCCCTTCCCTCTCTCCGTCGGAAGAACAGAATAAATTATTTCTTGATCCTAAATAAATTTTTTCTTGATCCTAAATAAATTTTTTTTTGATCCGCATCCCGTTAATATAGGGGTCGGAATAATTACTAGTATTATCCCCTTATGGTCCCTGTATAATTATACTAAAGTAACTCCCAAAGCCCTATTCATGCCCTATTCTAATTATTAAGGCCCCTATACTACGCTGAGAAGTACACTCCTGCCGAGATTTTCTTGTGGGTTCTCGGATGTTCTGTGAGAAGCCCAGCCAGGCCTTCGGGCAAGAAAAAGCTGCTTCCCGGTTAAATTTCAGGGCTTAGGACTAGGGCTTGTTTCTTTGGGGCTGCGGTTTATTTAGGGTTTAGGGCCCTGGCTTTAGGATTGAGGGTTTAGGATTCTAAGCTCGAAAGCTGGCCAGGGCAACGCCGTTTCTGAGCTGAAAACCTCACTGCAGCAATGTGGCCAAAGACTCTGAGAGCCCTGCAGGGGTGAGCGCGGCTGCTTCCGAGGACTTCGACGCTCGAGACTTCTGCTGCTGTCTTTGCGCTGGCGCTTGTGATCGCTGCGGTGTGACTTGTGATCGCTGCGGTGTGACTTGTGATCGCTGCGGTGTGACTTGTGATCGCTGCGGTGTGACTTGTGATCGCTGCGGTGTGACTTGTGGTGGCTGTGGTGTGACTTGTGGTCGCTGTGGTGTAACTTGTGGTCGCTGTGGTGTGACTGGTGGTCAATGTGGTGTGACTTGTGGTCGCTGTGGTGCGACGTGTGGTCAATGTGGTGTGACGTGTGGTCCTTGTCGTCACGGTGCCTCGTTGGGTGGTGACCATCCAAGCTGCGGCTGCGCCTGTCATTGTTTTAAGATCTTCCCACCCTCCCCAACGCACATCTAGAAAGAAACCCCCCAAACCTTAAGCCCATGGTTTGGGGCTTTGGGTTCCCCAAACCTCAACCCCTAAACCCCTCTAAGCCCTAAACCCTACAGGCCCGTAGGCCTTGTAAGCCTCAACCCTAAACCCGACAAGCTGTGACCTAAACCCCCATCATATACGTCGTATGTGTGTATACACATATACATATACATGTATATATATATATACATATATGTATGTGTATAGATATATGTATATATTTATATAACATACTGTATAAATACTATATGTATAACAAATATAATGTGTATATATATATATGTATGTGTGTGTGCGCTTTTAGTATGAAAGAAATGCTATGGTATATTCTGTTACATAATATTAAAGATTGTATTTTCATAAAGCATGTAAAGATACAGTATAAATCATCTATATCTAGAAATATGTTTCTGCACAAGGACGAAAGTTCGTCGCATCGGTTCTGCCAACATGTGCTCGTAAACCCCCTTCCCCCTTAGACTCCCCCACGAAGTGTGGATTTGGGCATGGACGCTCTGAATTCCTGAGTTTGAACAAAAAGTATAAAGCCAGAACATGCTTGAAACAGCGTAGAAGTTCCTCTGCTGGCAGGGCCACGTAAAATGCACTTGCTTGCACTCCGAAGCCTCCGCCAACGAACGACATGCTAGTGCTACTCAATATTAAACATGACCTATCATATATTCTATATTCTATCTTCTGTACTCCATATTCTATATCACACAATTATGCCATATTATACAATCATATACGATCGGATATACTAGACCCCAAGCCCTGACCACCTCCGGGCCCGATCTCCGTCTGTAGAGCGCCGGCTGCGGCTGAGCGCCGGCCGCTCCGCTTGCCGTGGTCTTTGCGGCGAGCCTTTGGATTATTGCTGCTTGAGGGGGTTTTTGGGGTTTAGGGTTTAGGGCTTGGGGGGTTTAGGGTTTAGGGCTTGGGGGGTTTAGGGCTGTTTCACGGCTTGAGGGTTTAGGGCTTGGGGGGTTTGGGGCTTGGGGGGTTTGGGGCTTAGGGTTTTGGGGGACTGGGCAAACGTTCAAGGCTCAAGGGAGCTACCCCGTCATTAGCGAACATAGCTTAGACATATGCAGAACCATCCAAATCCATCATTCCTCTCTGCATTGAGGGCGAATTGGGGGACCTCTGTCGTTCAGGGCCGAAACCCTTAAAGGTTTCAGGCGTTCGGCGCTAATGTCGCGCCCTGCCCCCACAGAGGGGTTAAGGGTTAGCAACTAAACAGGACCCACCCACTGTTCGGGCGGGGTTCGGAGGGTTTAGTAGGAGAAGTCAGGGGTTGGCACTGCAAGAGTCACATGCTGGGCCCCTAAAAAGAAGAGCGGGCGGGGGGGCTGCCGCAGGAGTGGCTCCTTCAAACATCCCGGGCTTAGGGTGTGGGGGTTGAGGGTTTAGGAGGGTCTGAACACAAAATGAGCTTCGACTGTTCTGACGGGGGGGGGGGGGGGGGGGGGGGGGGAGAAGGGCCTGCCTGGAACACACTCTTTAGGGCCCACCTTTAGAGCCGAACTCCGGGTTCCCGGAAACATGTTCCCCGCTCCAAGGAACCTGGGCGACTGCGGCTCCGTGGGCGACTGGGCATGCCGGGCATAGCCTCATCCAGCCTGCTCAGCGTGGATACTATAGGGGCCTTAATAACTAGAACAGGGTTTGGGGGTTATTGTAGTATAATTCTAATGGGAGTGTAAGGGAGTTGTTTTAGTAACTATTCCGACCCCCTATATTGGGGTTTAGGGCGGAGGGAGCTGCATGTTTCCATGTTGAGAGGCTTTAGGAGTGAGTAGGGCTTGGGAGAAAATCGGGTTTTTCAAGGTTTGGGGCTTGGGCAGAATGGGGTTGAGGGTTTGGTAGAATTCCGGGGTTCAGGGTGGAGGAGGTTTACGGTTAAAATTGGGTGTCCAGGTTGCAACTTCTTAAGGTTTAAGGGTAACCCCTAAACTCTACACCCTAGAAGCCCAAAGGTTCAAAGATGTGCAATCCCCATGCCTGATGACCCTGGCTGATGGGAACGGCTCCCTGCTAGGCAGGGTCCTGGCGCGCAGGGTCGGAAACCGTGTTTATTTAAGGATGTGGATATATCTTATATGTGACAGGTCTGAGAAGTTCGGGGCCCCCACACCCACTAAATTGGAATCTCTGTTCCTTTTGCCTGGAGGTAGTATTGAGGGTCTTGGGTTTCAGGCTTTATCGTGTAGGACTTGATTAGCAGAATCCTGGCTCTGAAAGTGTGCCTCATCTGGGCGCCCTCAGTCAGGCGCGACAGCTTGCCCTCAGCCCTGAACCCCGAACTCGTTTGGGGTTTAGGGTTTCAGGTTTAGGGTTCCCAAGCCTAAATCTGGGAACGGCTTTGCATCTGTCGCGCCCTACTCAGATCATATCCAGTATACCTTAGCTCATATCAAGGACACCTACATGGCTTTTAAGGTGTGTTCCTGAATCGTATTCGGCCTTTTGAAGTTTCTGAGTACTTCTCCAGCCCCTGCTGCAGTTTCAACAGCCAGGTGCCCTATGATGTGCTACGAGCCCTAGTTTACTTAGGAGGGTCCGGAAGCTTCAGTGTCCAATGATCCTTCACGAAGCAAAGCACCTCAAACCTCGGCATGAACTGCTGTTTAGTGTTTAAGGCCGGGTTTTGGGATTTCCCCAACAGACCTTTGTCGCCGTTGTCCCCTTGGATTGCCTACATGCAGCCAGCTTGTGCCTCGCAAAAGGCATCAGACAGACAAAAGAGTCGATGAACAACAGACGCTGCATGAGCCATGAGAATATTTGGGCGCGATACTTGCGGCAAAGTCTAGCCGTTCACCCAAAACTCTAAACCCTAAACCCGGGTTCTGGGAGGAGAAATCGGGTCGTCCAGGCTAAGCCCTAAACCCTAAATCCAGGCAACGTCGCCAGCTTGTCGACGGCCGCTCGGCTATGAACACTGGGGCTTCCGGTCGTTCCTGGTGCGGAAAAAATTTAAAGAGAACTCTCCACCCCTTTCATGAACGAGGAGGGCTTCAGGAGGCCTGCCGGGTTTGGAGCCCGACATGATGGTTCGGGTTGAGGGTTCGTGTGGGTATGGTCAAAGCCCCCAGTGTGGCCCCCATCTCATGACGCAGCTGGGGCCCATGCCTGACGAGCGCCGGGCTCCTTGGAGCTTGTGTTGGGCCCAGGAACCCTCGAACCGTATACCCTAAAGGCCCTGAACCCTAAATCCTAGGCCCCAAAACCTAATTCAGGAAGTGCCCAGAGCCTAGCTTAGGAAGAAGGCTTTTCATGCATGACGGGGGTCCATAGGCATTAGGGTTTATGAAGGTCCTTGCAGCTTCGGCTGTAGTAGTGGTCGCTGTCGTGTTGGCGCTGGTCCCTGTTGTGGTCTTTGCCGAAGTCCGTGCTGTGGTTGTTGCCATAGTGGTTGT
This sequence comes from Symbiodinium natans, assembly GCA_905221605.1. NCBI lineage: Eukaryota > Dinophyceae > Suessiales > Symbiodiniaceae > Symbiodinium > Symbiodinium natans. The sequence continues at coordinate 736,345 of CAJNDS010000380.1, read as the reverse complement.
TGCCATAGTGGTTGCTCTGGTAGTAGTCCTTGCCGTACTCGTTGCCGTACTCCTGGCCGTTGTCTTTGCTGTAGTATTTGGCATACTCCTTGCCATACTCTTTGCAATACTCTTTGCCATACTCTTTGCCATACTCTTTGCCGTAGTCTTTGCCGTAGTCCTTGTAGTCTTTGCCATAGTCCTTGCTGGCTTCTTTGCCGTAGTCTTTGCCAACGGTGCCCAGGAATGGCATGTGCAGCACGCTGCCCTGGCTGCAGTAGAACCTGGGCAGGGCTGGGCCCACGACCCCTGAATTGAGAGACATACCTTACTGAGCGGTGAAGATGTCAGGGCTTGAAGGGCTCAGGAGAGCTGGGGCCCGAAGATGCTCCTACTTCTCAGGGCTGCGAAGAAAATTCAAGACCCGTTGTGCGGGTGGAGTGGGTTTCGTTACAGCTCTGGACACTGGGCCACCAACCCCCACATCCCAAACCCTGAAGCCTGAACCCTCACCACGAACGCCTAGACCGCTTAATCCCAAACCGCAAAATCGCCAATCCTAAATGCAGTTTGTCTGACCGATGCACAAATCCCAAACCTACACCCAAGCGCTAAAGCCCCGAAAAGTCCAAGGGAACATATTAGGGGCGCATCCCTAAGCTCAAACCCGAAACCCCCTAAGCCCCAAGGGTCTCCCCCGGCTGGGCGCTCCGCTGCGTGCAGGCAGGCTTTCTTGGACCTGGAGGCTACGACCTCCCTCCACGCGACCCCCTAAACTGGGAACCCTCAACGCGAAACCATCAACCCTCAACCCCAAGGGAGGGGTACCTTTGGCATTAGGGTGAGTCAACCCAACCCGAAAGTAAAGAGCCAACGTGAGCTTGGGGACTGTTCCATATTTCTGCCTCTTTGGGAGGCCTAGTAGTCATGGTGCCCATGTTGCCTAAACCCTCAACCCACGGGACGTATGTAGGCATGATTCGGGATACTGTGGGATGATAGAGAGCTTCGCATTCATCGGCTTACGGCTTTGCCGCAGATTCCTGGGATCGGGCGTTCCTGGGATACTCTGCGGGCTTCTCGGCAACCGCTTGGAGGTTCACGGGTCACTACAAGCAGTAACAGAAGGGAACCATACTTGCAGCCCGACTTAGTTTACTCATAACCTTTCTTGTTCTGTGAGAGACCCGCGGACTCGTTGCCTGGACTTCATGCCAGGTTTTTGCACAAGCGAAAATTAAGAACCTGCACTGGGAGGCCCTGGCTTGGGGCAGTCAAAAGGTTACACAAGGAATTCGACCTAAACCCAAAACCTTGAACCCCAAACCTAAATCAAACCTTGACCCCCCCCTCGAGAGGGGAGGCTTCGGCGAACCCCCTCTTGTGGCTGAGGCCAGGGCAGACCCCAAATCGGGACTCCAGCTCTTTCAGGAGCTCACCTGGCACACAGTTTTTGGAGGGGCTTGGGTCTATGGCGTAGGGGGCGTCAGGTCCACCGGAGGGCTTTGGGGATATAGGGTTTAGGGTTGAGGGCAGGGGCCTAGCAAATGCCGACGACGGTGCCTGGTGGGCCGAAGCTGTTTTGTTCCACGCGCAGCCAGAGCCTCTTTGCCACACTCTGGGTTTAGGGTGCTTTGGGGGTTCCCAACTATGGGCCCTTAATCTCGGGTTCACTGATATACCTCTTATAGCCTCTCAAAGACGCAGAAACTGTTAACCTCAAAATGCAAGCAGCCATTGAGGGCCCAGGTTTGGGGTTTGGGTTAGGGTTAGGGTTAGGGTTTGGGGAGTTAAGTTTGGGGACTTTGGGACAAAGCAGAGCTAAACAGATATGACCTTGTAAGGCAACGTGAACCACGACGCATCAAGAAATGAGGTCATCGCGGGCGTGTGGACCCACGACGATGCTGCGTCGCCTGTAGGCGTCACGCTGCTAGCAAGTACATGGAGACAACTCGCAAAACAGTCGATGAGTCTGTGAAGATTGTGACAGGTCATCAGTCCAAACACAGCTGGAATCAGCAAGAACTTCTGTAAGACAGCTGCACAGTCCGCCAGGTCAATCACACATTTGTACGACCTTGCCATGACGCTGCACACACATGCACTCGGCAGGTCGACAAATACACCTTGTCTCAGGCACAGACAAGCTGTTGTGTGACCTGGTCCAACAGGGAAAAAGCGGCTACGAAAATCCTGAGCCCAAAGAGGTCCTAAGCCCCAAGAGGCGCAAAACCCCCCTAATCCCCCTAAACCCACTACCCACCCAAGTCGGTTCAAAAGCAGCCGGGCGCGCAGATGGATTTCGCGAAGCTCTGTGCAGCTCTTCAGCCTGGGGCCACCACAAGGCTACAGCAGTTTAGGGGGCCCTATAAACAAAATGACCCTTTACGGCTTTAAGAATCATATATGGTGAGGGGTACCAAAAATTAGGAAGCAGTTTCAAATCAACCCCTGAAGACTCGTAGAGGGTTGTTGGGCTGTGGGCTCCAGGGTGGGGGTGGCTATAGGGCCCTAAACCCGAACAAGATGAACCACTTTGAACATCCCCACCTTTCATGGACAGAGTGGAGGGGGGGGGGGGTTTCTGGAATGGGTTATTCAGCGGCCGCGTGATCATCTGTGGGCTTCAGGGATACTCTGGATAGGCCCGGCGAGAAATGCGGCAGGCGGGCGACGGGGGCGACGAAACTAAACATTTTTGGGAACCATGAGCCTGAACCCCTAGGCCTTCAACCCTTCAAAAACCCTAAGTCGTCCACCCTAAACCCCCCAAAACTCCTCGGCCTCGCACCGACAGCCAGAACCCTAAGACCCAAACCTTTATTCACACCCTGAGGTTCTGGAGTTCAGGGCTGAAAGACTCCCACGCCCACAGGAGGGAAACCGCAGCCCTGGTCCAGGCCCCCCGTCAGCTGCGCGAAGTGGGGCACGCAGCCATCGTCGATGCGATTGCCTTCGGGGGCTGCGGCAGGGGTTCAGGGGTTCAGGGGTTCAGGGGTTCAGGGTTTAGGGTTTAGGGTTTAGGGTTTAGGGCTTAGGGTTTCGGGTTTCGGGTTTAGGGTTTAGGGTTTAGGGTTTAGGGGTTAGGGGTTTAGGGTTTAGGGGTTAGGGGTTTAGGGTTTAGGGTTTAGGGTTTGGGGTTTAGGGCTGGGGGCTGATGAGTGTTTTGGTGTACTCCCTTTTCATTGCGTTCACATAAACACGGACTGGCAGTGACAACGATCGCTGGGGTGATCCAGCACAGCGAACCCCAAATCCTTAAGAACCTGAGCAGGGGCTTGAAAACACATCCTACACCCCAAAGCCAAAGGTTTCACTGTCCTGAACCCTCAACTTGGTCTTGGGACCCCCTTCCAGAAACATCATAGTTCCAATGATCCATTATGGACGTAACCATCCTGCAAGCACGAATCTCCAAATTTGCTTCCTAAGAACCCTTGCAATTCCTGAAACACTAAAGGTTAACCGGTTAACCTAGGATTATATAGAGATTATCATACCCTAAAAAGGTTCAAGGTTACCTACTCGACTACTAAGCCACTGAGCCGAGCGTCGGAACAGCTTCAAGACCTTGAGTTGCCTCCCAAGCGCAGTCAGCAGCTCGCAGGGTTTTGGGGTGGGGCGTTTGGGGGGGAGGGGGGGGGAAGGGGGTTGAGGGGGTTGAGGGGGTTGAGGGGGTTTTGAGGGGGTTTGAGGGGGTTGAGGGGGTTGAGGGGGTTGAGGGGGTTGAGGGGGTGAGGGGGTTGAGGGGTTGAGGGGGTGAGGGGGTTGAGGGGGTTGAGGGGGAGGGGGTTGAGGGGGTTGAGGGGGTTGAGGGGGTTGAGGGGGTTGAGGGGGTTGAGGGGGTTGAGGGGGTTGTTGAGGGGTTGAGGGGTTGAGGGTTTAGGGCTTGGGGTTTAGGAGGTTGAGGTCTCGGAGGCCTCTGAAGCCGGACTCGGAAGCTCAGGAAGCCCAGGGTGCCCTTACAATGCGCCCCCTAAGTTTAGGGTTTAGGGGCTTTAGGGTTGAGGCTTGAGGCTTGAGGGTTGCGGCTTGAGGGTTGCGGGTTGAGGGTTGAGGGTTGAGGGTTGAGGGTTGAGGGTTGAGGGTTGAGGGTTTCAATTTTCCAAGAATGAGGACTCTAGCGCTTTCGGTTGCTTGGTCGGAAGGCCCCTAACCCGAAGGCAGTGCCTTCGACACCGCGTGCAGATCTCCGCAACCTTCAGGCTTTGCGGTTCAAAGTTACCTTTTTTTTCATCAAGGGTGTCTGAGATTCGTGTGTTCATGATGTTTAGGAATGTCGGTATTTGACAGTTGCGTGCCTTTGCTTTTGTTCTGGGATTCTTCCGGTTTTTTGGGGTTCTTCGTTTGGTTTCGCGCTTTTAGGGTTTAGGGTTTAGAGTTTGGGCGTCAGGGTTCTGGGGTTGCAGGTTGGGGTTTAGCGCTCTAGGGCTTCCAGGGCTTAGGGTGCAGGGCCGAGGGCCTCGTTCACCACCAGGCACCCATGCGTCGCGCGCGCCGTGTGGTTCAGGCTCAGAGTTCAACCCTGAACAATACTAAACCCTGAAGCCTGAATAATACGAAACCCTGAATGACACTAAACCCTTAAACTCTAAAAAGCCATGAAAGGCCTTAGAGTTCAGGGGTTTTGGGGTTTAGGTCCAGGGTTTAGGGGTTGAGGGCCTAGGCAGTAACCTGGCAGGAGTTTCGGCTTAGCCCTTGCCATTGCACAATTCCGAACGCGAAATCGCGACTGCAGCACGTGCGCAGAGTCTGCGGCTGGCGGCCACCGCTGACTGTAAAACTCTGAACCAAAAACCCCGAACACTGGAAGCCATGCAAAGCAACTGAGGCGCCAGCAACTCCCATGCTGGAAGATGTCAGCTCGTTGCCCGAGAAGTCCACCTCATCGTACGGAAGCCTCGAGCAGAGCTCCGGAGCTTCTTTGGGGTGTTGGCAAAGGACATGTTACAGACAGGGAGCTACTGTGCATGTAAGTCTCTCATCATCAAAAGTATAGCATCTAGATATCACTCGTATAAAAAAAACGCTTAGAAACACTTGAAACTGTCCTTTTAATGGGGCACCCAGAGCTTTGTGCTTGGGGGTTACGGACATCAGGACTTCTCCGAGATGCAGACACTTCATCCATCTTGGACCTCGGCACCAGCGGGCACCAAGCACGCGCCCTGAATCCCTAGCCCCCTACGGCCCTACACCCTGAACCCGCGCTTAGGATCGGACAGCATATCGCTCATGTCCTTGTCCTGCGTGCGAGCGGATAAAAGCATAGCTCGGCTAGAAAAGGCGGATGGCAACTGACTGCACGATCTGGGCTGCTGCGAGGCCACTTAATTTAAGTCATCATGGTCGCTTTACTACATAATTTGAGGGTGTTCATAGAAAAGAAACTGTATTTTTGTAGAAGTACATATCCATTTTACGGTCAACCCAGTGATCCTTCAGGCGTTCACGGCATCGGACCAGCTTTTTTGCATTCGCCTTGATGCAGAAGCTGAGGCACTGGTCCGTCGCTGCCACACTACAAACACCAACTGCAACGACCCTAAGGTAAGGCCCCCATACAGCAACAGTCTCCTTGAGACCTGACTTTCCTCACGACCACCGTTTTTACCACTATTTTTACCACATATATATATATATATATATATATATATATCTCTGCCAAGAGCTATGTGATTCAATAGCTTCAATAGCTTCACAGAAACTGAGCCTCCGGCTTGCAACACAACTGTCGTAACCCTTTGTGCCGTCTTGGGCTCCTCGTCCGTTATGGCCTCCAGTGTCTCCAGTGTCAACGGCTTGAGCGTCAAAGGAGGGTGCATGGTTTAGGATTTGGGTCACAGATTTTCTCAAAAGTCTAGGTTGCGGGCCAAAGGGTGGTCTGGCTGGCCATCCCACACAGGCCCTGGCGACTCGACACACAGCCACACACACAAGCTTCTTCATGAGGAGAACACCAGAGCCCCTGAGGCCCTCTCAGATCCAAAACGAGGCTCGCACTGCTGCTAGGCGCTGCCGTGGGCATTGCCGGCGGCGCTGCCGGTGGCGCTGCCGGTGGCGCTGCCCATGGCGCTGCCCATGGCGCTGCCCATGGCGCTGCCGATGGCGCTGCCGATGGCGCTGCCCATGGTGCTGCCGATGACACGCTTGGCGGCGCGCCTGCGGCCTTCGGCGACAGCAGCCTCCAGTATGTCAAGCATTACATTCCCCTCCCCTACCTTGAGGGTCATGGTTATGCGCAAGCATATTGAAAGGTTGAGACTTGTTTTTTATAGTTTAGGCTGTAAGCTGTAGGTGCTCATGGGCACCACTTTACTAACCCTGCCTAGAAACTACCCATGAACATCGACACATGCAGAGAGCACAACAAGTGTTGGAATTGAAATCGCATTCGATTAGATCAAGACGTTCCACCAAAACACCAGGATATTGTGCTGTGACATGAGCACTGTGGACAAATGTGGGTGTGGAAGCTCATCCAGGTATCTTTTCAAGTCATGTGACAGCTGGCGAGTGGATGAATCAGAGGAGTTGGAAAGGAGACAGGAAACAGAATGAAATGCATGAACGAGAATTTGTTACTACTTCGTGCCCACCGGGACTTTTTATACATCATCCAACATTGCGGATCATAAGGTGTTTTCATGAAAACCACATTTTGCCCCGACTCGCAGCTTTGGACTCGCAGCTTTGGACAAGAAGGCAATCCACAGACAGGCACCCATTAACCATCGATATCTCTGTGTAGACAAGAAATGGGTCTGCAAAACGGTGAAAGTTTGGTCGAGATAGCTGTTATGGGGGGGAGGAGATATGACAAGTCCTGCGACTACAAGATCGCTCTCCTTAAAGATGGAGAAAAAACAGCGATTTCTACTGGCACCCCATACTGACAAAATGCTGTCTGGGAGTATTCGACTGCCACTGCAAAAGCAACTTTAGGCAAAAAATAGTCTGCAGTACCAAGAGATGGAAGTCGAATTTGCCCTTTCTCCCAAAGAACAGCTGGAGCTGATGCGTAAATCATACAAATAGGAATGTACTGATGACGTAGGTCAACATACATACTCCTTTCAGTGATGAATGCAGTTTGGAGTTGGAGGTGCAAAGAAACAGGTTAAGGTGACATTGCTAAGGAAATAGGTGAGCATCTCCAGCTCAGCTCCGCACAAGGCTCCTACCCATGCTCCCGGCCTTTGGGCACGGAGATTTGGGGTTTAGGGTTTAGGGTCCAGGCTTTTAGGGCTTGGACAGGTTTTGGAGTTGAACCATGGAGACGGGTATGTCCGTTTAGGGCATCTCGTTGAAAAGGGTCCGTTTAAGATGATGGGTGGTTCTATGGAGTTGGGGATCCTGGACGTAGGGCTCTGGGTTCTCACCCTGCACACCCGGGGGTTTCCCAAAGCTAGGCGTCTCTCTCATACTACGTAAGCGCTATTGTATTTTGGGGTGTACAGGGCATCCCCTGAACGATTATGGGAAGTACCCATGTCGCTCGTCAACTGTGGTGCTGATGCTTCCGATTACTTTGCGATTGCACAGCCTTGCTTTGCCGATGTCCATGCCCAAGGGTTCCACTGTTCCACGCAAACAAAACATCCCCCAAACCTGAATCAGTGGGGGGCGCCATGAGCCTCAGAAGTGCTGAAAAGCTCTTGAAGAATGCAGACCCAAAACAGGCAGGTACCGGGGACGAGGACGGGGAAGGGGACGAGCGAGCACGACAACTACGACGACTGCTGGCATTATCACAAGAACCGAAGCCCTGTGTCCCGAACAAGGTTTGAGGAAACACCACACCCCTCAGGTTGCCGCTCATGATCCATCCGCGTTGAGAGGCACCTAGGCCCATTCACCCAAACCCCATGTCCCAGCCTCAATCTGAAACGAGCCTTAACCGCCTTAACCTTCAAACCACTATCCCCACCATTCTTCGAACCCCTTACCAAATTTGGTGTCTAATCCGAATAGCCCACGAAGTTGTAAACATCTTATCAACAGTGGTCCAGTGAACCCCAAGCCCTAAACAACAGGGTGGATTCCTAGAGGTGTGGGTTGGGGTTGAGGGAGCAGGTTTGGGGGATCGAATTGGAGGGGAGCCACTCTTGGAGTTGAGGGGATTTTGGGGGTTTGGGCATTGAGGTTGGGGATTGGTTTGGGGGTTCCGGGTGAACTCGCAGCTTCCCCACAGGATCGCTTAGTACAGGTGCCTTCTTTCGGAGCCAGAAACTGGGAACAGCAAGCTGCCTTAGGATTCAGGGTTTGGAGTTGAGGGTCACTGCAACATGCCCCCGGTAGGCCGCGCACGCGGCAGCGCCAGGTGCCCATGAGGTGCATGACAAGATGCTAAAAGTTCGGTGCGAGAGAGTAGCTGTTGAATCTGTTGAAGGTTTTCTTAACCCCTGAACCCTAAACCCCGCCCAAGCCCAAGCTGTCTTCGCATAAGGCTCGGGGCTTCAGGGTCCGGGTAGAAGTCAGATGTCCGGCCAGCTTCGCGACCCGAAGGGAATACATACCATTCTACAGCTGGTTAAGAAGGTAAGGCTTCCCATGAAGGGCTCCTCCTCTTTCCCTTGCGATAACTGGTGCTGATGCCTCATGCCTTCAACTGCATCTGTAAGCAAAGGCTGAGAGCGGCCCAGGCGGAGCGCGTGATGCAATGGAGAGAAGTTTGCCTTCACCTATTAAGGGCTTCGGGCTTAGGATTTAGTAGTCAGTAAAGCCAGTAGCTCGAGATTCGGAGGTATCACTTTGAAACACTGCAGCAAATAGAGTCCCGGAGTGGGCTTGGCATTCTTTGTTGTGATGTGCAGCTGCACCGTCTTTCGCAGATCACCTCTGCGAGAGTCTGAGCGTCACCACGACTGCCTATATTGAGCCCTGTGCCCGAGAGGGCGCCCAATAGACCGTCAGTAAGGACTCGACCTTAACAACCCCCCCGCCCCATGCAGTCTAAGGTATCTTCCCTTGATGAAGAGTATTGGGCTCCTCGAGGTCCTATGTACACAGAAACCGGCTCGTGAGTTCCTCAAGAGCCGGTTCCACACCTGGGGTTTAGGGCTTGACGGTTTAAGGTTCAGGGCTTAGGGTCTCGAGTCTGCTCCTTCTTGAAGCGTCACTGTGCAGGAAAGTCACGCTGATCCATCTTTGAGGGCGCCAATGGCCCTTGAACAGCTGAATGCACAGCCTGGCGCATCTGCAAGGCTTGGCGACCAATCTGAATCTCTCCTAAACCCTAAACCCGGAACCCCAAACCCCAACTCCCAAGCCTGAACTCGCAACGCCTAAACCCGAACCCCACACCCTAAGCCATGCTTTGCCAGCCTCCACCTGGAGCAGCAAGTGCCTTGCCTGTGGCGCTTCAAAATCTGAAACCCTGGAGACCCTCGACACATGCGGATATGAGGGGTACCTTATTGGGGTCCCTATTTTCCAGGGGATCCTTCTATTTGGAGATCTATGTTAGGGGTCCCTGACCATCGCAAACCCCTACATTCTAGGGACCCTAAACCCAAAACCTTGTTGGGGTTCAGGGCTCTTGGAGCTTCGCAAGCGGGATGCCAACCCAAAACGCCAAACCAGTTTCAGGAGGGGACTAGGGTCTGGGTCTGGGGTTATATGAGGCTTCTCTGACGCGCATTCAAAGGAGCCTTAAACAGTTTAAGACTTAGGGCGTAGGGTGCCGGGACCCAACCGGGCCATGGCCCCTGGCAGCCCTTTGTTTGGGGTCCCTGTTCTAACGGCCACCCCACATTCCTAGGTCCTACTGCAGCCCCCGAACCCCAAACCCTAAACCCTAAACCCTGAACCTGACAAGGGAACCATGATTTCCTACATAACCGGCCACCAGCCACGCCGCAGGCCTCCGTGGTGCCGTCATCCCGGAGCGCTCGCAGGACCGAGACCTGTAGCCCAGTGAGGGCTTTCGGTTTGGTTTAGGGTTGGACGCGGACAGATCGAGAAGTGATAGGGTTTAGGGTTTCGGGTTTCAAGCGCTTAGGATTGAAGGGTTCAGGGCATGGGGTCTGGGGTCTGGGGATTTAGGAACCAGGGATGTAATACATATCATATGCCTACTGAGGCACTGCTTACTGAGGCACTGCAACTGGTTTAAGTGCCATCCAGCTTGGGCTAAGAAGTGGGGTTGAGGCTTTAGGGTTCGGGGCTTGGGGCTTAGGCCTATCCCTCGTTCACAGGAGCAACCTTCCCTCAACCCTGACCAGCGGAAGCCTGTGCCCTGCATCTCAAGATCAGCTTGGGCTCAGGGCTTAGGGTTTACGGAGGCTTCGGGAAAGCCCTCTCAGCTTTATTGCCGCATAATATGTAAGATGTCTTATGATTCTTGCAGAGGCATTGGGGCTCCACCTCGAGGATCTGAGTCGCTGGCGGCCCTTTGGCTAAAATATTGGGCAGCTTGCCGATCGCCTCAAGCAAAGGCCGCAAACGGGGCGTGTCAGTTCAGAAGATTTCCCTGGTTGCGAGGGCCTAAAATTCCTCAAGCCTACCCAAACACCCCCCAAACCGTTAAACCTCCCCAAACTCCCCCAAACTCCCCCAACTCCCTTGCACCCCCTGAAACCCCTCTGAACACCCCTAAAACCCCCCAGACCCCCTGAAACCTCCCTGAAAGTTCCCTGAAGCCCGCATCTATCTGGAGAGTGGGCCCGGCACCCAAACCCGACCAGCGCGCCACGACGTAAATCAATGCCATCTTGTGGCTCAGCACCTCTGGGGGTCAGGGTGTCTAGGGTTTAGGGTTTAGGATTCAAGGTTTGAAATCAACCCCACCTAGAAGGCTGGGGTTTCAGCCATAGAGTTCTGTGGAAGTCCTATGCCGAGCTCCAGAGTCCTTTTGTCCCAGCTGGCGGGTGACTTTCTCCAGCTGACTCATGAGGCTCACTCGAGCTGCTGGTCCTGAATCATGCAGAAACTTCAGAGCAACAAGAGAGGTATCATGTTGAAATAGGGTCCCCATATAGGTCACTTTGAGAACTACCAGACATATCCAGCGAACCCAAGACCCCACCATAAACACTATTACCCAAACCCTAAACAACCTCTATATATAGTAGATATACATATATATATATATGTATATATGCATATATGTATATACACATGAAGTAAAAAAAGAAAAAAGGCAAGGCTGAGTTCTTGGCTTGAGGGCGGCCGCCAAGCTGAAACGCTTCTGCGCCCGACTGTTCGTCAGGTCGAACTCGAGGAGCTGCAACTTGCCATCCTCCGGTGCGGGGCTCGGGGTATATAATATTTAGGGTTAGGGCTCAGGGTTCAGGGTTCAGGGTTCAGGGTTTAGGGTTTAGGGTTTAGGGTTTAGGGTTTAGGGTTTAGGGTTTAGGGTTTAGGGTTTAGGGTTTAGGTTTCGGGTTTCGGGTTTAGGGGTATCAGGAGACTAGGGATACTAGGATATTAGGATAGTAGGATACTATATATTTTTGGAGTATCAGGACAATCGGGTGTTAAGGGCACCGGGGCAAGGCACCAGAAATGTTTTCATTGGAGGCTCGCGGGCAGTTACAAGTACGGTGATGGGTCCCGAATATACCTTAATAGGGAAAAACTTATCGTTGCCATGCTTACGACCCTGCTTATAAATAGGGTATTGGGTATTAGGATATTTAGGATACTAGGTTGTTCGGATATTTGTGTGTATTAGGATATTGGGGTACTAGGATTGTTCGGGCTTATAGCATCTTTTCAGTTGTGGGGTACATAGGGCATCAGGGTTTGAAATTGTGCCTTGCTGCCTTCCCATAATTTGGCACCCAAACCCCATTAGGGCTTAGAGGGTCTGGGGTTTAGGGGTCTAGGGGTCCAGGACTTTCAGGGTTCAGGGTTTAGGGCTTAAGGGGTCTGCCCCGATTTCCCTAACACCCTCCTCGGCGAAGTGGCCACAGACGCCCGGCGCCCTCGGCTCGTAGAAAGTGCTTTTGTAGGCTTAGGAACTATGAACTGGCTTAGGAACCATAAACTTCAAATGATGCTACCAGGCTAAGGCTGAGGATATATCGTAGGCAAACTAAAGGGAATTGGCTTAGTCTAAGTTCATAAGAGCAAACCCAGTTCTGGGGAGAGGCCTGAGTATACTAAGGGTTCAGGGCTTGTTTGGGGCATTTGTGTTCTTACTGCGGTTTTAAGGCTTTGGAGTTTAGAGTTTCGGGGCCTGCTTTACAGTTTACAGCGTTGACCTCTGCCCTGCTGCACGAGGGACAGGTCAATGACAGAAGCCCCCTCATCGGCGAAGCGCTCGCAGAGAATCAGACGTGCTTTCTGCCCATCGTTCACACACCTGGATTCGTTCAGGATTTGGGGGTCTGAGGTTTCCGATGATGCGATGAGGACGTCAGATCGGAAGCACTCTCTTCAAACCCACCAAAGCATCGGCGGCACCGGGCAGCTTTCGGTGCGGACTGCAGCTGGCCGAGGACATGCGGCTTGCTCCAGTCCTTGCCCGCGCAGGCGGCATACTGAGGAATGCGAGCCATCGCGCCCTCGGCTCCCACACCCTCAACCTTAGCCCTAAACCCACCCATACATGTCCTCGATTTCCCAGTCGCCATCATCATCTCTCTCAGACAGCTCGAAGGCCAAGTTGGCAGTCAGTTCCTCAAAGTAGACATTGGTTTCGGGTCTGCGACTAGAGACCATGCAACATGCAGCGCAAACAATACAGGTCCAACATTCCTTGCCAACAGGGATCTGTCAGCGACAGGGTTTCGGGCGAAGCGGTCATGTCGCCGTCGCCTGCAAGCAAAGCAAACCCAAAACCGATGGCTAAGGGAATATGACATAGGCAGGTACGCTACGAACCCGGCTCGAGGGAGTAGGGTTTAAGATCTAGCGCTCAGGGTTTAGGATCGGATCTAAGGCATCCTGAGTAAGACTTGAAGCGTATTCCTTCACGAGTCCAAGAACGTGCAAAGGACGCAAGCAGCCGTTGGCGTGTTGCCCTACGCTTCAACAGCGTGGCGCTAACAAAACGAAACTCACGAGAAGGAGCCGTATGAGGAAACCCCACCAGGGGCTGCAGCTCCGGGGGGGTGATGGGGTGTGGGAGGGGGAGAAGCCCCAAAGGCCCGTTCCAGAAAGGGCGTTGACGCCGTGCAGGGTTTGCGGTTTTGGGCTTGTAGAGTTGGAGGGCCTCGCGTTGGTGGTGGATCCTGGGCCCTCTCCCTAAACCTGCTGCCCAGGGAGCCCGGGCATTGGGCTCGCTGGGCTTTGGACCCTAGCCCGCAAGCTCTACATGCTAAACAGCCCTGATCTGGGCAACCCAACACCCTAGGCCTGAACCCAGCAGCCTAAACCCAACACCACAAACCCCCAGCAGGCACAACCCGAGGGCCTTGCTCTTCGCTCCCAGGGTCCATGCGAGCAGAGGCTCCCAAAGGGGCGAGGAGAGGGCTCGGGCCCCCCAGGCCTCCTAAAGGGGTGGACTTCGAGTTCTAGAGTTTGGGGTTTAAGAGTTTGGGGTTTAGGGCCTCGGGCCGCAAACCCTAACCCTAGATCCCAAGCCTCTGCAGCTACTACCGCAGTCCATGTCTGCAGGCTTTCGAGAAGCAGGCAAGACGTTGAAAAAGAGCGGACAAGGGTCGGTCGAGTTTGGAGGTTGGGGTTTCGGGTCTTGGATTTAGGCTGTGTTGGGGTCGATTGATAAACAAACCGTAGACCCTCAACCGAGCAGATTGGGGTGTGACTTCTTGGACCAAAATTCAAAATGTGGGTCGCTTTTGGGCTTTAGGGTTTCCTAAGCTGGGTTGCTGCCAAGGAACTGAAATCAAGTTACTATGGTTTCCTTACTATGCAATACTTTGCTTAACAGCCCGGTCAACCCTCCAACCACCCTTCAAATTTCGTCCGAAGGTCAAGACGCACCCTTTAAGGTTACATCTTTTCTATGTGTGTATGCGTATGTGTATATCAAGTGTATATATAAATGTATACATATAGAAGTGTGTATACATGTGTATATATATATATATATGTATACAAGTGTGTATACATATACATATATATATATATGTACTTATTTATCTATTTTTTATTTGCTTACTGATTTTCGTATTTATTTATTTACTGATTGATTTATTCTTTTATTCATGCCAGTATACATTTCTAGATAGACTTGTAAGTATGTGTGTGTATGGAAAAAATATATACATATATATATATATATGTATATATATATATGTGTGTGTGTGTGAGGTATGTATGTTATTTATGTGCATGAGGACCAAATTCGACCAAAACACAAGGGCGATGCTGTCCATCTGTTAAACTGTTAACTCACAAGTAACCAGAAAGCCGGCAATGACCCTTCCACGTTCAACACGCTGGCCTTGTGCACGGGGTGTTGGGGGGGCCACGTTTTCCCCAGCCCTAAATACCCCCTCTTCACACTGAATTGAATTAGGCATTTCGGCTAATGGCACAGTGTTAGGAATCCTCTTCCTGGTTGCTCTATGCCGTGGAGTGATAGATGGCAACGAGGGTGGCGATCGCATGACACAGGTGGAGGTCCCTGAGTTCTAAACCCTAAACCCTAAACCCTTAACCCTAAACCCCTAATCCGATATAAGTCGTGGAACCCTGGCTTAGAGAGTCGGCTGGAGGCACCGCCAAGTCCAGCGTGCTTTCCAGCTCATCCCAACGGGGGTCCTGTGAATCGGCAGTTTAGGTTTAAGGTTTATTTGGGATTTAGGGTTTAGGGTTGGGGTTTTGGGTTGGGGGTTGGTTGGGAGGTGGTTGGGGGGCTAGGGTAAACCCCTCTAGAGGATTCTCTAGTACCAGACATGGATTATAAGGGGCTGTTGTACATTCTCGCGCGGAAACGAGCCTTCTTCGCGGAAATTGTAATTAGCCGCTTTCGTGGCTACTTCCGGGCGCGCGGACGATGTTCGTATCATGTCAACATGAAAGTTAGCGTACAGGGTTCTACAGGTGAACCCTCTCGTGGCCCGGAATGGCGAAGCCTGAGCAACACCAAAGCTGCTGCCACGACAGGAAGTCAAGAGCAACCACAGAGCATGACATCAGAAAACGTTCGCGGAAAGTGTAAAGTCTTTCGCGGTATCTTTCGCCAGTCTTCACAGGCCACTGTAAGCGGTTATGAACGCTGTTTTGTTATATGAAACGGAAAGAATGGAGCTTTACCACGACTCAGGGTCCTGCCCAGGAGTGTAGGCAATTGAGGGGGAGGCCCAAACCCTATACACCCAGAAGGTCCTCAATGAGCTCGTTGAGTGCCCGCCGCACTGGACCCAGATGGGCCTCTGAGCCACACTTTGGGGTTTAGGGTTTTTGGGTTTTTCAGGGTTTGAGGGCAGGGCTCAATTAGGTGCATCTGGCAAGCGTTTCAGGGTTTGGGGGCGGTCAGGGCTTCGGGCTCGGGATTGAGGGATTAGAGTTGGGATTTTCGGGCTTACCCGAACACCCTCAACCCGAAACACTTTGCCCGTTTCCGCTCTTCGGCCAGGCAAACTGTCGGATCCCTCCCTTGCACTGGGAATCCTACCTGAAGCCTGGAGCCCAAAAACCCTGAGAGTCCCTGGGCCCGAAGCCCTGAAGCCCTCAAAACCCCCGCAAAATCGCAAGCCCCCGCAAGCAAGAACCCTTGCAACCCTACAAGCCCTGAAGCTCTAAATCCTGAAGACCCTAAGCTCCTGGATAGGTCCGGGGGAATGGAGAATGAAAAGGAGCTAAAGGATGTAAAGGATGTAAAGGATGTAAAGGATGTAAAGGATGTAAAGGATGTAAAGGATGTAAAGGATGCAAAGGATGCAAAGGATGTAAAGGATGTAAAGGATGTAAAGGATGCAAAGGATGCAAAGGATGTAAAGGATGTAAAGGATGTAAAGGATGTAAAGGATGTGTAAAGGATGTAAAGGATGTAAAGGATGCAAAGGATGTAAAGGATGTAAA